>JANAVB010044018.1:6137224-6314724 GCA_029216955.1 Iris pallida | reverse complement strand
CTCCTTACAAGTTCTGATACATATTGTATCAGACTTGTATAATAATGTGGTTGGGTCTGATACTCTCTAGTATCAGTAATTAATACTCTTAAGGTCTACACTATATCAAAAAGCTATGGGTATGAACCATAATGAAATACAGTACCTTATCTAATACGAAATGGGTTAGAGTGCAGTGAATGAGGATACATGTAATGCTAACATGTGCAGTGGCCAATTTAGAGTGCACAATACCTGGTATCCTGATACATGAAGGTTTAGCCAATTTTTTTAGTATACAGGGCATGTGCCAAAGTGTATAGTGAGTAAATGATAAGGTGGTAAAGCCACAGTATTAGTGAAATAAAACTTGCAGTGAATCACTTATGTAGTGAATCAATAGGCAGTGAATACAATTTATACTGAAGGGATATGCAGAACAAGGTATGAGAGTTCAAGTCTGAACTCAAATTTCATTACCTAAACTTGATACTCAGACCTGGACTCCCTTAGTGCAGGATATCTAACTAAGTAGCAGGACAGTGCTAACATGCAGTGGCTAAATGGGTAATTATAGAGAATGCACTGAATGCATTGAATGAGGATGTAGGTCAATTTCTAATGGCAGGACAGTGAATAGATGAATGTAGTGAAACCTTATGCAGTGTTATGCAGTAAAGTGAAGTATGCAGTACTGCTATGTTATGCAGAAATGTAATAAAGGGTTCAGAACATGTCTAAGTAGCAGGATAGGATGATAAATTAGTGCACGCCTGAACCCAAGTGCATGATCTGAGCATCTGGGCAGTAAACAGAGGTTATGATAAGGCATCTGGGGTGTCTAAGATGTGAAACAACAATTACAAATTCAAATAACTGACTGTACTAACATTTGAAGAGCCAGAAGGAACAATAGTGAACAATGGTCTGAACCCGAGCCTCCCTTGCCCAAATAACATATCTAAATCCTTAGATAATAACCCACAAGATATACTACACATAAAAAAATAGAAAAAATAAGCTACAACTGAAAATTAAACATCTAAAACCCTAAGAATCATTTCACCAAACACTTGATGTGCATATCCGATACTCTCGTGATACGCACCTTAAACGAATCCAAACTTGACCCAAATTCTTTCTAATGCCATGGGTACCCTAAATGAATGCATCTGTAGAAAGGAATGTGAAATTAGAAGGTGTTTAGAGGCTTTTACCACTTAAGAGATGGATTTTCAAGGAACAAACCAAGATCTATATCTCCTTCAACTTTCAATGGCCAAATTGCTCCAATAAGCCCCAACTAGCCAATAGAGGCTTCCACTCTTCAAAGGGAAGAGATTGCAATTTGTTTGAAATAATTTGGATGAGAAATGGATGTAGGAGCAATTTGGAGGAAACTCCTAAAATTAGGGTTTGAAATGAAATGAAAAGAGGAAGAAGATGAAGGGTGTTATTAATAGGCAAATGGGATACAATGTGGGCCAGCCATGGTATGCTAGCTAGGGTTTGGTTAGGGTGCATTAGTCTAAAGGCCTTCCTAGTGTCATTTAAAGGCCCTTTAAGAAAGGTCCCGAAATAGCTTATGGTTTAAATCAATTAATAGCCTCTATATGATATTCTAGATAATTTAGAGTCTAATTAACAAGTCTAATCTCACTAACTAAGTTTCTATGGTTATGGTTAACATCTATCCAATGTGGTTCTAAGGTTTCACCGATTAATGATACTATCATAATGCATTAATTAAATAATATTAAAATAATCAAAATTTACTAATTTATATTATTAACATTATTTAATCCATCAAATAATAACTAAAATAATTAATTTCAGAAAAAAGTTTAAAGATACTTATTTTAGAAAAGTGGTGGTTACAATCATTCTCTCCTTAGGAAAATTTCGTCCTCGAAATTTAAGTTGGTTGTGCTCTTCTTAAGGTCATGCCCCCAACAATCATGGTCTAAGAAAACCTTATCTAAATCATACAATTTGTTTGAAAGAACAACATAAAGGGTCATGTTAAGAAATATCAATTTGAGGTCTCATCTAACTATACTAACCATACTATAGCATAAGGCAATCATAAGGTATCAAGAAATACACAACAATGATGGGGTGCCTCATCAACTCATCGCTAAAGACATACTAAAAGCTAGGTTAAATACTTACCTCCAACTGGGTCTAGTGACTGGAACTCCCTCGGCGGGGCCTCGACTAGGATAGGTACAGTAGGACAGTCTCGCATCATGTGTGCAACTGACCCACAAAATAGGCACAACTTTCTCCTCCTCCTACAGTTGGACCACATGTGCCCAAGCTTCTTACAGTAAGCACAGGTAGGCACTAGCTCAACTGGCCTCTGCTGGACAGTAATTCAAACTGGGAAGGATGGCACAGGATGAAGGTCTGGGTACTCCTGGGGCTCTGGGTGGATATTGCTCCTCGTCCTCTTGAGACTAGGCTCTCCTCGAGGAAGCACTACCTCTATAAGGAACTGGACTGAAAATAACTGAAAGTATCCCTACTCCTAAGTTAATTGATGATGGAACATAATTCTATAATAACATAAGGGAATGATAGAGATGATATGTCAAGAACCATTCTTAAGATACAATTTGATAATCATATGCGTCTGTCCAAAATTATGATACTTAGAATTCTTGCCATGCTAGTAAGCAAAGTTGCGATAAATGATAGATTCTGTAACTGGGGTATGCACCTCTATAATCATGTCATCTAGAATCCTCACTACGCCGACTAGTATAGCTGCGAGTAATTCTAAATTCCATAACTAAGATATATACATCCGAAGTCAGGTTCCTACGTTTTTGCCATACCGGCTAATATGGCTACGATAAACTCTAGGCTCCATAACCAAGTAGACATTTTACCTTCCCTGTTGTCCTCGTCAACATATATTATCAGAAGATACCGTAATCAGGCCATAAAATTCATTTCGACATGAAAATCAAAATCAATAACGAACCATCAAAATCAACTTCAATAACTAGGAGCAAGGGAGAACAAAAACAAGAGGAAGGGATTTCAAATTAAAGTTCAAAACAAGATTCTTAAGGGTCATCCCAGGAATCTCTCAAGAAGTTCTAACTGTGATTGAGTATCCTCCCATTCTAATACCCTATTTCCAATATTCTATCGCAGGCTCACAGTAGAACAACTAAGTCATTGCGATACCACGACATTGCATCAATACGAATCTCGACATGCATAGGCCGCCACTAAATCGTGTCACGACCTGCACCCAGTATAAGGGTACATCCAGCCTATGCCGTAGTGTCGGCGGTAGAACATTGTCCTAGGTCTCAATCAAAAGCTAAATATAATATAATATACCTGTCCAATATAGATATACTCTCCAAACGGAGGACAATCTCAAAAGATACAACTCAATCACCAACAGCTTAAGGAGGAAATAACAGCACGATACAGATTTGATAGAAAGATATCAAAGTATAATACAATCCAGAAGATAAATAAGTTTAGTGTAATCATCACAACCCAAAGTAGAGTATTATATACAACTCATGAAATAACTAAAACAACTAAGACAATATCCCAGCAATCTATTCTAAGCACTACTGGTGTCTCCTCTAGGCTAGCTGGATCCTCCAAGCTCTCTATAAAATTTATCAACATATCCAGTCAGGATTGGAGCGAATACATAACTCTGAAAGCAATTCCAAAATATGGTAGGAAATATAGAGCTAACAATAGAATAAAGTACATGACGTGCTGTAAAGGAAGTATATGAATACAGGAGATATAAATAAGTAAACTGAGTACATGAAATAGAATAGAGAATCTATGGACTGTAAATAATATAAAATTTCAGAGCACAAAATGGTTATGTAATCAGTTTAGGTTGTACATGATTATTCTACGGTAACTCGATTATACGTGAAGGCATAATCGACATGTACATGAGTACACTAGAGGAACTTAATCACATAACCACTTCTACTCCCCCTACCCCAATCAATACATAAGGATCCGATCAAGTTACGTTACGTACATGATTGTTAGTTTATACATGAAGTACATATGAGAACATGGGAGTACATGAGAGCAGATAAGAGTGCATGAGAGCACATAAACGTACATGAGAGCATATTAGTGTACATAAATAATACAAATACAAGGAGTACAAGATGTACATGATGAAGTACATGAACATGAAATACTCGATGCACCCGATAAGGGAATAACATCTCATGACAAGATCCATAGAGTACTGGTCCATGATAACAATGTGTCAGCATCAAGTAAAGTAGTCTAGAACAGGCAATATATATGCTATCATGAATGAAAACTAACAGAGAATGTACTCGCCTAATATCCTAAGTAACATATGTGTATCGATGTCCGAACTGGAGTCAAAGAGACCTAATGATGAGAACTACAGGTCACAGAGTGTTCTAAATTAAACAATAGAGTTAAATGCATGCTGCTAGACCATATCTAGTGAGAAAGTCAAACTTTAGCTAATTGGTCAATTTTTATCAATTCTAGGGTTTGACTAACCTAGGCTATTTGGTGTTAGGCTAAAGTGGTATAAAAATCACATTCAAAACTTAAATTTAAACAACCTCTATATATATCATATCCTATAGTATACTAGAGGGGTTTACCCAACTCCTTACCACTACCAACCCTATATACAACTTATGATACTAAAACTCAAATTAAACCACTAATTTCTCATATAACTATACTATATTCCATATTATCACCCATAGTTATATATAATGTATATATATACACACCTAGGTGAACCTAACTGTTATATCCACATACATATGCATACAAAGTTACCTATAGATAAAGTAGGACAAAAACATGGAGGTGCATGCCAATATACAATAATGGGGTTATTGAACTTGGATTTTTGTGGGGTCTAAAAATTAAGGGAAAAAGGAATGATGCTAAGCTGCATTGAACTAAAAGGGCTCAATATTCATTCATTGGACAAAACATAAAATGGGATGTGAACTGATCCTTAAGATACAATATGGCCAACATCTATGGGCAGTCAACTGAAAGGAGGTTGGATAAGAATATGCAGTTAAAAAGAAGGGCATGTAACTAACTAAAGAACCTATACATGCACTGGACTGAATGATGGGGCATGGCAGAACAATGGACTTCTCCACAATATACACATGGATCGAACCAAACTAAATATGAACTAAGGATTGGACATATTGAATGTTTGTTTGGTATCTATAGGGATTTCCCTCAACCACACACTAGTTAACTGAGTTCATAAGATCCTAAACTGAACCAATAACTAACTAATCCCCTCTATATGTTACATGGACTGAACATATATAATGGGGATTGAAACTTCAAGTAAAGGACTGAACTAAGGCTCTTAAAGTTGATACTAAGATGTCCTTGTGGGTCTGAACCAAACAAGTATAGACTGAACTCACAAAGGAACTAATCTCATGTGGACTACCTAATATATGGGACTACACATGTGAAGGCAAAACTGAACATAACATGTTCAAGGCTACATATTTGCAATAATGATTGATACAAGAGGTAATAGGTAGAATACTAAGGACCAATACACTATCCTATCTAACTGATATAGGATACCTACTCCTACTGCTATTATCCTGCTACCGGGCAATGTTGCTGCTGCACAATAGAGGGTTTGCTCCCCTGCCTACTGTTAAACCTCACATCTCTATATATACATAACTAATCATAACTTTACAAGAATACACCAAAGATACCAACTAACTAAAGCTACAACACTCAAGCTCCCTTCCTTCCTACCTATATATATATATATATATATATATTTTTTCCCACCTATAAATAAATATATATATATATATATATATATATATATATATATACATACATACATATATATGTAAGCTATCCCTGCTCTACAAAGGGGGTTGATAACTAATGGTTACCAATAGATAAGCCCAGCTGATACAAGGGTGATGTAATTAGGTGAACAATGAGAATGAGTCTTTCTGACATTAAATAGTGAACTCAAGTCCTAATACTGTCCAGATATGGAAAGTACTGCAACTGAACTCAAGGGAATATCAGGACATATCTGATATCGCAGGACAGAACATGGTATTAAAGTATAGATGGTGAACCATCAAGCCAATTATCAAGCCCAATCCTAGACTGATGTAAGGGTAGAATACAATACTAAAATAGAACTGTACAAGTGAAATGAGGGTCTGATACTTCACATAATTGGTCTGAACTCAACACCAGGAGAACTTAGCTAAATCATTAGAAAATGGCAGATCAATAATAAATTTCAGGTAATACACTAAACTGGTCAGAACACAAAGAAAGGGGGTAGACATTTGCAATACAGGGAACAATTGGGTGTTCGAATTACTCAAGACTGAACTACAACCCATGTTCAAAGCAAAACAGGATATGCAGTAAATGGCAGTATGCAGGACATGCAGTGTATATGAGCAGTGAATCAAAGTGAAATGCATAGGGCATCCAAAAGTCTTCTGATGCATGAGAGTGAATCAACATTCAGTATGCAGTGATGCTCCTTACAAGTTCTGATACATGTTGTATCAGACTTGTACAGTAATATGGTTGGGTTTGATACTCTCTGGTATTAGTAATTGATACTCTTAAGGTCTACACTATATGAAGAAGCTAGGGTATGAACCATAATGAAATACAGTACCTTATCTAATATGAAATGGGTTAGAGTGCAGTGAATGAGTATGCAGACAATGCTAACATGTACAGTGGCCAATTTGGAGTGCAGGATACCTTGTGTCCTGATACATGAAGGTTTGGCCAATTTTCCAGTATGCAGGGCATGTGCCAAAGTGTGCAGTGAGTAAATGATAAGGTGGTATAGCCACAATGTTAATGAAATAAAACTTGCAGTGAATCACTTATGTAGTGAATCAATAGGCAGTGAATGCAATATGCAGTGAAGGGATATACAGAACAAGGTATGAGAGTTCAAGTCTGAACTCAAAGTTTATTACCTGAACTTGATACTGAGACCTAGACTCCTTTAGTGCAGGAGATCTAACTAAGTAGCATGACAGTACTAACATATAGTGGCTAAATGGGTAATTGCAGTGAATGCATTGAATGCATTGAATGAGAATGCAGGCTAATTTGTAATGGCAGGACAGTGAATAGATGAATGTAGTGAAACCTTATGCAGTGTTATGCAGTGAAGTGAGGTATACAGTACTGCTATGTTATGCAGAAATGCAATGAAGGGTTCAGAACATGTCTAAGTAGCAGGACATGATAATAAATCAGTGCTCGACTGAACCCAAGTGCATGATCTGAGCATCTGAAAAGTAAACAGAGGTTAGGCTAAGGCATCTGGGGTGTCTAAGATGTGAAACAACAATTATAGATTCAAATAACTGACTGCACTAACATTTGAAGAGCCAGAAGGAACAACAGTGAACAATGGTCTGAACTCGAGCCTCCCTTGCCCAAATAACATATCAATACATATCTAAATCCTTAGATAATAACCTACATGATATATACACATAAACAAATAGAAAAACTAAGCTACAACTGAAAATTAAACATCTAAAACCCTAAGAGTCATTTCACCAAACACTTGATGTGCATATCCAATACGCTCGTGATACGCACCTCAAACGAATCCAAACTTGACCCAAATTCTTCCTAATGCCATAGGGATCCTAAACGAATGCATCTATAGAAAGGAATGTAAAATTAGAAGGTGTTTATAGGCTCTTACCACTTGAGAGATGGATTCTCAAGAAACAAACCAAGATCTAGATCTCCTTCAACTTCTAATGGCCAAATTGCTCCAATAAGCTCCCAAGTAGCCAATAGAGGCTTCCTCTCTTCAAGGGGAAAAGATTGCAATTTGTTTGAAAGAATTTGGATGAGAAATAGATGTAGGAACAATTTGGAGGAAACTCCTAAAATTAGGGTTTGAAATGAAATGGAAAGGGGAAGAAGATGAAGGGTGTTATTAATAGGCAAGTGGGATGCAATGTGGGCCAGCCATGGTATGCTAGCTAGGGTTTGGTTCGAGTGCATTAGTCTAAAGGCCTTCCTAATGTCATTTAAAAGTCCTTTAAGAAAAGGCCCAAAATAGCTTATGGTTTAAATCAATTAATAGCCTATATATGGTATTCTAGATAATTTAGAGTCTAATTAACAATCTAATCTCACTAACTAAGTTTCTATGGTCATGGTTAACATCTATCCAATGTGGTTCTAGGGTTTCACCAATTAATGATACTATCACAATACACTATTTAAATAATATTAAAATAATCAAAATTTACCAATTTATATCACTAACATTATTTAATCCATTAAATAATAACTAAAATAATCAATTTCAAAAAAGTTCAAAAATACCCTCATTTTAGAAAAGTGGTAGTTACAGAGGTTGGGGAAACGGCGAGGCGGTGTAGTGGGGTCTCGCCACGGGACAGCGTACGACTGTAGAAACTCTGGATGCGGGGTTGACAGGGGAGGTGGTTTGGTCGGTGTATGATGTATCGTCCGTGTCGGAGTGTCGACATAGACACAAAAAATATATTGAGTTTTAGCAAAAATTAACGTGTCCGACGTATCGAACATGGAGATGTGTGTGGATTGGTATTGTAAAGGACAGAATAATAATGGATTGACACCCAGGGTCGGACCCGAGGCCAACACGACTGACACGATGGAGGACACACAGACACAAGGACGTGGATATGGCTATGGTGTGATGATGATGGTTGCTTGGTGGGTAATAATGGTTTGGGTAACAAGATGGAATTTATTTGGGAAAAAGTTAGGAAGAGGTTCTCCTTAAATAGGAAAAAAGTGCCTAAATAGATAAGGATTATGATATCTAGTAGATAAGTCTTCTCCCTTTAATTAAATCAAATAAAACTTCAAAACCAATTTAATCTAATCATAAATTCAAATCAACATTTAGTATTTATCAATTAAATTAAATCATATAAATTTAAATCCAAATCAAATAAGCGATCAACATAATAAGTTTATAATAATATTTAATGTTATCAAAATAATTTAAATCATATAAATAAATCAAATAACTGTTATCCTATTAATTTAAAACAATATTCAATGTCATCAAATATTTTAAAGCATATTTTATAAATCTAAATATTTATTTAAAAATAAATGGACAAAACCCTTTTATTATTCAAAAATAATTATGATTTTTTAAAACCATTTTAGAAACCAACTTTTGAAAGACTAAAAATAATAAACACATATTTTATATTTCAAATAATAAAATTTGAGAACAAATATATTTTTATAAAATAAATAATATTTTCAAACCGTTTAATTTAAAACTAGTTTTTGATAACAGAAATAATCACAAAATATATTTCACAAAGTTTCAAAAAATTACCTTTAAACACAATAATAAAAAATAAATTAAAAACAAAAATTTTGAAAATCCGGGAAGAGGGTTTATAGATAGGCCTTGTGTTGTCAAAGTCATACTTCTTCAGTAAGTCCTTCGTGTACTTGGCTTGATTGATGAAGGTTCCATGAGTGCTTTGTTTGATTTGTATTCCAAGAAAGTAGTTTCAGCTCTCTTATCATACTTATTTCAAACTCACTCTGATAGACTTAGCAAATTCTTGACATAATGGTTCATTAGTAGAACCGAATATGATGTCATCTACATAAATTTGCACTAAGAGAATGTCATCATTTGAAGACTTGATAAATATAGTTGTATCAACTCTTCCTTTTGAAAAACCATTTGTCATGACCCGCACCCGGTATAGGGGCATGAGTGCGTAACAACGCCCAACCTACGCCGCAGAATCGGCGGTAGAATACTATTCTAGGTCGCTAACTAACAACTCACACAATATATATAATGTACCTATCATAGATCTCAACTCCGAATGGAGCACAAGTATAAAGATATGGTAATACTCAATCACAATCTTAAGCACGATAAGACATCACAGAAGTCTAAAATAACTATAAGACTCAACAGCAACAACTACTAATAATATCCGAAACAAATCTCAAATATAATATCAAAATCTCTACTTATTACAATTCAAGTTCAAACAGAAAATCTAAAACAAGTCCACTAAACTAGTCTCTTGGCCACTCCTGAAGGTCGGGACCCAATGTAGCTATCCCCTCCTCAGATCCATAAAAGGTAGGACACGTATCCTCTGGACAATCATCTGAAAAATATATCCAGTCAGGATGGAACGAGCACATCTCATCTAGTAATCCCAATTAAATGACAGACTATAAAGCAGTTATAGACAGTTATACTTGATAAATTATGGAAAGTTGAGACGGGTAATGAAATAGGATAATAGTCAAACAAGGAATGTAAATATAGAGAAATATGAGGGCATGGCAATGTAAACTATAAATGGAGACTACTAACTAGAATAATATGATATGAGTCCAATTTGTAAAACATGGGACAATGTGGTTCTAGTACAAGTCACTAATCCAGTGTGTTTGAGATACTGTTCTTGTCATAAAACGAGTAGCGAGTAAATATGGCACACCGTACACTTGGCAAGCGTACGATGGCTATCTTTCTTATTTAGACGAGTAAATACGACACATCGCATGCCCGGCCAAGCAACGATGGCTATATTTCATATAATATGGCACATCGCACGCTCAACCAAGCGGCGATGGTGATCTTTCTTGTTAGGTGGTTCTTGTTGAATACGGCACATCGCACACCGGCCCAGCGGCGACGGCTATCTTGCTTGTAGTGATGATTCTTGTATGATTTGAACATTTAGTACTTGTACGTGTTTCGAGTAGATGGTTCTTGTGAATGGTTCGAGTAATAGAGGCTAGACGAGTCAAGTACATGTATTACGAGTGAATGAATCCAGAATACTAATACTTGTTGTGACAGGAATACCATTACGTATTGTGACAGAGAATCAAATAGAACTATACTAGAACTGAATCACAGTAATCATCAAATAAATGAAAGAACTATCAGAGAATGTACTCGCCTGATACCCTGAGCAACTGATGTGTATCGATGTCCAAACTAGAGTCACAATGTCCTAGTATGAGAAATATAGGTTATCATGTGTTCTAATTTGAATAATTGAATTAAACAATGCATTCCATATGCTCTAGGCCTCTCTAGGTCAAAAGTCAACCCTTGGTCAACTTTGGTCAAACCTGGTCAATTCTAATCAAGGAAGTCAATTCAGGTCAAAGCTAGTCAACTCTAGGATTATGGAACCACACTATAAGTTTCTATGCTTTAGTAGTTATCCTACAACATTATGGTATCAATACCATATCCTAACATGGGATACTAACATATCCATTACATAACTTGTCACTAAATGGCCTTCTATTATATATATATATATATATATATATATATATATATATATATATATATATATATATATATATATATATACATTCCTTAATGTTTAGCCCAAGGTCAACCCCAAGTACTCATCTATATAACCCAATACCTATATGAATATCTTAGGTACATCTATAACCTGGTACCTACCACCCTTGCTCATCCTAACTAATTTTCTAATCACTCTAACTCACGCACACCCACACCCAAATAAACCTCCTCTTTATAGTACTGCTACTGATACCAGGACAAGGCTTCCCTTTCCTTTTACTACTTCCCTTATATATATATATGTATATATACATATCTATATATATGTATATATACATATCTATATATACATATAGACACAACCTCACATATCTACTAAACACTCACACAATGATACATATATAATCAATATCTGAACCTGGACTGCACTTCAACTTAGCCTAATGAATGATAGGGACTAACCCAAGTCCTTGCATTCCTGTGCAGGGAGTTCACCTGCAGGACAATTGCTCTGCCACAGGCCACACTCCTCTCTAACCTTCATTCCTATGATACTAACACTCAAGTCATACCCACACACCCTACACTTTCTTTTCTAATACACACATGAATCACATGTGTCATACTGCTTATGTAGTAGGTAATCAAACCCTGCTATACAGGAAACTCCTAACTTGCCTATGCACTGCTTGCTATTGTAGGTCCCCTGTCTACTGATGTGGACTATGGCTAAACCCTTCCTTTCTTCCACTTACTATATATATAGGAATACACTCAACATCAATATCCCCTCCTAAAATCCCATGAACTATTCCAATGTTCTATAATATATATTTATAATAGGTGTTTATACAGATTTTATGCAATAAGGGAATCTTGTATGCTTTAACCTGAACTCTGCTATTCTTCCTGAGGTCACTTCACACTAGTTCATACCTCTGATAATCAACTCAAAGGACACACACTCATTCACTCTCTCAAATAACCCCTCTTCCTTCTGTTGCTACTCCCTGTTTGCACTCTAGGATATATAAAACACACACACACACACACACACACACACACACACACACACAGCCTCACACAACCCATACTCAACTACCATGCTATATATATATATATATATATATATATATATATATATATATATATATATATATATTATATATATATATATATATATATATATATATATATATATATATATATATATATTTATATATATATATATATATATATATCATGCATACATACATAATATCCAAATCTAATATACATATATATCATGCATACATATACATTATCTATCACAAAGGTTATCATAATTATGTATATATATTAAGTATTCAGGTGAGCAAAGGCATAACCTACTGGGACAAAACTCTTCCTGGAAAAAGATCTAACATCTAATGTCCCAGGTCTAAACTCTAGCGGTACATGGAGTTACCTGATGTGGGGCAGACCTGGTGATGTTCATACTGGACAGGTGATGCAGTGCACAGTTCACTCGAATACAAGACGCTAGTGAATGGTAGTGTAATATGAGGCAAGGCAGATCACTAAGATATACTATGAGATTGAGCAATACCGGATACTTATTGTCAAATTAAGGACTAAACTTAAATGGGATACAAATACATGATTAGAGACACAAGTCCAAACTCAAAAAGGAAATAAGAATGGACACAAGCATGCAATTGGGACTGAATCATGAAGAATGTGTATGTGCATATGTTAGGTAGGAAGGACAAAACAGTTGTATAGCCTAGTACTTCCTAGAATCAATTGCAGGCAAGGTTAAATATAGACAGATGCCACTCAGGATTCATCATAGGTACTAGATGCATATGAGGGAAGGGAACATGTCCTGATGTTCAATTCAGGGCATGCTAATAACTTATGTGACTGAACAAAACTAAGTAGCAGGACAGAGTAAAATGGACATTTAAGATGAACAATAGATCATGGCAAGAGAAGACAAGCAAGGAAGGACCGAAACCAAGATATCAACATATCCTTCCATTTGAGTCTTCCCTTAAATGTCTCTGATATACATGAAGCTATACATGGATTTAGTATGAAAGGAGGGGGAATTGATCAAAGCAATGGATATATCATTGATCCTCAGTAAAATTTGATCAACACCATGGTTTGGGGATAACTAGCTTGAACCAAGGAAGATATGGGCAGGACACATGTAAAGGGTGACCATTACTAATTCGTATGGTTGATTTACCAGATAGGGTTGGCTCGAGTTCAAGGGCTGTACTCAGGAACTCTGGATATGAGAGTCCAGGAAGCACCTAGTATTGATCCAAACTGGATCGCAGTCAACCTAATCTTGATAATTAACAAGACGATATCTGTTATAATCCAACTTGACACATCATGCTCCATCAAGCTCCAAAACAGAAAATCATCACATATCGGTTCAAGACAAACATCATCGATGATTGCTTCGATAATGCTGCTGTTACTTGTACTCTGAGTCTGTATTTTATTTTATTGAGTCTAGGCTATTGTAAGTTGAGTCGCACTGAGTATCTCAACCCTAGACTTAATACCTAAAGCTCTACGAAACAAACTCCAAAAACTTGCCAAGCCCACATAGCCCATTTGAACTTTCTGTCCCCTAGGAGACAGAGTTCGGGCCGAACTTTGCCCCATACAGAGTTCGGGCCGAACTCTGCCCCCTTAAAATTAGGAGCTAATTTTTAGGGCTTGCTGGCTGCTAGTTGTCCAACGGCTAAATATTTGAAATTTGGGATAGAGTTTCGGCCGAACTCTGCCTCTCTAGACTAGTATATATAGGCATTAATTTCTCTCATTTTCAATCATCCAATCTTCTCATCTTCTCTTCACCTATAGCCCATTCTAGAGCTTATTCTTCTCATCTAACTAACTACAAAACTTTCCAAGCCCCCAAGGTGCTCAGTACGAGTCAACTAGAAGTTTGTGTGCAAGAGTTTCAAAAGAAGTCACTTGGACAATTCCAAGTTTTGCCATCCGCGAATCTGTAATAAGTTGGCGTGCTCTTCTGAGTAAAGACACGTGGTTGTACGCTATTTCATAAATAGTGGATTTCAATCCTGAGCTAGAGTTCTCAAGCCTGGACTAGTCCACCATGAGAGAAACCAGGTTAAAAAACTAATGTGTCTGCGTATGCTTCTCTGATCTCTATTTATATTCCGCACTTATACTCTGATTATTATTTCTGTTGGTTGGACTTGAATAGAGTTAAATTTTTAACTGGGTATTATCGACACATACTCTATTCACCCCCCTCTAGAGTTGCCTACACGTAGTTCACCTAGGAGGACAGAACACCCAAGATACTAATGGTTTGGATACTAACATAGTATATGGACTGAACAAAAATGAAAATGCAGTGAATCGAATGGTCAATGTAGGCAGATCAACTAATGCAATCGACTGCATCATACTACATGATAGACATAAAAATCTGAACTAAATAATGATATGATGATATGAATAATAGGATGCAAGCTAACATGTACTGATACACCTACCAAAGACCTGAAAGAAAGTTGACTGGACAGAGGATATTATGGACTGCACTTAGTGTATCGAAGAGAAGGAATACAAGAAATCCATTAACACCATGGAATGGCGGTTTCACCATATGTGGGCTGAATAATAGCTCAAGGAGACTGATAATGAGGATACAAGGGATTGCACAGAGGAAAGGGGGATAATACCAACTGACTCAAAAGAAAAGAAATGGCTCCACAGTGAAGAACCAGTGAACAACCCATGTATTAAACCCCTATCTCCATGATAACCTACCAAACTAATCCTCTCTTAATCACAAGTAAACAACTAACAATGAATACACAGTCCACTAAATAGCCATAACCTCTCAGCAAGATAGGACACAGACGCACATCTACCTATAGCCTCAAACCACTCATCCCACATCCATAATAACCTATCAAATCCTTTCTATAACACTAGACAACTATGGTACACATATATATCATGGCAAAATAACCCATAACAATCCATACAACTGAAATTTAAATATTATAAATCCTAAGAGTCATTTCATCGAATACTTGGTGTGGATATCCGATACTCTCGTGATACGCACATCAAACTAATCCAAAATTAACCTAACTCCTTCCTAATACAAGGAGAACCCTAAATGAATGCATCTACATCAAGGGAATGGAAATTTGAAGGGTTTAGAGGGCTCTTACCAATTGAGAGATGGATTCTCAATGAAAGCTTCTAGATCTAGATCTCCACCAAGCTCTAATGGTCAAATTGCTCCAAATGCTCCCAAGCTAGTCAATAGAGGCTTCCTCTCTCCAAGGGGAAGAGTTTGTAATTTGTTTGGAGGAATTTGGGCTCAATTTGGATGTTGGAGGCAATTTGGGGAAGAACACAAATTAGGGTTTGGATTTGTAATGAAAGAGGGAAGAAGGAGGCTAATGATGCTTTAAATAGGAAGTGTTAGCTAGGGTTGTGTCACGACCCGCTACCCAAATTGTCGGGCCGGGCCGAGTATTGTCCAGCTTGCGCTTGAAATAAAGCGCAGTAAGCTGTTCTAGAGGTAACAAGATAAGACTAAATGTGCTAACAGTTCTATAAGTGAATAAAAGTCATAAATGCTCCAAACACAAAAGTCGTCTCATATAGTAATAAGTCCAGGTACAAGTCTGAAATGTAAAATTGGATACATGTCCAGTTACAAAATATGTAGTCTAATACATGACTACACTAAATATCCCAAGCAACTACGCAAACTAGACGAGTTTCCCCGTAGGTACATCCTCGTAAGGCAAAGCCTGGTCTTCGGCAGTATCTCCATAATATGAGTCACAGAGCAACTCCTCCTCAGTAAGGATACCTACAACGTTATCCTGTCAGGACGGGAGCAAGTACCGATTCTAACAAACTAGCATATGAAACATGAAAATGAACATAAGAGGAATAAGTAGAAATATGGCATCACATAGTCTATCATGGTAAGGACACATATGTCATAGAGACAGATGTATATGTAATGTTTAAAACTGTAGCAGGTACATGATCGTCAATAGGTGTAAAATGTACTATGGTACAAGTATATAAAATGTACTTTCGTACAAGTAAACAAGCGATAGATGCACATACGTACAAATACAGCTGGTGCGCCTACGACAAGGTATACATAAAATGTCAACCTTGCTCGGTACGTACGTACGAGTAAGGGGGCATGATCACGTATGCTACTAACAGTTTCTCGATAACCCAGGTTCTAATCATGTGAGAGATACATAAAGACTGTTCTAAGCATGGTAGTAACTGAAAGTACAATATGTGAATATTTAACTTGCTACCCCAAGGATCAGCATTTAACATGGTTGAATTCGCAGTTCATTGATGTAACAGTATGTAAAGTTTGTAGAAAGTACTTGCCTCTAGCAAAGCAAGCTACGATAAAATGCTATAGATGCCTGGTAACTCGTCACTGTAGAAATAAATACATAAACTTAGTTTTTACACTAAGTTAAACACTAAACACTAAGTGGTGCAACGCGACTTGTGACTGGGCACCTAGCCAAAATGATGACTTTAGCATAGGAGACCAATATGGGGTGACACAATACTATAACTAACTTTCTAGGGTCTTTACACAAGTGTGGGGTGAGGTTCAATACGGCTATAACTCAAAATAATACAAAAAGTTGCAAGTCTTAATTATTCAATAAATAAATCAATTGTAAATTGTATTTCAACAATTTTTGAGATAGACAAAAAGCTCAATTTTACATAAAATAAAGTACCAAAATGATCCTTGTTAATTATAAAAATTTATTATAATTTTTTTGGAATTTATTAAAAGCAGTAATGTTTTATAAAAATCAGTTTTCATAAGTACACATAAAGTGAGTTCTAGTTTCATATGCCAAAAACAGTGGCAAAACTGTAAATTAAATACTTTAAAAATTATGATAAATTAGCTAAATTAACATAGTATCTAAATATTATTTTTCCAGAATTTTAACAGTAATTAAAATATTTTTAGAAATTCAAAAACAGCATAATACACAATATGAAATTAAATAATTAATTATCTGCGTATTTTGTCCATGTACATAATTTGAACCAGAGTTCAAATACAGGACCCAAGGCCATGAATCAAGCCAATATGACTTGTACAGGTCTTGAATGTGTGAAAATACATTTGGACCGAAAAACCCATGCTAGGCTGGACACCAAATGGTTGTAGTAATTAAATACACAAAAATACAAAGTGGTAAAAGTACAAAATAAATATTAATATTTTATCAAGGTAAAATTATACAGTAGTATATAAGATATGACAAGTGTATTTACATATATTTAAAGTATAACATATGTACAATATTACGTAAATTACATAGGCTAAATAGTTAGTAGTATACATATACATAAATATATTTATGTATACATATACATAAATATATATATATATAATATATATATATATATAATATATATATATATATATATATATATTTTTCTTTATATATATATATATTTTTATATATATCTATATATATATATATATATATATATATATATTATATATATATATATATATATATATATATATATATATATTTATATTATATATAATATATATAATATATATTATAATATAATATATATATATATATATATTTATATATATTTAGATATATAATATAATATTTTATAATATTTTATATATATATATATATATATTAATATATATATATATATATATATATTAATATATATATAATATATATATATATATAACACATATATACAGTAATATACATATATGATAATAGTATATATATATATAAGAGTATACATATATACACACAAAATACATATATATATATTATATATATATATATATATTAATATATTATATATATATATAATAATATATTTTTTTTTTTTTTACACTTATACATTAAAATGCTAAATATAAAATATATATTTATATATATAATACTGACTCTACGTATATATATATATATACTATATATATATATATATATATATAATATATAGATATATATATATATATATATATATATATATATATATAATATTATATATATATATATAAAATAAAATATATATACAGAAATACATATATACATATATATAAATATATAAATATATATATACGGAGACGGATAGGCCAGCTACTCCATATGAGGTACGTAACGTCATACGGCGATCGTGGCTGTCGAGAGACTAGGGGGTACATGCTACAATCAAGTCTCCTATGGTCCCACAGAGTTCTATGTCTCAATCAATCAAGTCACATTAGCAATTAAATGAACATTAAAATAAAGCAGTAAGGCGTCCCCGACGCTTCATCAAAATGATCATGAGAGACTAGCTTTATAATTTAGCTATCTCAGAGAGTCAGGAGTACAAAATTATACACAGCTGCAGTCTGTTTATTTACAATTACGTACTGACACAAAATATCAAGTAATCCGGCTAACAGGTGCCGGTGGCTAAACGCCGCACAAAGTAAAGGCATGAGTGGTGGAGAAGAAACCCACTCGAGTCCCCGAACCGCCATGCTCCTAGTATGCACCATGGATGTCAGGAAGGAAGATCGTGTCCTCCGGCTCTGCTACGAGATCTGGCCAAACAAAACCAGCGGGGTCAGCCCCGAATAGCAAGTACCGCCACAGGGGCACAAGAGTTAAGATTAAAACCCAGTTAATAGAATGATTGATAATAGTAATACTTATGCTACTATTATAGGGTAGCGCAACATCCTCGAACCCATATGGCACCCTTACAACCAAACAAGGACAAAAGGTGCCGCATGGAGTCGGGACGTATCGTACTCTATAACTTTCACATAAGTAAAAGGTATAAACAATAAAATGTCCTGATCGTGACTTCGGTCGATAGCCTATCGTAGCACAATAACCAACCCAACAATCAAACAAGAACATGGGTTGGATCATATACCATGATAGACCATGTTCCTCAGTCATTCACAAAAGTAGCACTTCACAACCAGAGTAAGTCTCCGTTCATAACTTCGGTCCACAGCCTGTCATAGAACGATAACCAACCCAACAATCAAACAAGAACATGGGTTGGATCACGTACCATGACAGTCCGCTTCCCTCAGTTATTCGCGGAAGGTAATAGGATACAAGCAAGTCGTTTTCACGGCCAATCAAGTCTACGAGTTTCTAGTGGGACGAGGTTATCCTCGCATCATGTTATTTAGAAATCCTCAGATCGTATCTTCCAGCAAGGCTAGCCAACCCAGGGGTTCGCGTAGACAGGTATCATTGAGCACAGGTCCCTCGTAAGGTCACCTTGCCAAGACATATAATATATCAGGAATTAATCGGATACAGTCATCCACTCGTTGCAGATGACACAGTATCCGTGGAGACCAGCCGGCGCGTCAAGACAATATCTCAAGGCGGCTGGTGTAACACGATCTCGGGTTTGCCCTCCCCATGCTAGTATATTTAGTTGCCTAGTTTAACCCTAGATGAAATCTTGGACTCACATGCTGTGGCTGCATGATTATCCTCCTAAAAGTCGTACTCAAGTACGAGTACCCCAAGAGAGGATCCATGTCATCAGTATGCCAACATGTTCTACCCTCTTAGTGTAAGCATCATTGCAAATATGCCACGTGGAGTACGAGTCATTTGTCGAGCATGAACAAGAACTGGGACATTCAGTTAATGTATCAGGTAGGAAACTTTGTTCACCGGGGTCACATTAGTGCTCATATCATGCTCAGGACAAAAGGCGTAAGGATATATAGCACACACAAACATTTACATATAGATAAGCAATAATATATATATATATATATATATATATATATATATAATATAAAGTATAGGGGAGTCCAGGTCAGAGCGCGCTGGGGTCAACGTGCGCTGGGTCCAAGTGCGCAGGGTCCAAGTTCGCAGGGTCCAAGCGCGCAGGGTCCAAGTGCGCAGGGTCCAAGCGCGCAGGGTCCAAGTGCGCAGGGTCCAAGTGCGCAGGGTCAAAGCGCGCAGGATCAAAGCGCACAGGGTCCAAGTGCGCAGGGTCCAAGCTCCTAGCGCCAAAAGGCGCAGAGCCACGAGAGAGCTGCGCCCTTCGCTAAAAAGTGCTGGGCCAGGGCTGCGAGCGCCAACTGCTACAGGGTCATCTTCTTCCTCTTGGCTGAGAGCAAGAACACCATGCGCCCTAGAACTTCTAAGGACCATAAAATCCTCATCCTAAGCCCAAATTGGGACTTCTATAGGTCAAAATGCGGTAGAACAAAATTCTCTACAACATGGAACACTCAAAACTTGAAAATAATGAAGTTTGCTAGATCAAAACCAAGAAAATCTGAAAATGGTTAAAACTTAGATCTACAAAAATAAAAGCTTCAAAATGGAAAATTTCAAGTTCTAAACAAGTATAGAATGAGGAGAAGAACATTTTTGACAAATAATTTTGTAAGAAAACATTAACAAAAATTTATTGATCCATCTCTTGAGCAAGTTGGCACTTGCCTGGTTGGTGGAGGAAAATAAATGAGTGGAGAGAGAGTGAGATGAGTTATTATATAGAATCTTGAACCCATGGGTTCATGATGAACCATTGGTGAACCAAAAATAGGTTACCCAAAATAGCCAAAACTGTAGGCCCAAATGCAGAAAATAAATTACGAAATATTATTTTGTCGAATATTTTTGGGAAATGCATGAAGAAATACAACATAATAAAAATCGTATAAATACATGGTAAATACAATTTATCGGTTTACGTATTAAAGTACGTATTCCAGGATCGGGGAGTGACAATATATATATATATATATATATATATATATATATATATATATATATATAAACATAAAATAAAAAAAAACAAAAAGAAAAAGAAAAAGGAAAACAAACAACAGCGGGGGGGGGGGGGGGTTCGAACTCGGCCCACTGGGTCGGGTTCTCAGGCTCGGTCGGGCTGGCCAGGGGGTCAGCCTGCACTTTGTGTAGGGTTAGGGTTTAGTTTATATTATTTAGGTTTTAGTTAATATATTAAAAAAAACTGATAAAACAATCCTGTGTCCTGACAGTTAGGGACACAGGAGTCGCGTGCCGTGCTAAGCACGATACGTACGGGTCTAGTCTCGCGTGTCCAGTCTTACCCTCGTGCTGTCAGGACACGACGAACCACATTGTGTACCCGAGGACACGTACGACACGTTTCGACACTGTACTTACGTGTCCCACTTTAGGGAGGGTTTTCGAAGGCGCTGGACGGCGGAGGAGGCAACGTCGCGGCGGCGCTTGGGTGGCGATCGACTCAGCTTGCTGCGGCGAAACGATGGGTGGTGGTGGATGGGGGTGATCGTCGTCGGGGAGGTGGCTTTGGGGGTTAGCCGGAGTTAGGGTTATGACTAGTTTAATTTGGGGAAGACGGGGGCGGTGATGGTCGGAGATGGGTCGGGGTGGTGTGTGGTTGGGTCGGAAAGAGTGTGGGGGTTCTTTTATAGGGGTCTAGGTCGGTCGAAGGTCGGTTGGGCGGCCGAAAATGGTTGGAGAAAAGGGGGTCGGTCGTCGGGGAGCTGGCGGTCGTCGGGGGTGGGTAGGGTTAGGATTTGCATTAGGGTCCCTAGGATTTTAGGATTTACAAATAGGTCCTTCTAGTAGGTAAATGCAAATAATAATTTGCATAACTGAAATATAACAATTTGCAATTTGTAAACTATTATATTAACAAATTAATAAATTGCATAATGATATAAAAATAATTCTAATATTAGCAAATGATATTAAAACATTTTAATTAATTACAAAATTGGTATTTTAGTTATTAAAACTTATTTAAAAATTATTTAAAAATTGTAGAAAAATTCTAAAATTATATTAAAATATTTTAAGGCTAAATATGACATTAGAAATTAATTAACACTACTTAAATCGAAATTGAAAAATCAGGGGCTGACAAGTCTTCCTTCCTTGAAAAATTTCGTCTTCGAAATTTATAAGGATTGAAGACCCTACAATTTCTAACATAGCAAGCAATGCAACAAATGACTAAGGCTACGATCAAAACTAACCTCTAAGGTATCAAGCGGGAACAGGTGGTTCCCTCGCAGCGGTTGGATCGAACAAGTAAGGGTATCTCTCCCTCATGTCCGACTCCCTCTTCCAAGTAGATTCACCCGGAGAGTGACGGCTCCAAGCTACTCGTGCTAAGGGTATAACCTTGTTCCTCAGCCTCTTCTCCCTCCTGTCTAATATCTCCACTGGCTGCTCAGAAACTGTAAGGCTCGGTCCGATCACCAACTCTGAATGATCTAGCACATGGCTGGGGTCCGGAACATATCTCCTCAGCTGAAATACGTGAAAGACATCGTGAACTCCTGCTAGGTTGGGTGGAAGTGCAATCCTGTAAGCTACCTCTCTGATCCTGCCAAGTATCTCGAACTGCCCGATGTATCTGGGGCTCAGCTTCCCTCATCGTCCGAACCGGATCGTCCCTCTAGTAGGTGATATCTTCACTAGCACCATATCACCGTCTGCAAACTCCATCGGTCTGCGACTAGCATCAGCCCAGTGTTTCTGCCTGTCCTGAGCTACTCTGAGCCTGTCTCTGATCATCTCGACCTTCTCTGCTGCATCCGTGATCATCTCTGGCCCAAGCATAACTCTGTCCCCGACATTATCCTAAAAGAGCGGTGTGCGGTATCGTCGTCCATATAGTACCTCGAAAGGAGACATATTGATACTGGCTTGGTAGCTGTTATTGTATGAAAACTCTACCAAGTGCATATGGCTCTTCCATGATCCTCCAAAGTCCAGTACGCAGGTCCTCAGCATGTCCTCCAGCGTCTGTATCGTCCTCTCAGACTGCCCATCTGTCTGCGGGTGGTACCGTACTGAACTTGAGCCGACTGCCCAACTCCTCCTGCAAGCTCCTCCAATAGTGGGACATGAATCTGCTCTCTGTCGGACACGATGCTCACGGGTACTCCGTGCAAGCGAACTATCTGCTGCATGTATAGCTCTGCCAACTTCTCGGTGGAAAGCCCCACCTTGAAGGGTATAAAGTGCGCACACTTCGTCAGCCTATCCACGATGACCCAAATGGCATCCTACCCTCCTTGGGAACGAGGAAGCCCTGAGACGAAGTCCATCGTAATGTGTTCCCACTTCCACTCGGGAATGGGTAACGGCTGCAACAGACCAGCTGGCCTCTGGCGCTCCGCCTTGACCTGCTGGCAAACTAGGCATCTCGAGATGAAACGTTATACATCCCTCTTCATCCCGTGCCACCAAAGATGTTCTCTCAAGTCACGGTACATCTTGTTAGCACCATGGTGAATAAAATATCTCGATCGGTGCACCTCCTGCAAGACTGTCTCTATCAGCTCTCCCTTCGGCACACACAATCGGCTGCCATGCCTCAAGGATCCATCCTCTGCTACAGTAAAGTCATCCAGCAATCCAGCTAA
The DNA here is from genome assembly GCA_029216955.1 of Iris pallida. Classification (NCBI taxonomy): domain Eukaryota; kingdom Viridiplantae; phylum Streptophyta; class Magnoliopsida; order Asparagales; family Iridaceae; genus Iris; species Iris pallida. Next base: position 6,290,866 of record JANAVB010044018.1, on the reverse strand, counting down.
AGCCTGGGCCCGAAGTCTGCGAAGGCTCTCATCTGTAGACTGTACCTTCCTGATCTGCTCTATCAAACCTGACTGAATATCAAGCGCCATCATCTGTATCACTGATCCTGGCCGAACTAGCTCGATACCGAGCTTCTCCAGATCTTCCCGTAAATGCCGATCTATCATCAGATACCATGCCATCGGATACCTGCTCAGCGCATCCTCCACCACATTTGTCTTCCCGGGATGATACTGTAAATCAATGTCGAAGTCTTTCATCAACTCCAACCATCGTCTTTGCCTCATGTTCAGCTCTTTCTGCGTGAAGACATACTTCAAGCTCTTGGGGTCAGTAAAGATTTCTACACGCCCTCCGTATAAGTAATGTTTCCATAACTTGAGTGCAAAGATCGCCGCAGCTAACTCTAGGTCATGGGCAGGATAGTTCCACTCGTGAGTCCGCAATTGTCTAGATGCATAAGCAATCACTTTCCTATGCTGCGGTAGGACACATCCTAGCCCCTTTCCTGAAGCATCGCTGTATATGGTGAAACCTCCAGAACCTGAAGGTAAAGTCAGAACTGGAGCGGTCGTCAGCCTCCTCTTCAGCTCCTCAAACGCTGCTTGGCAGTCCTCTGACCAAATATACTCTGCGTCCTTCCGCGTCAGCTTCATCATGGGTTCAGCTATCCTAGCAAAGTCCTGGACGAACTTCCTATAATAGCCGGCTAAACCCAGAAAGCTCCTGATATTTGGAATTGACGTCAGAGCCTTCCATGTCTCAACTGCAGCAATCTTCCTGGGATCCACCGAGATTCTCTCTCCAGTAACTACATGGCCGAGAAACTCCACTCGGTCTAAAAAGAACTCGCACTTCGACAATTTGGCAAACAACCTCTCCTGCCTCAGAATCCCCAAAACTGTTCGCAAGTGCTCTGCATGCTCCTCCTGCATCTTCGAGTATATCAGGATGTCGTCGATGAATACTACGACGAACTTATCCAGATACTGGTGAAATGTCTTATTCATCAAATTCATAAAGACAGCTGGCGTATTTGTGAGACCAAATGGCATAACCAGAAACTCGTACTGCCCGTACTTCGTATTGAACGCCGTCTTCTGGATGTCTGCTGCCTTGACCTTCACCTGGTGGTACCCGGATCTCAAGTCTATCCTAGAAAACACCTTCGCCCCACTCAACTGGTCGAACAAATCATCTATCCTGGGTAGAGGATATTTGTCTTAATGGTGATGGCATTCAAGGCCCGGTAGTCAATACACAACCGAACTGTACCATCCTTCTTAGGCACAAAGAGCACTGGCGCTCCCCATGGAGTAGCACTAGATCGAATGAAACCCTTTTTCAATAGGTCATCAATCCGCTCTTTCATCTCTACGGCCTCCTTGGGGTTCACTCTATAGCAAGCCCGGGATACTGGTGATGAATCCAGTACTAAATCTATAGTGAACTCCACATCTCTGTTAGGCAGAAGTCCTGGAATATCCTCTGGGAATACATCCATAAACTCCCTAATGATAGGGTGTGGTGGTGCTACGTCCCCAACTGTCGTACAACAGTTCGGCTCTAGGCTGATCTCCGGCCCTGTCCTTCTGATACTGAATGGTGCTATGCCTGGGGGACTGAACAGAATACTACCCTCATGACAGTCTATAGCTGCATGGGCATAGCTAAGCCAGTCCATCCCTAATATGATATCATAACCGGGGAGTGGCATCACAAAGAACCGTCCCCTGAACTCTCTTCCGGCTATAAAAATAGAGCATCTATAGATAGCTCTAATAGGCACTGGTCCTCCTTCCGTCATTACTCTACTAATCTTCGCAGTAGGTGTAGCTACTAAGTGGTGTTCATGCATAAACTCTAATGACAGGAAGCTATGAGATGTACCAGAATCAAACAAGCATAGAGCTAGAAAAGTATGCAAATAAATATGACCTGTGATGACGTCAGCTAAGTAATCTGGCTCCGACACCTGCTCCGGCTCCGGCTCGAGGGCTAGACTATAAGCCTTCCCCTGGGGTCCCTTCTGCTGCTGCAGATGTTGCCCAAACCTCTGTTGCTGAGTTGGGAGCGGCCCTCTAGGTCCCTTGGCTACTGGGCATTCTCGAATCATATGGGTGGCAGACCCACAAACTAAGCACTGCTTCAACCTCTTTCTGCAGATGGAGTAATCATGCCCTGGTCTTCCGCAGAAAGAACATTTAGCTCCCTTCTGATATTGCCGGGTCCCGAGGCTCTAACTGGCGGGGTCGGGTGATGTGATGTAGGGGGACGGTATGTCTGCTGGTGCGGCGTTGGTGCTCTCTGCTGGAAAGCCTGACGCTTGGACGGTCCCTCGAGGTGTACAAAAGCCGGCCTCTTGCTAGACAGAAGACGCTCCTCAATGCTCTGGGCTAGCTCTAGGCTCTGGTAGTAGTCAGTCGTACCGTTCGCCACTATAAGAATGCCAATGTCTGAAACTAGACCATGGCAAAACCTATGCGTCATCTCCTCTGGGTCTGCAACCAGACTGGGAGCGAAACGGCTCAGGCGACTAAACTCTGCCGCATACTCATCAACAGAACGGTTCCCCTGCTAGATGTTCTGGAATCGTAGCCCCATGGCTACTCTAGCGGTGGTCGAGAAGAATTTCTTCTTGAACTGGGTCTTGAACTGATCCCAAGTGGCCCTCCCTCTTGCAAATAACGGCTTATTTCAGAACCAAACTCCTGCCAAGTCTATCAGCAGAAATCCCGCTGCCTCGACCTGGAGGTCACCCGACATCCTAACTCCAAGGAGCTTTCTCTCTACCGAGTCTAGCCAGTCATCTGCTACTACTATACCCTCAGTCCCTGAGAACTCCCTGGGGTTCAGACCCATGAAGTCCTTGATTGTCCCCGCTCTCTGCCGTGGCTCTACAGGTGGTGGGACCACGGTACGTTCCTCAGAACGCTTCATGCTCTGGCAGAGTAGGGTGGTCTGCTCCTGATGGGTCGTTAGGAACCCCTGGATCAGAGTGAGCAGTTGGTTCCCGTCGAGTGTGACGGAAGCCTGGTAGGTATAGTAATAGGGGGTGGTAGAAGTATCGGGTCCTGCTGGGACTGTGATGTTACTACAAAAAATATTCCTATTTACAACGATTTTAGTGCAATACTTTTATGAATGTTGCTGGAACTATAATTTGCAACAGTTATGTAATGGTTGAACCAACCGTTTCCAAATTAAATATATTTGCAATGGTTATAGATTAACCATTGCCTAATACATTTTTTACAACGGTTCATAATCACTTGCTAAACGTTTTTCTTTTTTACAACGGTCAAGCAACAATTTATGAAAGTGTTGTCAAAGCAAGTTGAATGGGCAACTGTTATGCAAGGATTTTAAGTATTTGTTACAAATTTATTAATATTTTGCAACGATTACATAAAGCCTTATAAAAATGCTCATTGTTAGCAATGGTTACGCAACAATTTTTTACAACCGTTGTAAGTGGACTTATTATTTGTAATAATTGTGCAACGATTTGTGCTACCAGTTGCCATTTTTTTGTTTAATAACAACGTTTATGATAACCATTGTCAAAAGAATAAACAACTATTACAAAATATTAATCTTGCAACAGTTTGTTTATAGTCGTTGCAAATTAAATGTCCAATTTAAATTTTATTTATACACAACAGGGATTAATCATTAGAATTACTCATATTAATTGGTTCCTTGTTCGCTAACAAAACTATTAGATAATATATTTAACATCGATCCAAAAGCTTTAATTGATGAAAATGATATAAGTACATATATATTATATATATAAGTATTTATATACAAATGAGCTTGTAGCCTAGTGGTAGTGTGGAGTTATATGATCCAGGAGGTTGGCAGTTCGAGCCCTATTAGAGGTAAAATTTTTTTATTGACCATTGCTTATTATCTGCAACAATTTTTAACCGTTGCATGAAATATTTTAGGCAATATTTATCAACCATCGTGCTTAACTCAATATTTACAATAGTTTATAAATCGTTGCCAAATATATTATTGACAACACTATGTAACCGTTATGCATTGACGTGAGATCCGTTGCATAATACGTTATTTGCAACTATTTATAAAAATGTTGCAAAAATCTTCTATAACCGTTGCAAGAGGAATCTGCAACGGTCGAATTTACAATGGTTCCAATAACTGTTGCAGAATAATTTTGCAACGGGTTATATTGTTTTTGCAATGGTTTTTGACCGTTGTAAGACACCCAAGTTTCTTGTAGTGGTGGAAGGTGGTGGAGGCATATGGGTTTGTGGATTTGTGGAGTGGAGGAGTATGGTAGGTGGAGGTGGAGGTGTATCAGTCAACTGGTCAGCTGACTGGATGGGGAGTGTGCCATTCTCAGGTATGACATACTGGGATGAACGAGTGAGCACCATCTAATTACAATAAAAAAGGACTTTATAAGGACTCTTTAAAGTAAACAATCATAGACAAGAAAATCTAATTATAATAGCAAGCATGTGATGTATTTCCTATGTTGCAATTCTAGTATTCCTCTAGGTGTTCTAAGCGTCATTCCTAATGTTGTCTAATTACCTTAAGTTCCTAATTGCAGGCATGCTTGGTACAATAACGTAACCAAACATTTTAGTTAGAGACCTGCATGGGCCACCACTAAAAACATGTCACGACCCGCTACCCAAATTGTTGGGCCGGGCCGAGTCATGTCCAGCCTGCGCTTGAAATAAAGCACAGTAAGCTATTCTAGAGATAACAAGATAAGACTAAATGTGCTAACAGTTTTATAAGTGAATAAAAGTCATAAATGCTCCAAACACAAAAGTCGTCTCATATAGTAATAAGTCCAGGTACAAGTCTGAAATATAAAACTGGATACATGTCCAGTTACAAAATACGTAGTCTAATACATGACTATACTAAATATCCCAAGCAACTACGCAAACTAGACAAGTTTTCCCGCAGGTACATCCTCGTAAGGCAAAGTCTGGTCCTCGGCAGTATCTCCATAATATGAGTCACAGAGCAACTCCTCCTCAGTAAGGATACCAACAACGTTATCCTATTAGGACGGGAGCAAGTACTGATTCTAACAAACTAGCATATGAAACATAGAAATGAACATAAGAGGAATAAGTGAAAACATGACATCACATAGTCTATCATGGCAAGGATACATATGTCATAGAGACAGATGTATATGTAATGTTTAAAACTGTAGCAGGTACGTGATCGTCAATAGGTGTAAAATGTACTGTGGTACAAGTATATAAAATGTACTTTCGTACAAGTAAAACAAGCGATAGATGCACATACGTACAAATACAGCTGGTGTGCCTACGATAAGGTATACATAAAATGTCAACCTTGCTCGGTACGTACGTACGAGTAAGGGGGCATGATCACGTATGCTACTAACAATTTCCCTATAACCCATGTTCTAATCATGTGAGAGATACATAAAGACTGTTCTAAGCATGGTAGTAACTGACAGTACAACATGTGAATATTTAACTTGCTACCCAAGGATCAGCATTTAACATGGTTGGATTCGCAGTTCATTGATGTAACAGTATATAAAGTTTGTAGAAAATACTTGTCTCTAGCAAAGCAAGCTACGATAAAAATGCTATAGATGCCTGGTAACTCGTCACTGTAGAAATAAATACATAAACTTAGTTTTTACACTAAGTTAAATACTAAGACACTAAGTGGTGCAACACGACTTGTGACTGGACACCTAGCCAAAATGATGACTTTAGCATAGGAGACCAATATGCGGTGATACTATAACTAACTTTCTAGGGTCTTTACACTAGTGTGGGATGAGGTTCAATACGGCTATAACTCAAATAACACGAAAAGTTGCAAGTCTTAATTATTCAATAAATAAATCAACTGTACATTGTGTTTCAACAATTTTTGAGATAGACAAAAAGCTCAATTTTACATAAAATAAAGTACCAAAATGTTCCTTGTTAATTATAGAAATTTATTATAATTTTTCTGGATTTTATTAACCAGTACATGTATTTTATAAAAATCAGTTTTCATAAGTACACAGAAAGTGAGTTCTAGTTTCATATGCCAAAACAGTGGCAAAACTGTAAATTAAATACTTTAAAAATTATGATAAATTAGCTAAATTAACATAGTATCTAAATATTATTTTTCCAAAATTTTAACAATAATTAAAATATTTTTAGAAATTCAAAAACAGCATAGTACACAATCTAAAATTAAATAATTAATTATCTGCGTATTTTGTCCATGTACATAATTTGAACCAGAGTTCAAATACAGGACCCAAGGCCATGAATCAAGTCTAATATGACTTGTACAGATCTTGAATGTATGAAAACATATTTGGGCCCAAAAACCCATGCTAGGCTTGGACACCAAATGGTTGCAGTAATTAAATACACAAAAATACAAAGTAGTAAAAGTACAAAATAAATATTAATATTTTATCAAGGTAAAATTATACATAGTAGTCATATAGATATGACAAGTGTATTTACATATATTTAAAGTATAACATATGTACAATATTACGTAAATTACATAGGCTAAATAGTTATGTATGTATACATATACATATATATATATATATATATATATATATATATATATATATAAAATAATATATATATATATATATATATATATATATATATATATATTATTTTATATATATATATATTTTTTTTTATTTTTTTTATTTTTTATATATATATATATATATATATATATTTTATATATATATATATATATATATATATATATATATATATATATATATATATATATATATATATATATATATATATATATATATATATATATAATATAAAGAAATAAATATATAATACATATATAACAGTAATATACATATATGATAATAGTAAATATAATATATATAAGAGTATACATATATACACAAAATACATATACACATATGCATATATATATATTTTTATATATATATATATATATATATATATATATATATATATATATATATATATATATATATGCATATGTGTATATGTATGCATGTATATGCATACATATACACATATGCATATATATATATATATATATATATATATATATATATATATATATATATATATATATATATATATATATATATATATATATATATTTAAAAATATATATATATATATATATATATATATATATATATATATATATATATATATATTTTTAAATATATATATATATATATATATATATATATATATATTATATATATATATATTTAAAAATATATATATATATATATATATATATATATATATATATATATATATATATATATATATATATATATATATATATATATATATATATATATATATATATATATATTTATTTATTTTGTGTAAAAAAAAAAAAAAATATATATATATATATACACTTATATATTAAAATGCTAAATATAGAATATATATTTATATATATAAATACTGTACATATACGTATATAATAGTATATATATATAATAAAATATATATACAGAAATACATATATATATATATATATATTTTTTTTAAATACATATATATATATATATATATATATATATATATATATATATATATATATATATATATATATATATATATATATATATATATAAACATAAAATATATATATATATATATATATATATATATATATATATATATATATATATATATATATATATATCTATATATATATAACATAAAATAAAACAAAAACAAAAAGAAAATGAAAAAGGAAAACAAACAATAGCGGAGGGGGGGGGGGGGGGGGGGGGTTCTAACTCGGCCCACTGGGTCAGGTTCTCAGGCTTGGTCGGGATGGCCAGGGGGTCAGCCTGCACTTTGTGTTAGGGTTAGGGTTTAGTTTATATTTATTTAGGTTTTAGTTAATATATTAAAAAAAAACCGATAAAATAATCCCGTGTCCTGACAGTTAGGGACACAGGAGTCGCGTGTCCATGGTAAGCACGACACGTACGGGTCTAGTCTCGTGTGTCCAGTCTTACCCTAGTGCTCATCAGGACACGGCGAACCACATATGTGTACACGAGACACGCACGACACGTTTCGACACTGTTACTTACGTGTCCAGCTTTGGGGAGGGTTTTCGAAGGCGCTGGACGGCGGAGGAGGCAACGTCACGGTAGCGCTTGGGTGGCGATCGTCTCAGCTTGCTGCGGCGAACCGATGGGTGGTGGTGGATGGGGGTGATCGTCGTCAGGGAGGTGGCTTTGGGGGTTAGCCGGAGTTAGGGTTACGGCTTGTTTAATTTGGGGAAGACGGGGGCGGTGATGGTCGGAGATGGGTCGGGGTGGTGGTGGTTGGGTCGGGGAGAGTGTGGGGGTTCTTTTATAGGGGTCTAGGTCGGTCGAAGGTCGGTTGGGCGGCCGAAAATGGTGGAGAAAAGGGGGTCGGTCGTTGGGGAGCTAGCGGTCATCGGGGGTGGGTAGGGTTAGGATTTGCATTAGGGTCCCTAGGATTTTAGGATTTACAAACAGGTCCTTCTAGTAGGTAAATGCAAATAATAATTTGCATAACTGAAATATAACAATTTACAATTTACAAACTGTTATATTAACAAATTAATAAATTGCATAATGATATAAAAACAATTCTAAATATTACCAAATGATATTAAAACATTTTAATTAATTACAAAAATGGTATTTTAGTTATTAAAACTCATTTAAAAATTATTTAAAAATTGTAGAAAAATTCCTAAAATCGTATTAAAATATTTTAAGGCTAAATATGACATTAGAAATTAATTAACACTACTTAAATCAAAATTAAAAAATTAGGGGCTGACAGGTTGGCCGGCCATATTGTGTTGGGCTATCGTTTGTTAAGGTCCGTTAGCTAAAAACCTCTCCTAATGTCATTTAAAGGCCTTTTTTAGAAGTAGGCCCAAAGTGGTTCATAATTAATTCAATTTCTAGCTTTTAATAGCCATTCTAGATTAATTAGAGTCCAACTAATAAGTCTAAGTCCATTAGCTAGGTCTCAATGATCTTGGTTAGCCTTTAGTCAAAGTAGTTCTAAGGTTTCGCTAACTATTGATACAATCACAATACATTAATAAAAATAATGTTAAAATAATAAAAAATTTCACAATTACCAAAATATCCTTATTCTAGAATGTGGTGATGACACCATTTTTAAGTAGAAAGGAACTCAGGCGACCATACCAAGCTCGAGCAGCTTGTTTGAGTCCATATAGTTCCTTACGCAACTTGAAAATATGATCGAGAAATTTGAAATCTTCAAAACCAGGGGATTATTTTACAAAAACTTCTTCTTTTACAAAACCATTCAAAAATATACTTTTCACATCCATTTGAAAAAGTTTAAAATCGTGAAAACATACAAATGCACAAGGCATGCGAATGGATTCTAATCTAGCAACATGAGCATAAGTCTCATCATATTCAATTTCTTCTTCTTGATTATAACCTTGAGCCACTAGATGAGCTTTGTTGCATAGAACTTGTCCATCCTTACTAAGTTTATTTCGAAACATCCATTTGGTACCAATTATAGATTGACCAATAAGTTTCGGAACAAGTTCCCAAACTTGGTTTCTCTTAAAATGGTTAAGTTTCTCTTGCATGACATAAATCCAAAATTTATCAAAAAATGCATCTGCTACTAATTTAGGTTCTACTTGAGAAATGAATGCAACATTTATAGCTATATCTCTATTTGAAGAACGTGTACTTACTCCCTTTGATAAATCACCTATGGCAAGAGTCTCCAAATGGTCTGGCATGAATTTTATCTTCTTTGGTAGAGTCTCCACATAGTCTTTATCATCAGCAACATCTTCAGTTGCCTTGGTTGTTTTCCTTATGTCTTTATCATCGCTGTCACTTGCTATATGACCGTTGAGCTCATCAAATGAAACATTAATTGATTATTCAACAATCATAGAATTCTTATTAAATACTCTATATCCCTTACTCTTGGCAGCATAACAAAGAAATATTCCTTCGTCTGCCTTAGAGTCGAACTTACCCAAGTTATCCTTGGTGTTTAGGATAAAGCACCAACATCCAAAAACTATGAAATAAGACAAGCTGTACTTACAGCTTCAGCCCAAAAGTATTTCGAAATATTATGCTGGTTTAGCATGACTCTAGCTATATCGCTTAGAGTTCTATTCTTCCACTCCACAATACCATTCCGTTGGGGAGTTCTAGGACAAAAAAACTCATGCAAAAAACTATTTTTATCACAAAATGTTTTGAAATATAAATTTATGAATTCGCCTCCATGATCACTTCGGATACGAGTAATCATGAAATCTTTTTTGTTTTGAACTTTTTGTGCAGAAAATCATAAATTCAAAAAGTGTATCGCTTTTGTTTGATAAAAAGAAAATCCATGTATATCGAGAGAAATCATCAACAATAACAACAGCATAGAGCTTACCGCCAAGGCTAGTGACTCTATTAGGTCTAAATAAATCTATATAATCAACTGTAAAGGTCTAGAAGTACTTACAACGTTGATGGATTTAAAAGAAAATCTACTTGCTTAATTTTTTACAGTCAACACATACAATGTCTTCCTTAAATGATATTTCTGGTAGTCCTTTTACCAATTTCTTTGTTGATAGTCTTGAAATTGTATTCATGTTTGTATGTCCTAGTCTCATATGCCATAGCCAACTTTCATCTTGGTTGACTACTAGGCACTTATCTGCACTGTTAGTACTTTCTAAAAGAACATATAAATATTGTCCTCCCTGATTCCTTCATAAACTGGATTACCAGTGGACATATCATATATAGAACATTTGTCTATAACAAAATTAATACCATAACCATTATCGACAAGATGACTAGTGCTTAATAGATTATGTTCTAATTCTGTTACCAAACAAACGTCTTTTATTACTGGATATGGGGATATACCAACAGTACTATTACCAATTATATTACCTTTCAGATTATTTTTGAAGGAGACTTATCCTTCTCTTTTCATCGATGGCATCGCGAATAAAGATGCGTCACATGTCATGTGCCACGAACATCCACTATCGAGGATCCATTTGCTTCTAGCATGAGAGGGTTGGCCCACCTACAAGACGAGTAGATGTGACCTTTGGTACCCATTTCTTTGAGGGTCCAGCATGGTTAGCTTTGGGTATCCAGGTATATTTATTCTTGTCTACTAGCTTTCTTATTCTATAATACTGTGATATGTGCCAGTGTTGACCACAATATGTGTAGATAATTCTCGAGTGAGTGTCTTTTGGTTTTGTGCAGACATGAGTCTTTTGTGTCTTCCATGGATACTTGTGTGTGAAAGCATGATTGTGTGGAACATGTGGTTTGCGTGCTTTCTTTGATAGTGTCCTATTTGGTATATACTGTGTGGTAAGACAGATCTTAGGCTATGTAATAGGAACAACCTGTTTACCTAATCTCTAACTTTTAGAGATAGAACAAGATGCTACATGTTTTTTAGTCATATCTCTCAGCTTTTGTTTAGTGTGTATTCTTAATCTCTTCTCAGAATCATAAAGAAGTATCACTTTTACATAGTCCTTTTCTCTCTAATCAACAGTACATTGGAATTCATGAAGACTTAGCTTAATATTAGCTAATTCTTTCGTGTTGCCTGAGGTAGATGTCTCCTTTATTTCTTGTAACAAATTAGACAATCTAGCCACTTCGGTTGTGTATGCCTTATACTTATGTAACACACCTTTCTGTTCGTTAAGTAAATCACTGAAAGCATCAGAGAGTTTATTAAAAGTAAAGTCATCGTAAAAAGGATTGTTTGTTACCTGATCAAATGCCATTAAGCAGACATTTGCAGAATTATTGTATCTTTCTTCCTCTTTTGATTCACTGGCTTCGCTTTCATGCCATATGCTAGTATTTGCATACTTGCGACCGGTTGTTGACTTTCGGCTTGATCGTTCATATCAAATGCTCTTCTTGGCTATTAGGCAGTCCTTCTTTATGTGCCCGATCTTTTTGCATCCATAGCATATCTTTTCTTCTTCATTACTTTCTTAGACGTCTTTCTTCTTTCGGTTTGATTTCTCAAACCTCAAGAACTTTTTGAAGTTTTTAACTAATAGGGCTTGTTCATCACCATCTGATTCTTCATCATTAGTATCTTTACTAGAGAATCTCATAGCTTGTACTTTGAATGCAATAGAATTTTCTTTTGGGGTAACCTCTTCAAAGTCTTGTAGGTCAAGCTCATGAGTAATATTACCCATCGCCGTCTCTAGTGATATTATGGTGAGATCGTTTCATTCAATGATTGTCGTTGCCTTCGAATTCCAATTCTTAGTCAGTCCCCTAAGCACCTTCCTGATCTTTTCACGGTTGCTGTAATCTTTACCAAGAGAAGATAGATGATTAGTTATATCAAGGAAACGTGTAAACATTTGTGTGATTGACTCATTTGGCTTCATCTTGAAAGCCTTATACTCTTATGTTAGTGTGGACACACACAAAAAAGAAGAAGAAAATACTGTCTTTTCTTTATTGGCGCAAAGTACCACAAATCGAGTACGCCTGAGATATCCTGCGCTGAGGATCCCCGAGTACAAAAAGAATTCTAGGGAATAGGACGATGGAGATCCAACGACAGTTGCTCCTTTACTCCGTTGACACTCCGATTACAAAAGTGGGAGAAAACCTAAGAAAATTGCTAACACTCGGCTTACTGGCAAGAAGTGCAGCAATTTGGCTCTTGAAGATGCTCTCCGTTCTGTCTTTTGAAGAGGGATGAGGCCCCCCCTTTTATAGTCATTCTTGAGCTGGAATGATGTTATGCGCCCACATGAGGAAACATGCTGGGTTTTATGTAGGTACATAGTCCTGTTTTGGGCGCATAGGATGTAGGCGCATACGGGCTGCGAGATCGTGGGTTGGTCGTGGTATTGACGTGGCCGCATGCTTCGGTGCATGACTGCTCGTGGAGACTGACGTGGTCGTATGCTTCGGTGCATATTTTGATCGTGGCTTTGACTGAGTCAGGCTTGGGCGCATAGCCATGTCTCAGGCTATGCGCCATCTTTTTAGAGAAGCTAGTCTTGGGCGCATGAAACTTCACTGGCTAGGCGCATGGAGCTTTATTGACTGGGCGCATGGAGTTCCACTGACTGGGCGCATGGAGCTTCACTGACTTGGACGCATGGGGCTTCATTTGCTGAATTTTTTTATGCTTCTACAAGACTCCCTTTAAAGTTTTCGATACTTGAACAAGTTCGAAATACTTTGAAGGAAGCATGAATCGTCTTCTCGTGATACAATAGGTACATAGCACGGCTCTCTCCTTGGGCGCATAGTGTTTGCCCAGCCTGTCAGAGAGATACGACTGTTGAGATCTTCTTCGAAATTCAAATTGTCAGATTCATCGGAGTGGAATTTGAAGTGGTCCATCCTTCATACGTCATCCACGTCGTCCACGTCAGCAAGGGACAGTCGTATAGTGTGTAGGAAGCTGATTCTTCACGTGGATGCATAGGCCGTTGTGGGCGCATATAATGTAATGGGTGCATGGGCGCATAAAGCAAGTGGACGCATAGGAAGTGGCCCGTACCTATAGATAGGCCCTGTAGGAGAGAGAAAGCTCATTATTCCCTTCTCTTTGAATTTTTTTCAGAAAACTCTTCATCTTCTTTCTTTGAGAACCATGTCTCCCAAGGTCGCCAAGAGATCCGCGAAGGGCAAGGGGGCTGCGCCGAGTGACTCTCCTCCCGAGGCAGCGTCTTCGGCAGTCCAGGACCCGATTCTGGGTGAGGGCATGCTTCAAAAACAAAGTCTCGAGCGTTAATTTGTGACGCTCGGACTTTTCTTCTGTCAGGGCGCTTGCGCCTAAGGCAACATACTTCTGTGAGCATCATTATGCGCCCACAGAAGTCATACGCCAACAATATGGTATGCTATACGCCCACGTGTTGCCATGTTATGCGCCCTTTAACTGTGGCATGTTATGCGCCCATGTACTATTTGTGTGTTATGCGCCCACATGTTTGTTTTGGGCGCATATCCCTTTGGGGGCATAGCCCCTTGGGCGCATAAAAGCCTTTCAGAACTTAGTTTTTCCTGTAAATTTCTGAGTCTGACTTTCTTTTCTGTCCCTTTTCATGTTCTGTAGGGAACTGGCTAGCAAATTTCTCCAGGACCGGTATCGACGATTCTGGGCATGGTGACAATGCAATACTTGACACACACATCAGAGAGCTCAGGACTCTTCGTATTTTGGAAGGGTTTTCCTCAGATGGTAGGAAGAACCTTTATATATCAAAGAGTCGGACGGTAGTTGGGAGTCATCGTGAAAGTTCTATTTTTATGGTTCTTCAAGTAGGCAAAAGCAACACTAGAGATGTTGTTTTGAAGGTATGGTCTCTTGGAGAAATGGGCCCAGGACGTCCGCAATATGGAGGAAAGAAGATCACCATTTGTAGATGTTTTAGCATGTTATATTTTCCCTCCTCTGTGTAGCTTCTTGAAGGTTCAACAGCCTTGTTTACTTCTCAACAGTAAAACATGACCTCCTCCGAGGGCCACAAAACTGCTTTTAGACAAAAAGCGTGGTGCTGCCAAGCTGACCAATCTATGTGTTGCTGATGAGTAGCAGATTTTCTCTTCTTTTGGACATTAATGTAATATTGTACTTCTTATCCAGATGAAGAGATGAAGAACCCATTTGTTTTGCTCATGAGATGTAGTCCTGTGAATGTAATTGATTTTGAATAAACAGAATACATTTGCTCCATTCTTTGTTTGTGGTATCTGTGGTGCTTGTATTAGAGAGCCAAATACAGCATTTGTGTAAAGGGTATCCCACTGGGGGACCCCTCTATCTCTTTTTTGTTGCCGTCACGGCTCTTGTACCTTTTTTTTCTGTCTCTTGATAGACGTTCAAGTACAAAATAAAGAATCTTTTCAGAAGTGAATGTGGTTTTGCGAAATATCGATGCTAAAGGTAATATGGACGTAGCAAGGATATTTTTGGTAGGTATTCCGCTGGAGAATTGTGATGTGGACCTATTATCCATTTTATATTCAAGTTATTTGAATATAGATAATAAGTTAAATGAAGCTGCTAGTAGAGGTAATATGGACGTAATAGCAGAGGATGTTCTATATCTGACCAGAGGTAATATGGACGTTGAAAGATATATAACATTAGGGGGGAGTGGATAATTCAGAGGTAATAGGGACGTGATTATCCTTGATGAATGCTTTGCTCAGAGGTTATGTGGACGTGGCAAAATATTTAATCATTCCACTGGGGAAATAATTATCAGAAAACAATTCAGAGGTAATAGGGACGTGACTTGTTTTTGTCAAACCGAGTTTGGATGGAGTCAAAAACGGAAATGATTTCATTGGGAAAATATTTTAGAGGACCTATTATCCATGGCTTATTCAAGACTCTTGAAATACGGATAATAGTTAGATAGTTTTTTTTGAATCATATAAACATCGCACTGTACATTTACATGATCGTCCACATATAAACATTATGTAAAAGAGGTTACACATAGTATTTTTTCAGGAACTTGTCGTTGATAGGCATCATGAGCAAGTCACCATCCGGTTTGGTTAGCCGGTACGCACCGTTAGAATACACTGATTCTATGATAAAAGGACCTTTCCATTTAGGCTGGAATTTTTCTTTTGTTTTATGCATCATGACCATTGGTCTTCTCACTGGTAAGACCAGATCGTCGACTTGGAAGGTCCTTTCCTTCATTTTTTTGTTGAAGGCTCTGGAAAGGCGTGCTTGGTATAGTTCAATGTGCTGCTGAGCTAACAAGCATTTTTCGTCTAGAGCTTCGAGCTCCTCGAGTCGCAGATGGTAGCTTTCTTCGGTAGTCAACTCGCTGGCTAAGGCTACTCAAAGAGAAGGAATCTGGATTTCTAGAGGAAGAACTGCTTCGCTCCCATAAACCAGAGAGAATGGCGTACTGCCTGTTGGAGTCTGGACCGTTGTATGATAGGCCCATAGACATTCACCGAGCTTCTCATTTTAATCGCGCTTGTTTGAAGACACAAACTTCTTGAGAAGTTTTATGATAGTTTTGTTGAAGGCTTCTGCTAGCCCGTTAGCTGCTGGATTGTAGGCAGTAGAGGCTACATTCTGGATTCGGTTCCTATCACAGAACTGATAGAATGCATGGCTTACGAACTGTAGACCATTATCATGGATGATCCTGCGAGGTAGACCGAAGTGGTAGATGACGTGATGTTTGATGAAACTAATCACGTTTGACGTCTTTACTTCAGTGAGCGGTATAGCTTCCGTCCATTTAGAGAAGTAATCGGTTATAGCTAGGATGAACCGATATCCCTTGGAGGATGGCAGGCTGATTGGTCCTATGACATCCATGCCCCAGGCTTCAAACGGCCAAGATGCTGCCGTCGGGTGTAGAAACTATGAAGGTTGATGAATGAAATCAGTGTGGAATGGGCAAGCTCTACACTTCTTTGCATATTCAACAACATCTGCTATCATTATGGGCCAGTAATAACCCATTCATTTGAGGCGATCTTATAATTTGGGGCCTGGTTGATGTGCACCACAAACTCCATCGTGAGCCTTCCGGAGTGCATGTTTGGCTTCTGTGTCTGATAAGCATCGTAACAGTAGCCCGTCTTAAGAGCGTCAGTACAGCATCTTGGTAGCTGTGTCGTAGTAAAATCTGAGGGATCGTCTTTGGATGGATACTACATCCTTCGGGTCCTCGGGGAGGATTCCATAGACAGTATAGTTTATGAAGGAAAATCTCCAATCTTTAGCATCGACGCTTGTTTCCGTTGCGTAGCTGTGATGAATATGCAAGGCATCTTTCACATAGAATAGTTCTTGACCAGACACTGTGATCAACTGCTGAGTATTGGTAGGAACGGTCAAGGAAGCAGTGAGACCGGCTAGAGCATTTGCTTCTATATTCTGTAGTCAAGGCACGTGCTCGATGAAGAATCCAGCGAAAGTAGACGCCAACTCGATTGTTGCTCTGTGGTAGGGGATGAGATCTTCGTGGTGAACTTCATAATCCCCTCGGACCTGACTAACTATTAGCTTGGAATCGCCGTAAGCTTCTAGATAGTCCACTCCCAGTTGCTTCGCCAGTTGTAAGTCGATTAATAGAGTATTATATTCGGCCACGTTGTTGGTACATGGTTCCACGAGAGAATATGCACGATATATAACCAGATGATCAGGTGATACGAGCACGACACCTACTCTGGCCATGATATTTCCTTTAGGTCCTGTTCTTGATGCGCCGTCAAAGAACATTCGCCAAATGGGGATTTCTTCAGTTGCAGTGTTAGATTCTACCACTTTGTCAGGGATTTCGTCGTAGAGTTTGGACGATTCTGGCACTGAATGAGCTGCTAGGAAATCAGCTAATGCTTGGCCTTTTACTGCCTTCTGAGGAACGAAGATCATATCGTATGGAGTCAACAACATTGCCCATATAGCTAAACGGGAATTGAGAGAGCCCGATTTTGTTATGAGTATTATGAGAGGGTTGACTTTAGATATAATGTGGATAGTCTGCCCAGACACATAGTGGCGTGTCTTCTAGATTGCAAACACTAGTACAAGACATTCCTTCTCTACCGGTGTGTATCTGTGCTCGGTACCCACCATTGTGCGACTGAGGTAGTAGATTGCCTGTTCATGGCCGCCTTCGTTCTTCTGAGCCAATAGGGCACCAAGAGAATGGTCCATAGCGCAGACATATAGTAAGAAGGGCTTCCCGTTATTGGATCTACCAATACTGGAGGGCTTGTAAGGTACGCCTTGATGTCGTCGAATGCGCATTGATATTGTTCAGTCCAGACGAAAGATACGCCTTTCTTCATAAGCTGAGTGAATGGTTAACACCTTCCAGAGAGGTTCGAAATGAATCGTCTGATGTAAGCTAGCCTTTCTTGTAGTCTGCGTAGCTCTTTGAGGTTTCTTGGAGGATGCATGTCGAGGATAGCCTTCACTTTCTCCGGGTCCAGATGTATACCCTTTGAAGTGATGATGAAACCAAGGAACTTGCCGCTAGAGACTCCCAGAAAAGACTTGGTTGGATTCATCTTGAGTTGGTGTGCACGCATTAGTTCGAACATCGTTCTCAAGTCTTGGAGGTGGTTGCCCTTGAGACGACTTTTGGCTGCGATATCGTCTACGTAGCACTCCACAGTTTTTTGCAAATGATCGCAAAAAATTGTGTTCATGATATGTCGCCCCTGCATTCTTCAATCCGAAGGGCATCACCGTATAACAGTATGCCTCCAAAAATATTCGAAAAGATATGTGCTTCTCGTCGTCGGGGAACATCTTGATCTAGATGTAGCCTGCGAACCCATCCATGAAGGACATCCGCTCGAAGCCGCAAGTATTGTCGATCATTACGTCGGTGATCGGTAGAGGGAACTCGTCCTTCGGGCATGTAGAGTTCAAATCACGGTAGTCGATACAGACTCGAACTTTACCGTTCTTTTTTATGACTGGAACGATGTTGGCAACCCAGTCTGGGTGTTATTCTTCGCGAATGAATCCACTAGCAATGAGCTTCTTGACTTCATTCTCGATGGCTTCCATGACGTCTGGTCGGAATCGTCGTTGTTGCTAATTCACTTGCTTAGCTTTAGACGAAATGTTCAGGCGGTGCATGGCAATTTTAGGGTCCAAGCCTGGCATGTCTTCATAGCTCCATGTGAAGACGTCGATGTATTCTCTTATAAGCTGTATAAGAGAATAACATTCATCGCCAGATAGACTTTTGCTGATAAAGATTGGTTTGAAAGATGCTTCATCTCCTAGATTGACTTGGATGACTTCGTCTTCGGTAGGTGGTTCCCGTTGTTCGAAGTGCAGCTCCCACCTAGTATCCATCTTTTGAGCCCATTGTTCGAGCTCAATTGATTGGACATCGTCTGTAATTTGGTCGACGGAAACCATGTTGACGGACAGAGTTGCTTTGAATATGTCGCCGATGTTGGAGTCTGAGTCCCAGAGGAAGGAATCAGAGGAATGAGAACAATTATCTGCTTCATCATCTGATCTTTCAAGAGTTGTTGGAGGAGTTACATAGCCCAAACCAATACCGCTTCGTTGATAGTAGTTCTCGGGTTTACCTGGAGGAGCAAAGTGTCGTATTGGCGACCGTCATCCTCGGCTGTAATTTAGCCCTTAGTCGCTTTGGATGTCATATCCCATGTTCTGGATGATGTTCTTGGCCTGCCAACTATACCGAAAAAGTTGTATTTTTCTAGAGTCATAGTCAGCTTCTGTGTTGTGCTTGGGAGAAGTAGAGTCTGGAACGAACTTTCTCTCGCCAATTATACGACCAAAGATGATTAGTTCTTCATCCTTCTTTCTGGCTGGAACGATGAAGTAGAGGATATCTTCAGGGTAAACTTTTTCCCGCAGGTGAGGCATCGTGACCGACATGTATAGGTGTGGTCCTATGCCATTTTCTAGGGCGTATATCGTATCCATGTAGTGGTTTACAGATTGATAGACATCGGAGTAATTTAAAGATAAATCTTTACTAAGGAAATACGCAAGTTCTTCTTCAGGGATAACATCATCCGCTGAAGGTATATTATTATGAGTATTACTATACTCATTGAGAGGATCATCATCTGGAAGAAGAGCCACAGTCTTGGCAGAGTTTACCACGTAGGATACTTCTTCAGGATTGGGAGGACGGGCATCAGTAGGTTCATACCGGGGTGTCTTGCTGAGAGTGGCGGTCAGTAGCTTGACCTTGTCAGGGTTCTTCTTTTTCATCCAGATTGTGAGAGGCTTTGGAGTACTTTTTGGAGTAGTACGTCCTTTGACTCGGATAATCAGGGGACCATCATTGGAGGATGGACTTGCTTCAGCTTTATTGTCAACTTCGTTGCCATCATCCTTGGGGGGCTGAGATTGGTAAAGTACCGAATCTCCATAGTAGGCTTCGATGCCCTTAAAAGGATCGACATCAGCAAACTCCGTCTTTATGATACCGTCGCTATTGACGTACTTGAAGCACTGGTGAAGTGTGGAAGGAACGATCATATTATTGTGTATCCATGGATGTCCCAACAAGACGTTGTAGGATACGTTGGCATCGATCACATAGTAGGAAACTTCCGTTCAGAGATCACCGATCTGGCATTTGAGACGAATCTTGTCTAGCAGATGGATTCGACCAACATTGAAAGCCATGATAGTTATGTTAGTTGCAGACAGTGTGTGCAGAGGGATTCCCAGAATTTGAAGCAGACTTCTAGGAATAATGCTGAGGGAGGATCCTGGATCGATGTGCATGCGGTCCATTTTGATCGCCCCGATGTACCCTGTATAGTACAGGGGTATATCATGACGATTATTTTTGAGTAGCATGTCCTCCTGTAAGAAGGTGATGTTGGGCACCACTTCCATAGTACTATGGCAGTGGGGACAAGAGACAGGGTCTTCAGCGGGGGCTTTGACTTTAGCGAGGTAAGAGTCAGCATGTAGTAATGCCTTACTTAAAGTCTTTCGCGTTTCTTTGGAGAGTCGCAATAGATCGAACAGAGATAGCCTGGCAGGTGTATTGGCTAGCTGAGCCAGTATGTCAAAGTTGTAGGGACGATCCATGCCTTCGGGAGCTGGCGCCTTCAGAGACTTGTCAAACTGCGTCTCCTTCTGCTTGGCTTTGTCCGTAGTTGGAGGTTTAGACGGGCCGACTTCTGAGCTTGTGGGGACAGCAGGAGCTTGAGGAGGTACTGCTTCTTCTTGTGCGAGATCGTACGTCCGAAGATAAGTCTTCCCCGAATGCGTCTCGCCAGATAGAACCTCGTAGATGGAAGAGGATACCATATGGCATGACTGGTACTTCTTGCCCATTTTTGCTTTGGAAGGTACTACCCCCTGCGTCACTTCTTGCACAAGGTCCGGATGGACCCACATGATCTCACCATGTTCAGTCGTGAGCGGGACCAATGTTGAGTTGCGAGCTATTCGTAGGTTGATGACTTTCATTATTGCCTTGGGAATCGGGACCACGCCGTCTGGGACTTATGTGGGAGGAAAGTCACCAAACTAAAGAGAGATCATGTTAGAATATACGACCTTGTCTTCAGCTTTGAGGTTGATCACTTGGCTGTCGATAAGCTGTTGTATCTTCTTCTTCAGGACGATACAGTCCTTGGTGGAGTGATGTACATATTAATGATAGAGACAGTACTTGGGATCGTTGAGTTGGCTCGCCTCTGCAGGATGTCGTGGTGGAGGCAATGTCAGCTTATTACCCTTCGTCAATGTGTGAAAGATGGTAATGACATCGTCTTCGTCAAAGGAGAAGGTCTCCTTGGGCTTATCGGAGGCGCCCTGAGAATTGGAAGCTCCTTTGGATGTGTCGACCTTCAGGACTTCTTTTCCTTTACCTCCACGAACAGGGATAGTTTGAGGATGCTTGCCCTTATCTTCGGATTTGGGTGTTTTCAACTCCAGTAGTTCCAAGTTAGGAACGTCATTTTCAGCAGCATCAACGGCCCCAATGAAAGTGGGCCATGTATCATACTTATGTATACCCAGACAAAACTTTACCATTGTTTACAAAAACAAAAGTTGATCTTTATTTCACAAACTTTGTAAGAAGATTACAAGAATTCTGGGAAAGTACAACTGTAGGAATCCAATCTGAATGACGATCTCTTTATCCCTTGGACGATGTGAACTTTGAAGACGATAGCCTCTGAAGTTGAAGGCGATAGCCTCTGAAGAATACAGCAGCACTTGGGCAAGAACTCCTGAACTCTCTGATTTTTTTGATTTCTATGTGTCTGATCCCCGATAATGAAGACTGGAAACTCTATTTATAGAGTTATGGAAATAACTAACTTTTAGTTATTCTGAATTGCGCAGGATAGATTGTGCATGCACTAGATTGCGCAGCATCAGACTGTGCTGGCAGTTATTTGATTGTGGGCCAACTGTTTTGGACACATGGCATCATTTGATTAAAATGCGCATGATCGTGTACAGACGGTTGCCACGTGGTGAGTAATTGATGGCATGAAGGCCACGTATACATTGTCAGTTGTCTTGATGGAGTGCGCCACATGAATTACGCTGGCTTCAGATTGCGCTGGGATGGACCGCGCTGCAGAGAGTCTGGCAGATTGTGCTGCATGTACAGCTGTTCTCGAGCGCTGTGCTGCACGATAAATGAACAGTTTCCTCATTTTCCGTGCTGTCAGTTGTCAGAAGATCTGATTCTCTGTCAGATAACGATGACAAGGCCACGTCAGCTTACGCACTTGGATGAGTACACAGTTCAGCCTGCGCAATCGAGATGGTGCGCAATCTATCTCTTACGTAGTTCATTTGAAGGATACACTTTTTGATTTTTATAGCTTTGTTGATGGGTGCAACTTGATTTTTTAGGACCTACAAGACCCCCTTCAAAGTTTTTGAAAGTTGAATTTATTCAAAGTTTCGAAATACTTTGAATTTTGATTTTAAAATCAAGTTGCGCAAGTGATGACTTATCTGCGCAATCGGAGGAGGCAGCTCCTGTTTCTTCGGCGCAATCTGAGAAGTCTGTTTACTTTCGAAAACTATAAATAGTTCTCTTTTCTCTCTCTATTATTCTTTACTTGCTTCCAAACTTTTGAGAGAAAATTTCTCGATCTCACCCAACTCTTCTCCTTCCCCGTCGACCCTAATGGCTCCGAAGCGCTCCGCCGCCGAGAAGGGCAAGGCCCCCGCCGAGTCTTCGGCTCGGTCTGCGCCACGTATTTCTCGAAATAAAGTTGCTCATCCCGCACTGCAAGGTAGTGAACTCGATCAAAGACCCTTTTTAGGGTTCTTTGACACTGTTGACTCTTTGAACCTGTCTCTTTTTAGAGATTTGGTTAGATTGCGCCACCCTGTTTAGGGTTTCGGTTGCACAAACCCAATAATCTTTATTTTTATGAAGACTATTTTCTTGCACAATCGGTTGAAAAGCGCTGACAAAAGTCAGCGCACTCTATCTATTTGCGCAAGTCTGTCCAGCGCAAACTGTTGGCTTGCGCAAGCTTGTCAGCGCAATCTGATGGCTTGCACAAGTGAATATGTTGGCGCAACTGGATAGTATGCGCATAGAAACTGATGTTTGCGCACTCTGATGTTTTATAGACAGCACAATCTGATGTTTGCGCAATTGGCTGATTATTTGGACAGAATCTTTGATTTTTGCATATACTGAACTCTGTCTTTCTGTTTTGATGCAGTTAACATCAGAGAGGACCCAGAGTATGAAATCTTTGCAGGGACCCTTGCTGAACCAGAGTTTAAAGAAGACTTGTCCCATGTACTATATCCCCAATATGCTCTGCCAACTTTCCGTCAAGCCATCTTAGTTGCACAAGATAACGAAACTTTATTAAGTCTGATGAACGGGCAGCCCCTGCAGACTGCCGATGCCATTACTCACAAGAAACCCTTGTTTCTATTCGGTGAAGCTATTGAGAAGTGTTCTCAGCCAAGGCCTCGTGTTGAGCAGAGACTCTTCCAGAGAAAGGAGAAAGTAATACTGTTACCGGACATTGCCAGATGCCTCCCTCTATCCCGTTATGCCCATGCGAGCTATCCTAGGAGAATGGACTGGGATATCACTCCCCTCCAACAAGCAACAGGAAATATTTGTGTAAAGAAAGGACCAAATAACAGGGATATGTTCTACAGCTCTTCTGAGCGTCATAGCTCATTGCTCAGAGGATTGAAGCCTGGTTGCATTCCGCTAGAGAACTCCTCTTTACTACTGCCGGTTAGAACACCGATCTTCGCAAACGAGTTTGCGAAGGCTGAAGGAAGATACCCGGATCAGGACATCCGGTTGACAGGTCTGGTGAACCCAGATCACAAAGATGGAGTTGCATAGCTAACTGGATATTGGTTCATTTTGAAGAAAAGCTCAAGGAGATTGAGCTGTTCCAGCCGTTATTCTCTACTGTATACGGCTTTCAACCCAACCCTCATCTGTTCCTTGCTTTGGCAGAGAGGTATAATTTTAGGACAGGGACCTTCATGACACCCTACGGTGAAATCAGACTCGCTCTACATGAGATGCAATATATCTAGAACTTGCCAATGGAAGAATTTCCTTATGAGGAATTTGTTCCAACAAATGATGAACTGGACCGACTTCGCCGAGAAAATGCTGAAATGATGGACGTCTTTGAAGAATTGCTGTGCCATTACAAGATCTGCTCTTTATATTACAAGAGTGGTTCTTCTGGTACTTGCTACTCATCGAAGTGGTTGTCTTATCTCTTCCTCAACCACGTCATAGAGAAGAAGACAAAGGATCATGATAAGTGTAATCCTAGTTTCTTCAAACCACTCAGCCACAGTGAGGTGCTCGATTTGATGGAAGAGAATAAAGAGATGGACATCAAAGTTGATGATGAACTAAAATATCCTCCTTTCAAAACAGGAGACGTCATTGAAAGTTTTATAAGGCTGGGCTATAGGTCCATGTCCAAGGAAGCCCAGTTGGCGGGTTTCCTCATATACTGGCTTCGGCGATTCGTCGTCCCCGGAGCCAGTGCTGTCGATCGTTTCTATCGCGGCGTACTCTTTGCTGCTGTCCAGTTAGTCTTTGGCTACCGGATGGATTTGCTATCGGCGATGACCTGCAGAATAAACGCTGGTCTTCGTCTTTTTGTTGACTCGATGCTCAAATAGAAGGGTGAGAAGGGGAACTTCCCTCGACTGGAGCTGCCCTATACTTATTTGTTTGGATGGTTACTTCTGCATCATCCGTCATTGATGAACCCTAATATGGGGGCAGTCGGCGGTAGCTATCTGCGGAGATTCTCCCAGGGTAAATGGATATACAACAGTCTGAAAGATTGCAGACGGGCTTTGAAATGGTAGAATTTCTACTGCGTCGCTCCTCTAACTGGTTATGAATTCATGGCAACAAATCTGGTTGATCTAGGAAGGCAGCCTCTAGGTCGCGTAGTATTTGAGTGGCTGAAGACGATTCGGCCATCATATTTGGTTTACAGATTTGAAGATGAATGTTATCTGGAACTATATCTTCCGAGCCATTTTGTGCGACAATTCGGATATGACCAATTCCACGTAGGCAATGCTATAACTTGCCTACAAGGAAAAGGCTATCTGATTGATGGCGCCAGGGCGTGGGCTTATTATAACGCTCGAGATACAAGAGCAATGTTCTCGATGCCAACCAAAAGTGATCATGGCCCCAGGATGTTATACACATATTCGCTCTTTTACACAGCAGCGAATACATTCGCTGAGAACTTCAGCCTTGTTGATAGCTTCGCAACAACGACGCTCTGAAGAAGGGAGCCACTGTTATATTAGCTCCAGTAAATAACGAAGAACATGAACCGGTGGATGACCCGTTAGAAGCCTCA
The DNA here is from genome assembly GCA_029216955.1 of Iris pallida. NCBI lineage: Eukaryota > Viridiplantae > Streptophyta > Magnoliopsida > Asparagales > Iridaceae > Iris > Iris pallida. Next base: position 6,265,430 of record JANAVB010044018.1, on the reverse strand, counting down.
AGGGAAGCTAACTTCTCTGAGGAGGTCAATGAACCACTGAGAATTTCTTTGAAAGTTGTTAAGTCTTCGGCCAGCGAGAGGAAGAGAAGGATTGACGAACCTTCTTCTCCGATTGCAAAGAAAAAACTTATCTTCGAACAATCAGAGAAAGTTACCACTAGATTACAATCTCGGCAACTGGCCGAGTCAACCCAATAAGAAGAAGCAACTACGCCGACTTCTCTTCCAAAGCGGGTTGATGTGGTAAATGTTGAGAGTCCAGAGAGACCTCTTCATAGAAAGAAACTGGCTTCTCGAAGAAAGAGAGTGGTTTCTCCTCCGAGACAAATCTTGTCTTCGGTGGTGGTTAGTGCTGCTACTGGAATTACCATGTCATCTCCTACTCCTATCTCTGAGCCTAGGCATGAAACTCTTAGTCCAGAACAGAGGGACGAGACTGATCAGAGGGAGGAGGCTGCAGAGCCTAGGGAGGATATTGTAGAGAAGGAACATAAAGCTTTGCGATCTCCTTCACCGGCGATAGAAACTACTCAGCATCCTGCTACACCAGAAACACTCCGCGAAGAGGAGGATCGTTTAATGATTGATGCATTGAATGATTGCGACTTCGGTCTGCAAGATGATGTTGATCATACCGCTGCAACTGCCAGCGAGGAAGTACCTGAGGATAGCATGAGCACTGAAGATACATCAATAGAGGCTATTGATGATACTTTGAATCAAGAAGAGGACATTGATGTCCATATATCTCCTGAAGCTGTTGACGACACACTAGATCCTGAAAAGGATGTTGAGGTGGATGTGTCTCCTGAAAAGAATGTGGGCGAGAAAGTAGCGCCGGAGGAAGCTACTATCGCTGATCCCAAAGGTATTGAATGAAATTATTAATCTTCTTTTCATAGATTAATGGCTAACATCTCTATTTTTGATCTATGTAGAAATCGAATCATCTTCGATTCCTCCTTGCACTGATATAGTGTCGATAACAGCAATAACCAGTGGCAGCCGACATCTGTCGGGCGGCTCCGAGGCAGGTAGTAGCCAGGCAGTGATGTTTGAGGCTACTTCTGCTAGGTTGGAATCTACGCCAGTAGATGACAGACCAGTTACTGGACCAAACCATGGTAAGATTACTTTTACTTTTGATCCTTTTCAACTGCTGCAAATGACAGATAAAATGACAATATTTAATTCTGCAGAGGAACAACCGGGAGGAGCAACCAGTTCTACTTTAGCTCTCTTGTTTAAAGAACCCTCTATTCAAGTGCAAGAACGTCCATCTGCACAGGCACATGCTGCTTCATCATCAACGGAAGTAGCTGCTACCCCTGGTGCTTTGGCTACTAATCAATTCATCGTTAGTTCTTTCAGCAACCTTTTCTTTAATGCGTTGGGACCCCTAGTAGATAGGGTACTTGAGAAAGAAGTTGTTGATTTCACTATTGTTAGAAGCCCAACCTCTCATTTGATAAATGCTATCCGAGGCCAAGGAGATGAAGCTCAAGCTGTTTTTCTTGAGCACATACTGGATGAGCTAGAAGCATCGGTTAAGATCTACAAAGATCTTAATTGAGGGGAAGTGGAATCCTTAGTACAAGCTGAAGTTGAAAGGATGTCTCAAGAAGTTTCTATTGAGAAAGCTAATTTCCAGGATTTTATAGACACTTATACTGCCAAGGCTTCAGAATATGATTCCTAAATGGAGATGGCCACCTCTGCTGCTGGAGAGAAGGAGGAGAAAGTTGCTGAGTTAAAAGCGAAATCTGCTCGTCTTCAAGAGGAAATTGCCCATCTCCAAGAAGAGTTGAAACTGGTTCAGCTTACTCTAGAAGATGAAGTCACACAGCATCAAGTTGCCACTCAGCAACTGAACATTCTGACTCAGGAACGAAATAAATATGTCACAACTCATCAGGCTGAAATCTTCTGCCGCTTAGTGACCTTACCGACTTTTAATGAAAAGTCTGGAATGGAGGAAGCTAGGAGGCGAGTGATGGACTCCCGTGAGGAGCGACTGAAATCTTTAAAGCAGCAGATGACCAACTTGATGACACCGCCGGCCGAATAGAAAGATCTTTTGTATCTTCTTGTTTTTTTGTGATATGTATCTTTGTAATGTCTTTCATCTTTGATCAATAAAAAGACATTTTTTTGTGGCTCTATTATTTATTGCATATCTTATTCAGATATAAATAATAGCGATAGAAAATATATTTAGAGGTACAAGACATGATATATTTCTTGATTTTTAGAAAATAATTATATTCATTATATCTGCTCAGAGGTAATGTGGACATGGCAGAATATAATTTGCCGAATATTATTATTTCAGTAGACAACTTAATCAAGGACGACAAGTTGCTGATGTGGATGATTAGATGAATGAACAAAAATGAATCGTCAAAAGGTGTGAACGAAATGAATCGTCGGGATGAACGGATGAACCGTCAAATGAATTGAATGAACGGGTGAACCGTCGGATAAATGTGATGAACGGGCGAACCGTCGAATGAATGTAATGAACGAGCGAACCGTTAGATAAAAATGAACAGATGAACCATCAGATGGATGTAATGAACGGGTAAACTGTCAGATAAATGTGATGAACGGGCGAACCGTCAGATGAATGTGATGAACGGGCGAACCGTCAGATAAAAATGAAAGGATGAACCATCAGATGAATTGAATGAACGGGTGAACCGTCGTATGGATGTAATGAACGGTCAAACCGTCAGATGAAAATAAACGGATGAACTGTCAGATAAAAATGAACGGATGAACCGTCATATGGATGGAATGAACGGATGAACCGTCAGATGAATGGAATGAACGGGCGAACCGTCGGAAGAATCTCCGTCTATAAACAGGACAGAAATTAGACAGAATGATCACTTTCACTTTTTAACATAAAGATGTCGTCAGGAGATGCATCCAAGAAAGTTGAAATTACCCCGAAGGTTGAAGAACTCCCGGAAGAACGTCTAACCGATCCCAACCAGCCAAAGCAGATGGAAGCGGGCGAAGGTTTGTCTGCACCCAAGCCACCAAGGGACATCCTGGACTTCCTGCTTGAACCAGGGACGACAAAAGAAGAAGAGGCCACGAGGATGGCAGCTTGTAAGTTCCTGGTAGGTTCGAGCAAAGATGTTCTCGGCTCTTTTGCTGACTATGTCTTTGATAAGGACAACAGTGGCCCGCGTCCCGATTTTGAGAAGGATGATAGTGACCTTCCTTGATATTATGTAACATCGTTTATGATGAAAATAAAATCAAACTTTATTTATGAACTTGTCTGATGATATTTACATAAAATCTCTGTTACATTCATACATAGTATTTTTTAAGAAATTTGCCATTGATAGGCATCATGGCAACTCGACTGTCTAACTCTGAAAGTTGATAGGCTCCATTTGAAAAGACCTTGCTTACAATGTAAGGCCCTTCCCACTTTGCATCAAACTTGCCTTTGCTCATGTGAGTCATAGTCATGGGACGTCTGACTGTTAGAACGAGCTCTCCTTTCTGAAAGGCTCTAACTTTAACTTTGCGGTTGAAAGTCTTCGAGATGCGGGCTTGATATAATTCAATATGTTGTTGAGCCAATAGCCGCTTTTCGTCGAGCGCCTCCAATTCTTGAAGTCGAAGAAGATCGTTGTTCTCTGTAGTGAGCTCATTAGCAATGGCAATCCTTAAGGACGGGATTTGAAGTTCTAGAGGAAGAACTGCTTCACAACCGTACGCCAAAGAGAAGGGTGTACAGCCTGTGGGATTGCGGACCGTAGTACGGTAGGCCCAAAGACATTCGCCAAGCTTTTCACTCCAGTTCCGTTTGTTAGTAGATACAAACTTCTTGAGGAGCTTGATAATGGTTTTGTTGAAGGCTTCAGCTAAGCCATTAGCAGCAGGATTGTAAGCTGTAGAAGCGACATTGTCAATCCGATGATCATCACAGAACCTTGTGAACTTTTGACTGATGAACTGTGGTCCATTGTCATGAATAATCCTTCGAGGTACACCAAATCTATAGATAACATGGTGTTTGATGAAGTTGATGACGCTACTGGTCTTGACTTCGGCCAGAGGTATAGCTTCAGCCCATTTGGAGAAGTAGTTGGTTATTGCTAGTATAAACCGATGTCCTCTAGAAGAAGAAGGATTGATGGGACCTATAATGTCCATACCCCAAGCTTCGAAAGGCCAGGAAGCAGCAGTCGGATGCAGGAATTCTGAAGGTTGGTGGATGAAATCTGCATGGATTTGACAGGCACGACATTTCTTTGCATATTCGATGGCATCTGATACCATAGAGGGCCAGTAGTAACCCATACGTCGGATGCGATCTTGTAACTTAGGACCGGGTTGATGTGCTCCACAGACACCATCGTGAGCTTCACGCAATACTTGTCTCGCTTCATCACCAGCAAGACAGCGTAAGAGAAGACCGTCATAAGTCCACCGATAGAGAGTCTTGGTGGTTTGATTATAGTAAAACCGAAGAGATCATCGATGGATACTCGTAGCCTCCTTGGGATCTTCAGGGAGTATGTCGTGAACTACGAAATCGATGAAGAGAGCTCTCCAGTCTTCATTGATAACATTGGCCTCAGTGAAGTTACTGAACTCAATATTACGATTGTTTTCGATGCAAAACAATTCTCGGTTAGAAATAACCACCACCTGTTGTCTTTTGATAGGGATGGCCAAGACTGCTGCAAGATTGGCCAAAGCATCTGCCTCAGTATTGCAAGCTCGGCGAACATATTCGATAAAGAAGGCTTTGAATGATGTAGCCATGCTGATTGCTGCATCATGATAGGGCACTAGATCTTGATGACGTACTTCATAGGTTCCTCTAACTTGGTTAACAACCAACTTAGAGTCGCCATAGACTTCAAGATACTCGACGTCCAATTGTTTAGCTAATTGAAGACCGATGAGTAAAGTATTGTATTCAGCTACGTTGTTAGAGCAAGGTTCATCTAAGGAATAAGCTCTTTGAATGGTTGACCCGTTTGAAGAAATAAGAACAACTCCAACTCCTGCGACAATGGCACCATTGGGTCCGATCCTGGATGTACCATCGAAGAATAAACGTCAAGTAGAAAATTCTTTGGAGATTGTATTGGATTCCAATATCTCGTCTGGAATTTCATCATAGAGTTTGGATGACTCTGGAACAGGATGAGCTGCTAAGAAATCCGCCAGTGCTTGACCTTTGACAGATTTTTGAGAAACATATACCATGTCATATTGATCTAGCAGAATGGCCCATGTAGCCAGCCGAGAATTGAATGTACTGGGCTTCTTCATGAGTACCCGAAGAGGATTAACTCGGGATATGACATGAATAGTTTGGCCAATAACGTAATGCCGAGTCTTTTGAACAGCAAACATGAGAGCTAGGCATTCTTTTTCGACCAGGCTATAACGGTGTTCAGCACCAATCATAGTACAGCTGAGATAATAGATGGCCTGTTCATGACCTTCTTTGTTCTTTTGGGCAAGTAAAGCACCCAATGAATGATCCATAGCACGGACATACATTAAGAATGGTATGCCTGAAATCGGTAGCACCAAAACTGGTGGGTTCATGAGATATTGCTTTATATCTTCGAATGCTCGCTGACATTCTTCGATCCAAATAAAAGATACACCTTTCTTCATTAGCTGAGTAAATGGCCTGCAGCGTCCAGACAGATTCGAAATGAACCTCCTGATGTACGCAAGTCGACCTTGGAATCCTCGTAGCTCTTTTAGGTTGCGTGGAGGACGCATCTCTTGAATGGCTTTGATCTTCTCGGGATCCACGTGTATACCTTTAAAGGTAATGACGAAGCCAAGAAATTTACCACTAGAGACACCCAAGAATGACTTGGTAGGATTCATTTTGAGTTGATGTTGGCGCATGAGATTGAAGATTGTTCTCAAGTCTTGGATGTGATCTTCCTTTAGACGACTCTTGATTGCAATATCGTCGACATAGCATTCGACAGTCTTGCGAAGATGATCTCGAAAGATGGTACTCATAGCTCGTTGGTAAGTTGCACCAGCATTCTTGAGACCAAACGGTATCACGGTATAATAGTAGACTCTGCGAGGAGTGCGGAAAGATGTGTGTTTTTCATCTTCGGGATTCATCCGAATCTAATTATATCCAGAGAAACCATCCATAAAGGATATTCGCTCGAACCCACAGGTGTTGTCAATCATGACGTCCATGATAGGGAGAGAAAATTCATCTTTTAGACAGGCTTCGTTCAGATCTCGAAAGTCGATGCAGACTCGAACTTGGCCTATTTTCTTCAGGACTGGAACGACGTTGGCTACCCAATCAGGATGTTGTTCTTCTCGAATAAAGCCACAAGCGATGAGCTTCTTGACTTCATCGTCGATTGTGTCCATCATTTCTGGCTTAAAACGTCGTTGTTGCTGTTTGACTGGTTTTGCATTAGGTAAAATATTCAGTTTATACGTAGCAACTTTGGGATCTAAACCTGGCATGTCTTCGTAACTCCAAGCAAAGACATCAATGTATTCTTGAATAAAAAGAATTAATTCTTGCTTATCTGTCTCTGGGAGGTTCTTACTGATGAATATTGGACGAGGTGACCCGCTTTCTCCTACATCAATTTAAACCAATTGATCTTCAGTGGGAGGTTCTCTTTGTTCGAATCGGAGTTCCCATTGGGTATCCATTCGTTGAACCCAAGGATCTGCTTCAGGATTTTCTTCAATATCCTCGTCATATCCTTCTGGAAGTTTAACAGAGACCATGTTGGAAGATACAATCAGCCGATGAACTTGACCAACGCTGGTATCAGAATCCCATGATCTGGAATCAGAAGAGTTAGAGCGTTCTTCACTATCAGATTCGGAAACTGCTGGGGATGATACTGGAGGTGAAGTATATCCGAGACCTCTTTTGGTCCTGCTGTAATACATCTCTGACTTTCCTTTCGGAATAGTCGTACGAATAGGAGTTCGTCTACCCTTGCCGTAGTTGAGGCCACTCTTGAAGTCATAACCCATCTTTCGGATGATGTCTTTTGATTGTTGACTGTAACGACGGAGTTGGAGATGTCCTGTATCGTTACTCTTGCTATCATCCGTATAACTAAATTTTTGTTCCGGTCCTTTACTAAAAAGTATTGGACTTTCACCTTTCTTTCGAGCAAGAACAACACGATATGAGTCATCTGGGTGTTTAAGTGAGACTTCTGTTTGAAGAGACTGTACAACTCCCATTGTAAATGATTGGAAGCTATCTAACATATCCAAATAGCATTTAGTATGATAAATGACATCAGTATACTGGAAAGTAGATACTTTTTCATTGATTTGTATATCCGTATTTACAACAGGACCTTTAGCCCTAGCAGACTTGGTCAGATTGATTACAAGAGGGGGAGAAGAAGAACGTGGAGGAGGCTTGTTACGACGAAGGTCAATAACAAGTAGCTCAGAGGAGGTGAGCTCCCTTTTATCCTTGTTATGAGTTAAATCGATAACAAGTGGCTCAGAAGAAGTGAGCTGCTGTTTATCCTTGTTACGACGTAAGTCAATAACAAGTGGCTCAGAAGAGGTGAGCTCCCTTTGATCTTGACCACCATCAATTGATTGCTTCTGGACTGGCAAGTGAATAGCCAGTGGTTTGGAGGATTGGGGATGAGAAATTCGCCATTTGACAGGTATGATGAGGGTGTCTTTGGGTATTGCTTCCTGTTCTTCTTCAGTGTCTAGAGCTAGTATAACCTTCATAAATTCATCCTTGTATATACGAGCGTCGTTGCAGTATGGTTCAACACCTTTGAAAGGATAGAGATCCGCAACCTCCTTTTGAACCTCTCTATTATCATCAACATACTTGAAACATTAATAGAGAGTAGACGGAACAATATTGTGTTCATGTAAGAATGGTCTCCCCAACAAAGCATTGTAAGAACAACCAAGGTTGTCTATAATGTAGAAGGTCACCTTTGTGCAGAGATTGCCTATTTAGAGTTTTAGGCGAATCTTGCCCAGAGGTTCACTTCTTCCTTGGTTGAACCCCAAGATGGTGGTGATTGTGCTGGAAAGACTATGCACTGGGATTTTCAATGCATCTAGCATTGTCTTCGGCATGATGTTGAGTGCTGACCCTGGATCTATCAGAATACGATCGACTTTCATTGAATTGACATATCCTGTATAGTATAGAGGACGATCATGCCTATTGTCTTCTATCATCATGTCATCCTGTGTGAAGGTAATGTTTGGAATTAATTTCAACACACTATGACAATGGAAGCAAGAGACAGGCTCTGCTGTAGGCTTCTTTAGAAGGGCTAGACAAGTTTCTGCCTGTATGAGAGCTTCACTTAGAGTTTCTCGAGTCTCTTTGGAGAGGCGCAATAACTCGAAGATTGACAGCCTGGCCAGTGTATTGGCTAGTTGAGCCAAGATATCAAAGTTGTAAGGCTTTTCAAGTCTTGAGGGAGATGACTTCTTCAAAGGTTTGTCGAAACGGACTTGTTGTTTGCCTTTGTCAGCTACCACCGGCTTGGGAGGATTAGGTACTACAACCGGTGAGGATGCAGAAGGAATGTCTTCAGTGGAAGTAGGTTGCACTGGGGCGGACTCAGAAGAGGAAGTAGGATTTTCTTGAGTCTCGAGAACTTTTTGTAAGTAAGCTTTCCCTGACCTGGTGCCCAACAGGATTTATTCTTCAATTATGGGGTCAAAAGACACCACGTTGCAAGTCTTTGTCTTGCCCTTAGAGCGTTCTTTCTTCTTGGAAGAAGAAGGAACTTCAAACTCCGAAGCAAGATCAGGATGAATCCACATAATCTTGCCATTATCAAGAGATAAGGGGACGAGACCTTTACTTCGTGGAGGAGGGAGATTCTCGATCTTAAGAGTAGCTTTGGGGATAGGGATGACGCCATGCTGTATTATTTATGGAGGGAAGTCACCGAACTGAACTGAGACCATGTTCGCGGTAACAGTCTTCTCGTCTTGCTGCAGAGTGACGACACCAGCATTGACCAGCTCTTGTATCTTGCCTTTGAGCACATAGCATGCTCGAGTGGGATGCCCAATAAACCTGTGATAGACACAATATTTGGGATGATCGGTCTTACCAACTTCATCAGGTTTCTTCGGGTCTGGGAGTTGGAGCTTATTGCTTTTGATCAAGCAATCAAAAATGCTTGCGGTGTCGTTCTCGTCAAAGGAGTAATCTACTTTAGGACGAGGTTCCCTTGGTGGAAGTACAGAAGGAGTAGAAGTAGACGTGGGTGGAGCCACGTTAACAGCCAGAGATTCTTTGCTCTTCAAGTTGATATTTAAAGTTTCTTTATTCTTGCGGTTGTTCTGGCGATTACCGCTACTCGATGTCGGGTGTTCGTCCCGGTCGAGGTTAGACATATGTACCCCTAGCTGCTTGAACTTGTCAGCGCTAACTTCAGCTGCTTTAGTATTGACAATAAAGGATGGCCAGTCTTGGAACTGAGTTGACCCCGTCCACATGCTGATGATAGGCAAAAGATTTGCTTTGCAAGTGTCTATGGTAACAGCGGCCGGAGTCCCTGAAGGCATCTTTAAAGCTTCTCGACAGAACCTTTCAATGAAACTCTCAGCAGTTTCATTATGTCTTTGTTTGATTTTATTAAGGGCTGACATGGTCATGTCGTTGATCCCATCATAGAATCGTTCCAAGAAGATCTGTTTAAGACCCGAGAAGGAAGTGATATAGCCATCGGGCAGGCTTCTGTACCAATCGTATGCCATACTGGCTAAACAGCCGATGAATACCCTGGTAAGAAGAGCGTCATTTGGCTGGAGTTGAACAGTCATTACCTTAAAGTGGTTAATGAACTGACTGGGAGAAGTGCTGCCATCAAACAGAGAGATTGTTAGAATCTTGTACTTAGGAGGAAATGGAACTTCTTTCTATTCAACTGGGTATGGTTGCTTGATCCTCAATCTCTGTAAGTTGTCTTTCTCTTTGAAGGCCTCGAACTGAGTACGCAAGAGCTTGACAGCTTCATTAGCATCTTCCGATGACGAAGAAGGAGCAGGCAGAGTCAGAGTGTTAGGAGGAGGAACAGCATGGTAAGCACTACCCCCAGCACCTGATTAACTGGGTGTGGGTTAAACATGTACAGGAGGTACTTGAGGAGATACTACCCCCAGCCCTGCATTGACAGGTACCGATGATGCTATGATCTCAGGACTTGCAGTAGGTACGGCCGATGGTACTGTATGTTGGGCCACAATGATAGAATGTATACTGGCGACCATTTCAGCCATGGTCTTCAGCTTGTCTTCTAGTGCAGCTATTCGCTGTTCTTGATTTGCCGAACTAGAAGCATCCGGATCTTCAGTGACAACATAAGCGGTCACTTCTCTTGTTACAGTGGAGGACACTGTCTGTTCGAAACTTTCACTATATGCATCATAGTCAGAGAAAGAATCATCTTCTGAATGAGAAGTAGGAAGATGACCAGAAGGATCTTGAAGAAGATTCCTTTGACCGATTGTATCTCGGCTTCGGGATCGGGTATGTCGAAATACTCCTTTAGAAGATTCCTGGAGTAAATCTAAATACCGCTTGCTGGGACGACGAGGCTTGCCATGTTTGGAGCACTTTCTACCCCCAATGTCTCGGGAAGTCATGTTGACAGAAGCGTACAATATTTTGTCTTCTTCCGACATTGGTTTTGAAGTTGCAAAATTTAAACGATCGAAGATAGATCGTTTTGTTGTCTGGCAACAACACTGGATGATAACCTTGTGATTACAATGATGATCAAGTGGTTGTATTGTAGGTGTTGAGATATTGTCTCGCTTCTGTCTGAGGTGCTCTCGGAGGTTAAGAACAACGATGGGACAAGAAGAAGTTTGAGGGATTGGTTCCTTGATAACATTCGGAACATGGTTCCGTTTCTTCAGATGTTTTGTCCCTTGAGTGTACAGGGAAGTGCTCACTTCATTAGCATAGGTGTCAGGATTTTTGATCCTGAAAGCTTGCCTTTGATGTAAGTTCGTCTTCGGCATTGGTTGCTTGCGTTTGGCCAAAATTGACGTAGATCGAGATTTATTGAGATAAGTTCTTAGATCAGCAAATTCACCCCCAGGGGTTTCTGTCTAAGACACCAACAATTTTCCCTGTTTGGAGCGGGATATCTTGAGAGTTGGAAGATCTTGGAATTCTGCTACTGGAGTAGGCAGAATTCCTCTTTGATCAGTACAAGTTCTTTTGACATGGAGGGAAGAAGAAACCTTATTTGAAAGAGTTCTTGTACTGACTGGTGCCGAGGCACGTTCAGATTGATCTTCTACGGTAAAAACCGAGGAAGACTGAGAAAAGACCAAAGGGCCTTTTCCTTTGTTTTGTGAAGAAGGGTTAGCTAAAGAGCGTTTCCCTCTGTTATCTTCCAAGTCATGTAACGAGGAAGTTTGAGAAAAGACCAACGGGCCTTTTCCTTTATTCTGAAGAGGAGGAGAAATAGTCAACAGAATCCCCCTAGTGGATTGTGATGGAGCAACAGAGTGCCTGGGAAGAGAAACTGAGTCTTTCCCCTTGCTGTGAGAGGGAGGGAGATTAGCCAAAGGGCTTTCTCTCTTAGATTGTGCAGATACAGTTTGTGCATGGAGAGCTTTGACAGTAGGCGCACTGGCTGATTGCACAGGAGAAATTTTGGCAGAAGGCCTTTTGGCCACAGATATTGTGGTTTGCGCAGCAGGAGTTCTGGCCACAGAGTATTTGGGTTGCACTCTGGTTGCTGGAGTGGTGGACTGCGCAGGAAGAGTTGCTGCTAACTGCGCCAGGGTAGAGGAGTCTTGCACTTTGACAGGGCAGCATAGGAAATAGTTTATGCACTGGCAACAGCAGACTGTGCATGAGTAGTAGAGGCAGATTGTGCAACAGCAGAGACAACAGACTGTGCAACAGTCTTGGCAGCAAAGACCTTAGACTGCGCAGCAGTCTTGGGGACCCACACTGGGCGTACTTTGTTCAGGGTAGAAGTTGTTGTAGTACGAGGGGTGGTCCTGGAGTTGATCATGGCTTCATAGGCTGTCTGGTTGACCTTCACAACCAGCGTCTTCTGCGTCTTCCCGATAAACGTAATGTCACATTGAGTTGTCACTTTCTCGTCGGAGGAGAAAGTCGTCCCCAGCAGAGTCGCCATTTTGTTTGTAAAAACAAAAGTTGATCTTTATTTTACAAACTTTGTAAGAAGATTACAAGAATTCTGGGAAAGTACAACTGTAGAAATCTAATCTGAATGACGATCGCTTTATCCCTTGGACGATGTGAACTTTGAAGACGATAGCCTATGAAGTTGAAGGCGATAGCCTCTGAAGAATGTAGCAGCACTTGGGCAAGAACTCCTGAACTCTATGATTTTTCTGATTTCTATGTGTCTGATCCCCGGTAATAAAGACTTGAAACTCTATTTATAGAGTTCTGGAAATAACTAACTTTTAGTTATTCTGAATTACGCAGGATAGATTGCGCATGTACTGGATTGCGCAGCATCAGACTGCGCTGGCAGTTATTTGATCGTGGGCCAACTGTGTTGGACACATGGCATCATTTGATTGAAATACGCATAATCGTGTACAGACGGTTGCCACGTGGTGAGTAATTGATGGAATGAAGGCCACGTGTACATTGTCAGTTGTCTTGATGGAGTGCGCCACATGAATTGTGCTGGCTTCAGATTGCGCTGGGATGGACCGCGCTGTAGAGAGTCTAGCAGATTGCGCTGCATGTACAACTGTCCTCGAGCGCTGTGCTGCACGATAAACGAACAGTTTCCTTGTTCTCCGTGCTGTCAGTTGTCAGAAGATCTGATTCTCTGTCAGATAATGATGACAAGGCCACGTCAGCTTGTGCACTTGGATGAGTGCGCACTTCAGCCTGCACAATCGAGATGGTACGCAATCTGTCTCTTGTGCAGTTCATTTGAAGGATGCACTTTTTGATTTTCATAGCTTTGTTGATGGGTGCAACTTGATTTTTTAGGACCTACAACCATAGGAAGTTATGTCGACAAGTATCCTTAAGTTCTGAGTCTGGTATGCCGAAGGGCATCTTTAGTGCTAGCCGCCTGAAGCGTTCGATGAAGGCGATGACATACTCAGTCCTCCTTTGCTTGGTCTCGATGAGGGTGGACATACTAACATGCATGCCGCTCTCATAAAACCTGTTGAGGAACAACCTCTCCAAGTCTTTGAATGAATTGATACATCCGTCACGCAGACTGCAGAACCATTCGAAAGCTACCCCCTGCAAGGTGCTAATAAATAGCTTCGATAAGAACGAATCGTCTCTGGGCAAGTACAGAGTCTGCGTGTTGATGTACGTCATGTACTGACGAGGAGAAGTCAACCTATCAAATGAATTCAGCGTCAGCGACTTGTAGTTAGGAGGGCAAGTAGCATTCTCCCACTCAGGGGGATACGGTTGAGATATCCCCATCTTTTGAAGCTCGTCTTTGTGTGAGATGGTGTCGAGACGAGCGACCAGGGAATTAATTGCATCCTGTTGATTGAGCAGGTGTTGGAAAACGGCTGCTGAACGGTTGTCAGGCGTTGTTGGCGGAGGACCACCCCCAGCATTTGCAAGATTTAGAGGAGGCATAATGGAATGATACTCCTTTTGCAGTGAAAGAGGGTTGTTGCTGTGAGCCGGATTGGCGTGGGCCGAGACATTTTATTGAGGTGGAGGAACAGTCCCAGCAGCTTGAACTGCCATGATACTGGTAAGCATATCAGTGATCTTGGCGAATGCTGTTTCAAGACCCTCTAGCCGTTTGCTGGTCTGATCACTGGCTTCTTCAGGTCTTTCTCCGTCTGCCATGTATGTAGATAACATGCGAGGAAGAACAGAGGAAATAGTACAACTGGTGCTGATATTGTCCGTCTCCGAGTGGACCAGTCCTTCATCTTCAGGTAGAGGAGGCAGATAGTCGCCATCAGATTCAGAGGGATCGTCGTCCTCTGGAAGGCTACACCTAGTGTGAGGTTCATCTGCTTCAGACTCTGAGGGAATACTACCCCCAGCTTGGGATTCTTCGTCGTCCGTACGGAACCTTGCCTTTGACCGAGTACCCATATAAACTCCTTCAGATGTGACAGCCTGCTGGCCATCTGTTGGTAGACTTCTTCTTCTTCTTCTTGCGGAACTGAGAGAGAAAGTTGGGTTTGTAGTCCACCATCTTTGATTGGGGCTTCCGTAAGGGGGACCCCATGAAGCCATGTTGGATGAAACACATAGTGGCTTCTCATCGTCAGAGAAGTGCAGCCGTCGAAACACATATTTTCTCTGAGGCACTCTTGTTGCTTTGGAGCAACAACAGTTGATAACAATACTGGTGCACGGATGTGCACTATGAATTGTTATGTCCTCCCTCGCTTTACGTTTATGATTTATCATGTCGCACAAGGCAATGGAAGGGAGTTTTGCCTTACAACCCATATTGCATGCATCGCCGAGCTTTGTATGCGGGTTCGTAAGGAGAGTAGGCGCATCCAGACTTAGTTCACGTGCAGGGGCAACTCCCATACCTAAGTTCTGTGATGTCCTTGAAGACAGCCCCGTCTATACGCGTTGGGGCCTGCCTTTTTGTTGTGGGCGCATAGGCCTTGGAGACTGGCCTTGGGCGCATGCTCCTTGACAGCATGTCTGAGCCTCCTTGATGTGGGCGTATAGTATGGATCCAAAGGGCCTGGGTGCATAGCTTTAGGCGCATGGCTTTGGATGCCCATCCTGCTGAAGACAGAAGTGTTCTGGTTGGGGCTATGCGCCCAAACACTTCCTTGGGCGGATGGCTTTGGGCGCATGCTTGGTGGAGTAGCGTTGTTTTCTCTCAGTTTTGCCTCTTTCGTTTGTGAGCCTTGCCAGGTTTGGCCAGAGTGTCGCACACCCCAATTCTTTGCATCGTAGTATTTTCCTTTGCCAAGTCTCGGGTGTTGAACACCCTGTTGTTGGTTGTGCATGGAAGAAGTCACTGGGCTAGTAGAGCCCGGAACGGTGTGAGCCTTCTCCATTTGGGGAACTTCTGTGGCAGAGTCATGCGCCCATGTGACAGAGTCCTCCAGTTGTATATCTGCTATGACACTATCAGGATATGTACAGCGAGCCTTCGGAAGCCAAGTCTTGTAAGACTTGTTTGGCTTCGCTGATTTTGAGGGAGTAGAGCCATCCCTCGAAAGCATCTCTTCGAACGTCCTGCTGATCGAACTTTACGATCAGCATCTTCTGAGTACTCCCCATTTTGTCGGTATCGGATTGCGTCACTACCTTCTCGTCAGAGGAAAATACAGTCCCCAGCAGAGTCGCCATTTTTGTGGACACACACAAAAAAGAAGAAGAAAATAATATCTTTTTTTTATTGGCGCAAGGCACCACAAATTGAGTACGCCTGAGAGATCCTGCGCTGAGGATACCCGAGTACAAAAAAGAATTCTGGAAAATGGGACGATGGAGATCGAGCAGCAGTTGCTCCTTTACTCAGTTGACACTCCGATTACAAAAGTGGGAGAAAACCTAAGAAAATTGCTAACTCTCGGCTTACTGGCAAGAAGTGCAGCAACTTGGCTCTTGAAGATGCTCTCCGTTCTTGAGCTGGAATGATGTTATGCGCCTACATGAGAAAACACGCTAGTTTTTTTGTAGGCGCATAGTCCTGCTTTGGGTGCATAGGATGTAGGCGCATACAGGCTGCGAGATCGTGGGTTGGTCGTGGTGTTGACGTGGCCGCATGCTTCGGTGCACGACTGCTCGTGGAGACTGACGTGGCCGTATGCTTTGGAGCATTTTTTGATCATGGCTTTGACTGAGTCAGGCTTGGGCGCATAGCCATGTCTCAGGCTATGCGCCCTCCTTTTGGAGGAGCTAGTCTTAGGTGCATGAAACTTCACTGGCTGGGCACATGGAGCTTTATTGACTGGGTGCATGGAGTTCCACTAACTGGGCGCATGGAGCTTCACTGACTTGGGCGCATGGGGCTTCATTTGCTGAAATTTTTTCATGCTTCTACAGTTAGTCTGCTGATCTTGGATTCTTTCACTTGTGAAGTTCCTACATGAGTTACCTCAAGAAGTCAGGTCTCGTATGAAGTGGTGCATGTAGATACTCTATTGAACTTAGTCTTATCAATAGCACAAAATAGTGCATTGATTGCTCTTGTGTCAAGACTAGCTTGTGTCTTCTTTGAATCCGTGTATCTATCATATGGCTTGTCCACAAGATTACCATCAATCACTATTCTTGGTGGCTTTTTGTAGCCGTATATAACTATCGACCAAAGATCGAAGTCAAGTAATTTTAAAAAGAAATTCATTCATGTTTTCCAATATGTATAGTTTATTCCATCAAATAGTGGGGGTCAATTTATGGATTTCCCTTCACCTATGAATATAGATTTCACGGCTGCGATATATATATTTTCTAGAGTGTTATATTTGTATATAACATACTCTGATACCAATTATAGGAACGTTGAGCACCTCTAGAGGGGGGTGAATAGAGTGCGTGTGTGTAGCGAAAAGATAATCACCAATTAAAAATATTCTAAGCAGTATCACAGGTATAAAATATGGAACAAACTATGAAATTTTAAATGCAGAGAGTAAAGAGTATCAGAAAAGCAAATTCATGACAACAATGTATACTGATATCCCTCTGAGAGGACTAGTCCGGTCTCGAGTACTCTTTCTCGATATTAATCCACTATGGCACAAGTTTTAACCGAGCGCTTGTAGCTACTTACAACCACGAATTTTTATCCGAAGGACTCACAACTTAAAATACGACAAACTTGAAAACTGAAACGTTTTCAGAGAGCCTTCTTTACAAGTTGAACACTAAACTCTATATTGAAATGGAATGACACTTGGTTGTCTAGGAGTCATTAAAGGCTAGATATGAAAGTGAATAGCTCTGTAATGCTTTTAAATAGAGAGAGAAGATAGGAATGAATGAATGATTTGGAATGAAAAGTTCTCTATTTATAGCATTTTTTTGGGTAGAACTCGGGCAGAGTTTAGTTCCATAAATTTTGTAAGTCGAAAAGTGGTTATAGATATTTAGGAGATTTAGGAGGACCAAACTGTTCTAAAAACACAGACTAGCAGAACTTGGATAGAACTCAGATCGAACTCGGGTAGAGTTCTCATAGAGTTCTCATATGAATATCTATTCAAATAATATATGGGCTTTTTGTATGGCTATTGGATATAGGTTTGATATAGGATTGGATATATAATTAGGTATATAGGTTGGCTTTTGAATGTGGAGTTTAGAAAGCCAGTTGCCAATCTGACCAACTACATTTTTTCTAGACTCAATAAAAGAAAATATACATAATAAAATAGAAAAACAAATCTTGATCTGCATATGTAGTTTTTGTATGATGAAGACGATAAGTAGTAGCCTGTTGCAATTAGACGATCTGTTTCTATAACTATAGTGTATTATTTGTGTATCGACCAAAGTTTATGTTGATTATCAAAATCAGGTGTGACTATGACCAATGGGCCAACACAGTTATCTCAGACTATTTTTTATTGATGTTTAGTAGTGGATTTGTCTCCACCCGGCTATGTTATCTTTTGACTCTTTTATTTATTATTTGGACTATTGCCTTATTCTTGAGTTCTGTTGACATGATATAGATTATATATGACTACCTGTGGTTTAGTTAATTACAGCTTATGTGTGTGTACAAATAATTTTATATATTGGAGTATTCTTCGCATGCATGCAGTTGGCATGTTTCGTATGCCTGGTCCTACGTGTATTGGGACTGGGCATTACAAGAAAAGTTTCATATAGTTTCAAGTCCAAAAGGAAGTCTAGATTCTAAATATTTCGATGTTCCAAAAACGACATAATGAAAATAGATCTTAATAAAATATAAAAACTCAAAAGAATAACCCATAAGCATATTGGATGGATATATCAAGGTGTCAAGAGTGTTATCAAATTTTTTAGAGTGGTCGAAGTGCTTCGCAAGTCGTCGGAAACTCACACGCAATAGAATTGGTTCAACCTGGACACATGTTCGTAAAACAGATGCCACGAACAAACCGTGCGAAACCACGTGGATGTCCAATTGGAGAAGGAAGTAGACACATAGGGCTACGCACTAGAATTGGTTTGCGGCCTATGGATCATTGAAAAGTACCAAAATGTTGGTGCAAACAGAACTAACCTGTAGTTCAGATTTCAGTGGTGCAGCTGTGCTTGGGTTTGGGTTTGTGTCTCCACCAACCAAACAAGGTGTTGTGGCTCCTTGGGGGCTTACTAGGGTTGAAGAAGGATATCTTAGGATCGTTGTGGAGGTGGTGCCTCAATGAATGAAGGTCAAAAAGGGTAGTTTGATCGAGTGGATGAAGAGGTATCGATGGATTGGTGAGGCCGAAGGTATTTCAGTTTTGGGGGGTTTAAAGGGGGTGGCTGACCCTATTATATTATTATATATATAAGGAGAGGTGGGGGAGAGGGTTAGGGTTTAATAGAAATTAGTTTGAGGAAGTTTGGTTAAGTTTTGGTAATCCAATCAATAGATATGGCTAGGTGTACCTCAATAGATTGAGCTGGTTTTCCAAATAGGAAAGTGTATCTTGGAATGGGTTTGAACCTCCATGGCTGTACAAAATCTAAAAAAATTAATCTAAATTAGTCCCAATAGGTTATGGCAACCTAACACAGCTCTACCTAAGCTTGTTGAACTAGTATTGGACCTATTCAATTTATTGAACTAAAATTGTCACCCCCCGATCTCGCAGAGTTCTTTCGTCCTCGCTTCGGACTCTGTGGAACCGTTCATCCTCGCTTGGGTGTGATGTCGTGCAAGCCTAAGTTGTACTTGCATAAGACCAAGATCTGTACAGTAACAAAATAGAGAAGATAGACAATAACACAACAGAACATAATGCATATATTTAAAATTAGCAGCGGACATATTGCAGAATATAAATTTAACACAATGATAGCAGAAATAAAATCTTTATTGATATTCTTTGGAACATATTACAAAGCTCTCATTTCTCTCTTATAGATGCCATAGTTGGCTTACAAACTCTCAGAAACTTTACAGAATATAATGATCCCATTCCATACATTACATCCCTTTATATACAAAACTAACTCATTAAAACAGATAATTATCTCTTGGAAGGAAAATCCATCTCTGCATCTCTTCTGATTTCTGGCTCCTGAGGATGAGGTTCGGGCTATCGCTTCGGACTATCCATCTTAATGCATCTTGCACCTGCGTACAAACTGATGGTGGGTCAGTATATCAACATACTGGTGAATGTGAACAAAGACTACATCGTCTGAAATGATCACTAATTCATTTAAGGATAAAACATTTCTTGTGATATGATCTTACTACTTTTACTTATGTTCATTTTATGCAGTACAGAGTCAGATTACTTCTTTTGAAAACTGTTTCGAAAACTAACGTTTCTTTCTTTCAATCAAGCCAACTAGCAGGTCAAACTTCATATACGATAGCACTTCATTAATATGATGTGCGCAACATGTCTCGTGAGCCATAATAGTTTGTTAGGGACTATAGCAGGAAAAACCATATCATGCATTGCTCATTCTTTCTGTATGTAACGATTAGCAGTATCAGTAGTCTAGTTCTATATAATTTCTCAGAGAAATACTTTATGTGGACAGATATCATGGGGGCAGTTCAAATAATAAAACATAGAAACCATAAGCGGACATCACCATTTGGTGATTCTTACCCAAAGCCGTCGATTCATCCCTACATAAGACAAGGATTAGGAAAACACAATATACATATCCGACAATGTTTCGTGTTCGTCTCTGCATGGTTAGGCTAAAAACAATCGTTATCGATGCATGCTCATCGATTAGCAGATGTGACTCAAGGATCAACTCTGCACTAATACATGCATAGACCAACAATTGTGACTTAAGGTTCAGCTTTACACTAATATACATATGTATAAGCAGCTGTGGCTCAGGGTTTAGCTCTTTACTAATCGACACCTATCTATATGACGGTCCACGGTTCATTTTCGTGATTAGCAGTTGGGACATTCTAGCTCATCTTACTAATAGACACAACATCTCCTAATCATGAGGTCACTTTTACCTCAGGGTGCCTAATCCCTTCATGGACGAATGGTTTCCAACGCCCCAGGAACCGGTTGAGAGACTGTACCTTGTGTAGTGCCCCATCCCGCTCAGTCAATCGGAGGAATCAGAACACCGACAGCGTTCGGACATAGCCTTGCAACGGCTGCTTGAAGACATAGCTTGGTCGAGGCGACTCTTCGCTCAGGTGGGGTAGTTTCAGTAAACTTGCCTTATCTTAGCCTTCACATAATAAATCGAAAGTTTTCAAATGCACAAGTAGGCTTGATAATAAAAGAGACTAATCCACATAGCTAAGGAAATAATCCCAAGTCGGGTCGGATTTGAGTTAGAACATGGAAAAAGGTCCAACGGTCGGTTTAGAGTTGGTGCACGGCGTGCTTTTAAAATGACACTCGATCCTTCGTCCCGTGGCTTAGGAGAAGAAAAATTGGTCTTCGATACAAAACCAGGAATTAGCCTAAGTCATAGGCGCCGCCCGCGTAAATGCTCGATAAAGCATGCATGCTTGCACGATATAAGGCTTGACATAGTGTCACGCCCCAGTACCGGAATACGGGGACGGACTAGGCCAGCTACTCCATATGAGGTACGTAACGTCATACGGCGATCGTGGCTGTCGAGAGACTAGGGGGTACATGCTACAATCAAGTCTCCTATGGTCCCACAGAGTTCTATGTCTCAATCAATCAAATCATATCAGCAAATAGATGAACATTAAGGACAAAGCAGTAAGGCGTCCCTGACGCTTCATCAAAATGATCATGAGAGACTAGCTTTATAATTTAGCTATCTCAGAGAGTCAGGAGTACAAAATTATACACAGCTGCAGTCTGTTTAATTACAATTATGTACCGACACAAAATATCGAGTAATCCGGCTAACAGGTGCCGGTGGCGAAACGCCGCAAAAGTATAAGCAGGAGTGGTGGAGAAGAAACCCACTCGAGTCCCCGAACTGCCATGCTCCTAGTATGCACCATGGATGTCAGGGAGGAAGATCGTGTCCTCAGGCTCTGCTACGGAATCTGGCCAAACAAAACCAGCGGGGTCAGCCCCGAATAGCAAGTACCGCCAAAGGGGCACAAGAGTTAAGATAAAACCCAGTTATAATGATAAGAATAAAGCTTATGCTGCGGCTATAGGGTAGCGCTACATCGTCGGACCCATCTGGCACCCTTACAACCAAACAAGGACAAAAGGTGCCACATGGAGCCGGGACGCGTCGCACTCTATGACCCTCACATAAGTTTACAGATATAAGTAAGAAGATCTCCTGGTCGTGACTTCGGTCGACAGACCATCGCAGCACGATAACCAACCCAACAATCAAACAAGAACATGGGTTGGATCACGTACCTCGGTGGGCCATGTTCCTTAGTCATTCACAGAAGTAACACATCACAATCAAATTAAGGCTTCCGTTCATAACTTCGGTCCGTTCATAACTTCGGTCCGCAGCCTGTCATAGTACGATAACCAACCCAACAATCAAACAAGAACATGGGTTGGATCACGCACCATAACAGTCCGCTTTCCTCAGTTACTCGCGGAAGGTAAAAGAAAAATACAAGCAAGTCATTTTCACGGCCAGTCAAGTCTACGAGTTTCTAGTATGGCGAGGTTATCCTCGCATTAATTATCAGAGTCCTCAGATCGTATCTTTCCAGCAAGGCTAGCCAACCCAGGGGTTCGCGTAGACAGGTATGATTTGAGCACAGGTCCCTCGTAAGGCTACCTTGCTAAAACATATAATATGTAGCAGGAATTAATCGGATACAGTCATCCACTCGTTGCAGATGACACAGTATCCGTGGAGACCAGCCGGCGCGTCAAGACAATATCTCAAGGCGGCTGGTGTAACACGATCTCGGGATTTTGCCCTTTCCATGC
The DNA here is from genome assembly GCA_029216955.1 of Iris pallida. Taxonomy (NCBI): domain Eukaryota; kingdom Viridiplantae; phylum Streptophyta; class Magnoliopsida; order Asparagales; family Iridaceae; genus Iris; species Iris pallida. The sequence continues at coordinate 6,243,404 of JANAVB010044018.1, read as the reverse complement.
ATCTAGTATATTTAGTTGCCTAATTTAGCCCTAGGTGAAATCTTGGATCCTCATGCTGTGGCCTGTATGATCATCCTCCTAGAATGTCGTACCGTAGTACGAGTACCCCAAGTGAGGATCCATGCCGATCAGTATGTCAACATGTTCTACCCTCCTTAGTGTAATACAACATTGCAATGCGCCACGTGGGATTACGAGTCATTTGTCAAGCATGAACGAGAACCGGGACATTCAGGCACATGTAGCGAGTAGGAACACTTTGTTCTCCAGGGTCAGATTCATGCTCAGGACAAAAGGCGTAAGGATATATCGCATACACAAACCAATACATATACACGTATATAAGCCAAGGTAGCATGAAAAATGGAAAACCAGGGACAGGCTGACTAGGTACTAAGGCAAGGTCGGCCAACCAACGCGGGCGCGTCACATCCATGGCGCGGGCGCATGGCGGGCGAGGGCGCGGTCATGAGCGCGGACGGCCACACGGGCGAGGGAAAAACGGTCGGGCGCATGACGTCCACACAGGGGCACGAACACGCGGGGGCGCGGACACGCGGGGGGGGCGCGGACCACGCAGGGCGCGGACCACGCAAGGCGCGGACACGCGAGGGCGCGAACTGGTGCTGGAACCACACGGCGCAGGAGACCACGCGGGCGCAGGCACCAAGCAGGGCGCAGGGGCGCGGAACCTCCCATAAGCGCGGCGCGGGATGCGCGCGCGCGGAGGGCGCGGACACAGGGGCGCGGGACCTCCCATAAGCGCGGCGCGGGATGCGCGCGCGCGGAGGGCGCGGACACAGGGGCGCGGGACCTCCCATAAGCGCGGCGCGGGATGCGCACGCGCGGAGGGCGCGGACACAGGGGCGCGGGACCTCCCATAAGCGCGGCGCGGGATGCGCACGCGCGGAGGGCGCGGACACAGGGGGCACTGTTCATCTTCTTCCCCTCAACTGAGAGGGAAGAACCATGAACCCTAAGAAAAAACTCCAGAAATCATAACTAATTCAAATCTTAACCAAATTTCGATTTTCAAAGTTCAATCTTGAGTAAAATTCAATTCTCTACAACATGGAACCATTAAAACTTGAAAATGATGGAGTTTAGTAGATCAAAACCGAGGAAAACCGAAAATGTTTAAAACTTAGATCTACAAAAATTAAAGCTTCCAATCAGAAAATTCCAAGTTCTAATCTAGTAGAGAATGAGGAGAAGAACAAGTTTTGGTAAAAATTTTGAAGTAAAAATGAAAATGATGGATCTCTCCCTTGTGCAAGTTGATACTTGCCTTTGGTTGGGTGAAGGAAGTAAATGAGAGGAGTTATGAGGAATGAATGAGGGGAGAGAAAAGGAATGGGGTTTTATATAAAAGCCTAAACCAAGTTGGTCCATGATGACCCAACGGGTTCAAGTGAACCGAGAACATGTCACCCCATTAGAGCCAAAACTGTAAACTAAAATCACAGAAAATAAATTACGAAATATTATTTTGTCAAATAATTTGGGATATACATGAAGAAATACAACAAAATAAATATCGTATAAATATACGTAAATACAAATAAGCAGTATACGTACTAAAAATACGTATACCGGAATCAGGGAGTGACATCTCTACCCTTCTTAGAAAAATTCCGTCCTCGGAATTCCAGCCAAGACAAGATTGAAAGATCAGGACAAGCAAGGCACAATCACATGCAAGTTAACTAACAAGCAGTTATTATCTACATCACAAAAGTATAATACAAGCAGGTGCAGTGAATGTGGAATCTCGTCATTATGGCATAAAGATATACCTCACAAACCAAACAAATGCGGATACCGAGTTCGGATCTCGTCCTCGCGCTCCCAAGTTGACTCTCCCGGAGAGTGATGATTCCAAGAAACACGGACAAGGCTTATCGTCTGATTCTTGAGTACCTTCTCTCACCGGTCTAAAATAGATACGGGTTGTTCCTCGTAAGTTAAGTCGGTACCAACGACTAACTCTGAATGATCGAGGACATGACTCGGATCCGGGACATACCCACGTAACTGGGACACATGAAACACATCATGTATGCCAGTTAACGAAGGCGGAAGGGCAAGTCGATAAGCCACATCGCCTACCCGAGCGAGAATCTTGAAAGGACCAACGTATCTTGGACTAAGCTTTCCTCGGGTTCCAAATCTAATGATACCCCGAGTTGGCGATTCCGCAGAAACACTTGGTCGCCAACTCTGAACTCTAGAGGCCTACGATGCTGATCTGCCCAATGACGATGTCGGTCCTGTGCAACTCGAAGGCGCTCTCTGACCAACTTAACTATCTCCACAGTCTGCGTGATCATCTCTGGTCCCAACAACTTCCGTTCTCCGACGTCGTCCCATGCCAAAGGGGACCTGCACTTCCTTCCATACAATACTTCGAACGGGGCCATCTGAATGCTAGCCTGGTAGCTGTTGTTATAGAAGAACTCCACTAGATGGAGGTGGTCCTCCCAAGATCCACCAAAATCTAATGTACACGCCCGTAGCATATCTTCTAATGTCTGAATGGTTCTTTCTGACTGTCCGTCGGTTTGCGGATGATATGCAGTACTGAATCTTAACTTGGTCCCCAAACTTTGGTGCAAGCTCCGCCAAAAATGGGAAGTAAACCGCGTATCCCGATCTGATACTATACTAACTGGAATACCGTGCTGCCTTACTATCTGCTTCATGTACATTTCTGCTAACTGCTCAGTAGTCTGTCCAACTCGGAAGGGAAGGAAATGAGCGACCTTCGTGAGTCGATCTACTATCACCCAAACTGCATTTTTACCAGTCGGGGATCTAGGTAAACCGGTCACAAAATCCATCGTGATGTGTTCCCATTTCCATTCTGGGATAGGAAGCGGCTGAAGCAATCCTGCTGGTCTCTGCTGCTCGGCTTTCACCTGCTGGCATACCAGACACTTGGATACAAATCTCGCTATCTCCCTTTTCATGCCATTCCACCAAAAGTACTGTCTGATATCTCGATACATCTTCGTTCCTCCTGGATGAATGGAGTAAATAGAACTATGAGCCTCAGACATAACTTCTTGCCGAAGGTCTCCACTCGGTACACAGAGTCTATTTCCAAACCTGAGCGTACCATCCTCATGAATTACTAATTCCTTCCTACGGCCTGATTCACACTCTGACCGCAACTTCTGAATCTGTGGATCTCCTGCTTGTGCTGCCCTGATCCTCTCTACCAAGGTTGACTGAATCTGCATGCTGGTCATTCTTTCCATATCCCTTGGCAAAATTACCTCAATCCCCATATTCTGAAGATCTGCTAGAATGTGCTTCTGCGAAGTCAAGATAAAAGCACTGTCTCTCCTACTCAGTGCATCTGCAACTACATTCGCCTTGCCTGGATGATACTGAAGATCCACATCAAAATCCTTCAGTAGTTCTAACCATCTTCTTTGCCTCATGTTCAAATCTCGCTGCGTGAACACGTATTTCAAACTCTTATGATCAGTATAAATCTCTACTCGATCTCCATATAAATAATGCCTCCACAACTTGAGTGAAAACACCACAGCTGCTAACTCTAAATCGTGAGTCGGGTAATTTTTCTCATGGTCTCGAAGCTGCCGAGACGCATATGCTATCACCTTTCCATGCTGCATCAATACACACCCAAGACCCCTCCCAGATGCGTCACAATATACTGTAAAGCCTCCCGCTCCTACCGGAAGCGTCAAGATCGGGGCTGAGATCAACCTCTTCTTCAATTCTTCAAACGATGCCTGACAGCTAGCTGACCAAACAAACTCTACATCCTTGTGCGTCAAACGCGTTAAGGGCGCAGAGATCCTGGCAAAGTCCGCCACGAACCTTCTGTAGTAACCAGCTAATCCTAAGAAACTTCGTACTTCTGCAACTGTTCTCGGGACCGGCCAATGCTCTACGGCCTCAATCTTCTTCGGATCCACTGACACTCCTGCCCCAGAAATTACATGTCCCAGGAACGAAATGTGATCTAACCAGAATTCACACTTGTCGAGCTTCGCATAAAGTTAATGCTCCCTCAATGTCTGCAAGACAGTCCTAAGATGTTTCTCATGCTCCTCTTCACTGCTGGAATAAACAAGAATGTCATCTAGGAACACCACCACAAATTTATCCAAATACGGCAGAAAGATGTGGTTCATTAAATCCATGAATACTGCGAGGGCGTTGGTTAGTCCAAAGGGCATTACTAAAAACTCATAATGTCCATATCTAGATCTGAATGCTGTCTTCGGTATATCTTGCTCCCGGACTCTTACTTGATAATATCCCGACCGAAGATCGATCTTGGAAAAAACACTGGCCTTGCTCAACTGGTCAAACAGGTCATCAATCCTTGGTAGCGGGTACTTATTCTTCACTGTTACTGCATTCAGCTTGCGGTAGTCGATGCACATCCTCGTCGACCCATCCTTCTTGGGAACTAGAATCACTGGCGCGGCCCAGGGCAATTTACTGTCTCGGATGAATCCCTTAGACTTCAACTCTTCTTCATGTTGATACAACTTATCCTGTTCTGACGGCGACATTCTGTAAACTCTGTCTGCAATAGGCCTCGTTCCAGGGTTCAACTCAATGCTAAATTCTACCTCTCTGACTGGGGGTATCCCTGGGAGCTCATCAGGAAAGACGTCGAGAAAATCTTCGACCACTCTCGGAATCTGTCCTGGCTCTGACACTGCTGCTGTGATGACGCCTTCGGCCTGATTCTTCAAGGTTCGAGTAAAGATGAACTGCTCCATCCCAGGAATGCTGAATATGACCCTACCTCCTCTACAATCAATGGTCGCATGACTGTCTCTCAACCAGTCCATGCCAAGAATGACATCAAAATTCCCCATAGGGAATTCAATCAATGATGCGGGCAATAAATGCCCATACACCTCCATCGGACATGAAAAGCGCACTCTGCTAACTTCTACGAGCCCATTGCCGGTGAGTATATCCATCCTCTCCGGCAATGCCTCAAACTCTAATCCAATCCGTGTAGCATATTGTGCAGAGATGAATGAATGAGTAGCGCCTGAATCAAATAATGCTACAGCAGGAAATGAGGTGACGAGAATTTTACCAGCCACCACATCACTAGATGCTAGAGCCTCTCCCAAGGTCAATGTGAGAGCCTGGCCCCGCGGAGCCCCTTGTTGCGACCTTCCTCGACCATGCTGTTGCTGCCTTTGAGGGCCTTCGGCTTCCTGTGCCTGGCGGAACATCTGAGCCTGCGTTGGTAGACGCTGGGCTAGGGGCCTTACTGCTAATACTGGCCCTCCACTCGGGGTTGCCACCGGAGCTGGCAATGCTGGAAACTGCTGAGCTGGCCCTCCTGGCCTCTGCATCATAGGACAAGTGGAAATACGGTGGTCTGAACTACCACACCACAAGCATAAGCCATTCGCTGACCGGCACACCTCCCTCGTGTGCCCTGCCTTTCCACAAAATGTACAGCCCTGGGGTGCTCCCTGACGCTGTTGCTGGTTTCTCGGCTGCTGATGCCGAACTGGCGCTGTATTAGTTGACACGGCCGTCCTCCGCGGCGCTCCTGCATCATGAATACGTACACCGGGTGCTGGTGCCGATGTTCGCTGCATTGCTCCTCCTCCAACCTGGGAATAAGATCTCTTCTGACCTCCTGCCCTTGATGCCAACCTCTGCTGGGTAAGCTCGTGCCTCCGGGCTGCCGTCAAGACAGCGTCAAACGTCTGGTAGTCGTGTCCTTCCATAAGCTGCAATAATTCCAAATGAAGTCCCTGCTGGAACCTCATCGCTTTCTCTGGCTCCGTTGCCACCATTGCTGGTGCAAAACGACACAATCTGCAGAACTCTGCTGCATACCCATCTACGGTCTTGCCTGCTTGCTTGAGACTGATGAACTTCTGCTGGAGCTCATATCGAGCTACTATGCCAAAATACTTGGCCTTGAATCTGTCACTGAAGGTGGTCCAATGAACAGGGCATCTTATACCAACTTCTTCTGATGCCCACCAGTCGCGGGCAAGATCCTGAAGTACCAGTTTGACCTGGTCAACCTTCTCATCATCTGGAACCTTGGCTGCCACAAGAATGGCTTCAATGTCTTGAATCCATGCATCCGCAGTGATGGCATCCTCCGTGCCATCAAAATACCTCGAGTTCAGGCGACGGAACCTTCCTGATGCTCCCGAGTCAACCCCGGCACTCCTCTCAAGAGCTAACTGAATCCCTTGGTTCAGCAATACGTTCTGCTCCTGCTGCCGAGTCTGTTGCTGTTGGTTAGTGACAAGAAACCCCCGGATGATCTCCAGGAGTGCTACGGCGTCTGGTACTGCCGTCGCTGCTGGTGCTGCAGGAGTTTCAATAACCTGCGGCTGTACTGCCTCTGGTTCCCTTTCTGCTCGTGCCTACACTGGAGAAGGTTCTCTTCCCTGTTGCTGTCCAGTCGAGCCATGCTCTTGCTGCTCTTCCTCATGGGCCTCTCCTGCTACTGAGAATGAAGCACCCCTATGGAGAAGAATATAAGATTATCAAGTCCGGACGAGGAAGATTTCAAGGATGCAAGTCAAGTTAGAGATCAAGGCAAGGACAGAGAATTCGAAACAAAATTTCAAGGGGAACAAGTTTTGATTGAGACTCCTAATAATTTGCAATACCCCACAAGTCTGAATATCAGACCTGCATGGGCCACCACTAAAACCTTGTCACGCCCCAGTACCGGAATACGGGGACGGACTAGGCCAGCTACTCCATATGAGGTACGTAACGTCATACGGCGATCGTGGCTGTCGAGAGACTAGGGGTACATGCTACAATCAAGTCTCCTATGGTCCCACAGAGTTCTATGTCTCAATCAATCAAATCATATCAGCAAATAGATGAACATTAAGGACAAAGCAGTAAGGCGTCCCTGACGCTTCATCAAAATGATCATGAGAGACTAGCTTTATAATTTAGCTATCTCAGAGAGTCAGGAGTACAAAATTATACACAGCTGCAGTCTGTTTAATTACAATTATGTACCGACACAAAATATCGAGTAATCCGGCTAACAGGTGCCGGTGGCGAAATGCCGCAAAAGTATAAGCAGGAGTGGTGGAGAAGAAACCCACTCGAGTCTCCGAACTGCCATGCTCCTAGTATACACCATGGATGTCAGGGAGGAAGATCGTGTCCTCAGGCTCTGCTACGGAATCTGGCCAAACAAAACCAGCGGGGTCAGCCCCGAATAGCAAGTACCGCCAAAGGGGCACAAGAGTTAAGATAAAACCCAGTTATAATGATAAGAATAAAGCTTATGCTGCGGCTATAGGGTAGCGCTACATCGTCGGACCCATCTGGCACCCTTACAACCAAACAAGGACAAAAGGTGCCACATGGAGCCGGGACGCGTCGCACTCTATGACCCTCACATAAGTTTACAGATATAAGTAAGAAGATCTCCTGGTCGTGACTTCGGTCGACAGACCATCGCAGCACGATAACCAACCCAACAATCAAACAAGAACATGGGTTGGATCACGTACCGCGGTGGGCCATGTTCCTTAGTCATTCACAGGAGTAACACATCACAATTAAATTAAGGCTTTCGTTCATAACTTCGGTCCGCAGCCTGTCATAGTACGATAACCAACCCAACAATCAAACAAGAACATGGGTTGGATCACGCACCATAACAGTCCGCTTTCCTCAGTTACTCGCGGAAGGTAAAAGAAAAATACAAGCAAGTCATTTTCACGGCCAGTCAAGTCTACGAGTTTCTAGTATGGCGAGGTTATCCTCGCATTAATTATCAGAGTCCTCAGATCGTATCTTTCCAGCAAGGCTAGCCAACCCAGGGGTTCGCGTAGACAGGTATGATTTGAGCACAGGTCCCTCGTAAGGCTACCTTGCTAAAACATATAATATGTAGCAGGAATTAATCGGATACAGTCATCCACTCGTTGCAGATGACACAGTATCCGTGGAGACCAGCCGGCGCGTCAAGACAATATCTCAAGGCGGCTGGTGTAACACGATCTCGGGATTTTGCCCTTTCCATGCATCTAGTATATTTAGTTGCCTAATTTAGCCCTAGGTGAAATCTTGGATCCTCATGCTGTGGCCTGCATGATCATCCTCCTAGAATGTCGTACCGTAGTACGAGTACCCCAAGTGAGGATCCATGCCGATCAGTATGTCAACATGTTCTACCCTCCTTAGTGTAATACAACATTGCAATGCGCCATGTGGGATTACGAGTCATTTGTCAAGCATGAACGAGAACCGGGACATTCAGGCACATGTAGCGAGTAGGAACACTTTGTTCTCCAGGGTCAGATTCATGCTCAGGACAAAAGGCGTAAGGATATATCGCATACACAAACCAATACATATACACGTATATAAGCCAAGGTAGCATGAAAAATGGAAAACCAGGGACAGGCTGACTAGGTACTAAGGCAAGGTCGGCCAACCAACGCGGGCGCGTCACATCCATGGCGCGGGCGCATGGCGGGCGAGGGCGCGGTCATGAGCGCGGACGGCCACACGGGCGAGGGAAAAAACAGCCGGGCGCATGACGTCCACACAGGGGCGCGAACACGCGGGGGCGCGGACACGCGGGGGGGCGCGGACCACGCAGGGCGCGGACCACGCAAGGCGCGGACACGCGAGGGCGCGGACTGGTGCTGGAACCACGCGGCGCAGGAGACCACGTGGGCGCAGGCACCACGCAGGGCGCAGGGGCGCGGGACCTCCCATAAGCGCGGCGCGGGATGCGCGCGCGCGGAGGGCGCGGACACAGGGGCGCGGGACCTCCCATAAGCGCGGCGCGGGATGCGCGCGCGCGGAGGGCGCGGACACAGGGGCGCGGGACCTCCCATAAGCGCGGCGCGGGATGCGCGCGCGCGGAGGGCGCGGACACAGGGGCGCGGGACCTCCCATAAGCGCGGCGCGGGATGCGCGCGCGCGGAGGCGCGGACACAGGGGGCACTGTTCATCTTCTTCCCCTCAACTGAGAGGGAAGAACCATGAACCCTAAGAAAAAACTCTAGAAATCATAACTAATTCAAATCTTAACCAAATTTCGATTTTCAAAGTTCAATCTTGAGTAAAATTCAATTCTCTACAACATGGAACCATTAAAACTTGAAAATGATGGAGTTTAGTAGATCAAAACCGAGGAAAACCGAAAATGTTTAAAACTTAGATCTACAAAAATTAAAGCTTCCAATCAGAAAATTCCAAGTTCTAATCTAGTCGAGAATGAGGAGAAGAACAAGTTTTGGTAAAAATTTTGAAGTAAAAATGAAAATGATGGATCTCTCCCTTGTGCAAGTTGATACTTGCCTTTGGTTGGGTGAAGGAAGTAAATGAGAGGAGTTATGAGGAATGAATGAGGGGAGAGAAAAGGAATGGGGTTTTATATAAAAGCCTAAACCAAGTTGGTCCATGATGACCCAACGGGTTCAAGTGAACCGAGAACATGTCACCCCATTAGAGCCAAAACTGTAAACTAAAATCACAGAAAATAAATTACGAAATATTATTTTGTCAAATAATTTGGGATATACATGAAGAAATACAACAAAATAAATATCGTATAAATATACGTAAATACAAATAAGCAGTATACGTACTAAAAATACGTATACCGGAATCAGGGAGTGACACATAGCCTTTGCTCGTCCCTCGGGTTAAGTTGTAGGCTTGAGTAAGTTAGACAAAGTTATGCCAGTCGACCTAAGTCATTCCAAGTGCTGTCCCGCTCTTTCTGCGGTTGTCAAGTTAAATAGTCCCACGATCCCAAGTCCCATCATATAAGGTATGACTTGGGCGATAGCGTCGCGTAGAACACGAGTTGGTTTAAGGGACGAGCCATGGTTGGTTCAGTGGAAAGTTAGCCACGGTCTGTTGACACTTAAGGAACACATTATGTTCAAGTTAAGTAGGAAGGCTATGCCGTAGCCGTTCCCTGAGTTCAAAAGACTGTTAGGTCTGAGCGATAGTTAGTCACAATGGAAAGTTTAAGCGATGGTTAGTTGCCGAAGCGGTCCCTTGTTAGGAGTCTTATGGTTTTGATGCATGGTTTGCAAGTATGGTTTCAAAGCACGGTTTGCTAAGTTTGGTTGAGTCGTTCCACAAATTAGGCCTTGCATTTACGTGAGTCTAGATTTTGTTGTAGGTGTGTGGTCATGGACTACTTGTCGACAAGGGGTGTTTTTACCATTTCTTCGGATCGGAAAGCCTGGGCCAAGGGACCGATCCGGCCATAGAGGAAACAAGGTAATAGCCGAGCTGGGTAAAAAGAAGTCGGTAGATTAGGGTCTTGCTTCGAAGCCCGCTACTCGCATTTGTAAGGCAGCTTCCGTCTACTAGGCAGCAACCGGTAGTGAGGGGACTTGCTTCGGAGTTAGCTACTCGCGTTGTAGGGGCCGTCGGCTACCAGGCTATGTCCAGAATGGCTTGGGCCAGTGACCAGTTCATATAGATGGGTCGGCACGGGCGACAATCCACGTGTGTGCCTTTGGATTGAGTCTAGTTGTATGTGTGTGTAGTCAGAACACAAAGTTTGGGCCTAAGATTTGGCTACAACGTAGACACCGTGCCTCGGCATGAATGTGGCGTCGGGATTGTGAGTTGTCTACATAAGTTCCACAAGTCGAGTTGGTCTCGGGTTAAGTTGGAAAGGGCCGTAGGGCCAGTTTGGTTATGTTACGTTGAGTTGCTGGGCACGACCTCAAGATATGAGGCACGGCCGCGCTGTCATAACACAAGTACGGGTAAGTCAGTAAGTAGCGAGGTACTGCCTCAAAAAGGTAGTACGTTCACACGAAAATGGAGTCTTACCGAGTAGTTACATCTTTAATTACAGGCTGAAAGGTAAGCACGACTTGATATGTTAGCGTTGTTACAAGCACGGGATGATCTTGAGATACAAAATAGGCCAAGGCGTCTGTCCTAAAACTGATTCTAAGGCAAGACTAGAAAGACAATACAAAGGGACTAAGTTGCTCAAAGTAAATCAAACGTGTTAGTTTTGTATGGGTGGACGAGGAGCTCATTCCACCAGTACAGTTGAGTACTGACACCCACACAATTTTTATGTACAGGCACAGGTAGAAGCTCATGGCGCGGAGCTCGCTTGGATGCATTGAGGAACGGAGTTCCTTGGCGAATTGAGGCGTGCGGTCGCATAGAGTCAGGACTTATACGGGACATAATGTATGGGCATCGCCTTCCAAAGCATCCGCTGGTTCAAGATATGTATTGGGAGATGTGAGAGAGCTGAGTGACTTGTAATGTAAGAAGAGTGAGCTTGAGTGACTTGTAATCTTGGCCTTGTGCCCCATTGTAATCCTTATTTCAATATCAATAAAATGATCTTTTGAATTACTTGTGTTTTGTTCTAAATTTTTGCTGCTATTATTCAACGTCTCTGCTTGGGACTTCTGTGCGACGACCCCGTCGCAGTCGCTGTAATCGGCCGTTATGGAACCTGCCTTGCACGAGCCCAATCTAGGCACGTACGGCATCATGCCTTAGCGAGGACGATCGCTCTTACGGGAACGGGGTGTGATATAATGGTATCAGAGCACGGCTTTACGTCCTTGGATTTTTTTTGAATTCTTTAACTTCGTTATTTTCGTAAACTCTGTTGCTTCCATAAGTTGATATCGTTGGTGCGCTCGCTCTCAAATGTCCCACGGGATGTCCATCCAATAAGTCTAAGTAATTTACAAAACGTAGGAGAACAGTTTTTGATAAGAAATAAAAGATGGTTCACGTAGCACGATTGGCTAAGTTGGGCTGGGCATATACAACAAAGTTGCGTCGACCTTAGAAAAATCGAGTGCAGGATTCAAATGTGTCAATCAAGAATGAGTTAGACTCAATTGAGTAAGTGGGATGACTATCGATAGGGGCACTATCGAGTGATGATAACGTCGTATCGATATAGATGAGCGTGCTTGGAATTCGAGGAATGGTTCGAACGAAATTTTTGAAGAAGTCGATTTTAGATTCAAATGATAGTTTTGAGGATTTGTCGAATGAATTCATCCCTGAGTGTTGTATGTGATAGCTTCAAGAATGTTGGTCGATTTAGGATGCGGGGTGTCAATAAGTCTATCAGCAAGTGTCGCGTTATGCAAAGCCGTAGATTGAGTATCGTTGAATAAGTTGTAGTCTTGAAGATAAGGATGAATCGATTCAAACAAATTAGAGATGATGCGCACGTGATAGTGATTGCGCGAGTATGAAATGCAAAATGATTGAGTAGGTTAAAGCGAATCGAGAAAAATTTAGGGTGTACGAATGGATGACTTGATCGAGGAAATTAATGCGGATCGTATATAAAAAGTTAGCATGACGAAAAGATAGCATACATAAAAAGTTTGATTCGAATGTTTGAAAATGACTCTGAGGATTGGAATGGATGTTGCTCGATGATTTGAGTTAGCAAGAAATGATGTGATTTAAAGAAAAATGTTGCTCGATGACTTAAGATAAACGGATGAACAATACGCAAATTTGGGTTTGATGAAATTAATGTTGTGAATGATTCGAGGGATAATGATCGAACTTGAATTTGAATGTCGAGGAGATTATCCAGTCGGACAATAGCATCATTCGCACGACTCGAAATTCGTTGCAAAGGAAGATCGTCAGGTTACGCATATCATCGATGGTATTGAGGCGTATCAAAGATCGATATGCGATAACTCGAGGGCACTCTAATTCGAGAAACGACGATAGTGCAAGTGTTATTGTTCTGACGGATGCTATACTTAGGATTTTGATTGAAATAAATGTGGATGAAAACAGAAGTGTCTTGATGGTTATACGGATAACCACATCGTCGATATTTTTGTCTTGCGTGAGCGCAACTCCAGCCTTGCGCATGCGTCACGTCGGATTTGGGGCAATCGTTCCGCGTGAGCGCTGACATATTGATTCATGTCATAGAAATAATCAAGCTAAAAAAAATTAGGATGCGAAAACTTTGATTGTCTCGACTTATTGGTTTGATGCGAAGGAAAATTCGAGGATGTTTGGACTTGCGATTGATGATTGAGTAAACTTGAGGATTGAATAGATCCAATCTACGTATCGAGAATGAATTAGTCTAGACACAAAACAAGAGTTATGTCCCGATGAGAATGATTATCCCGCAGGAGCGTGCATGGTGATTCATGCCCATCATAGATAATCTGACTCGCGTGAGATCGGGACGCAACATATTGTTAAGTTAGACGACCTTATGATCGAATACGTAAATTTTGATGAACGACTTAGGAAATATGAAATGTGAATTACGGCTTAGCAACAAATTGTGTCATAGCATGCTTGACTTGAAAGGATTGATAGGCGAATTATGTCGAACGTGTTCGAAGAGATAGACTATACAAAATAGCTTGATGTATGAGTAATATTGATATGTCGAGGAATTGATTGAAACGTGAGTTACCATAGGATGGCTTTGCTGAATGACTCAGACCCCGTGTGACGAATGTTGGGATGTGTGTAAGTAATCGATGCTCGATATTTAAAAATCGAAGTGATGCGAGCTTGGGTAGAAAACCCATACTATCAATTTGGTTTGACCTTAGGATGGGGTCAGTGTTGAAATTGTTGTTTGGAAACTATGATTCCAATACTGACGGATGACCTTAGCCTAAAGACATAGCCTAGCGGTTAGGCAGACGTCCCAGCGCAAAGAGATAGGAATTGTGGAGGCACCGCTTAGGAGGCTCGGTTGACATGCATGTATATCAGGGACGCTTGAATATGTGCACGATCTGACTTGAGCGGTGATGGCGAAATTCGCTATCACGAGACTTGGCTGAAATACATGTATTTTGGGAACACCTACAATATGTGCACGATCCAACAAAGTGATACGTTGAATTCAAGCAAGACTTGAGGAATGGAAAAGTGTCGAGGATTTTGAGATCGTGAGTTTTGAAGAAATGATTGTGGGTAGCACGAGCGTGGCTCAAATTTGAGAAATGCATAGGAAAATTTTGTGCGAGAGTCGTTAAACATTCGAGTTATAAGTCGATAACTGTACTCAGTTAGTTTCGAGGACGAAACTTTTTCTGAGTGGTGTATGATGTAGTGCCCCATCCCGCTCAGTCAATCGGAGGAATCGAAATGCCGACGGCATTCGGACTTAGCCTTGCAACGGTTGCTCGAAGACATCGTTCGGTCGAGGCGACTCTTCGCTCAGGTGGGGTAGTTTTAGTGAACTTACCTCATGTCACGCCCCAGAACCAGAATACTGGAGAGCGGGGGCAGACATAGCCAGCTACGTATATGAAATGGAATCCATCTCGCTATACGGTCACGGCTGTCTAGATACATGAGGGTTTAACTACAAGCCAACAGTCTCTTAAGGTCATGAACAAGCCTAGTGTCTCAATCACAAGCAAGTAAGTAAAAGTCACAAGATGTATGATCATTAAATATACAATAGTAAGGCGTCCCAAACATTACATATTCAGTTGATCATGAAGCTAGTCGTTACGAAATGTCAGGACTAGCAAGAGTTTAGTCATACATGATCAACCCTAGGATCTGTTAATCATGTTACAGCCCGTAGGCAGACAGTAAGTAAGTGCAATTGAGCTAAACAGGTGCTCGTCGGCTAAACGCCTCAAAAGAATATTTTTACAATAAAGTGGAAGAGCCAAAAATAACCCACTCGTTGCCGGGGTTCCGTCTAGTGGCCACCATCTGGCTGGAAGGTCGGTAGATCCTCTGGAGCTGCTCCGAAATCTGGCCACACAAAACCAGCTGGGTCAGAATACGCTCAAGTCAGGCTACGCTCAGGTCAGGCTACGCTCAGGTCAGGCTATGCTTAAGTCAGGGTACGCTTAGGTCAGGGTACGCTCAGGTCAGGGTACGCTCAGGTCAGGGTACGCTCAGGTCAGGGTACGCTCAAGTAGCGTATGCAAGACATACGCTTCCAAAATACAGCGTATGCACTCTATACGACTCCTCTTCAAGGCAGCGTATGAGACCCATACGACTCCTCATCAAGGTAGCGTATGAGGTCCATACGACTCCTTATCAAGGCAGCGTATGAGACCCATACGACTCCTTATCAAGGCAGCGTATGAGGTCCATACGACTCCTTATCAAGGCAACGTATGCATGACATACGCTTCCAAAAGGCAGCGTATGAGGACTGCGCTGTGCTAAAGAGCGCGCGCAACTCAGTGGCATAAGCTAAAAAGCTCGCGCACTGCTCACTGTCTTCTCCAAATCAGCAAGAACTCCATGGTTGAACCCAAAGCTTCAAAAGTCCATAACTTGGTCAAAATAAGTCCAAATCCAACTTTTCAAAGGTCAAAATTGGGTAGAATAAAATTCTCTACAACATGGAACCATCAAAACTTGAAAACAAAGAAGTTTAATAGATCAAAACCACCAAAAATCCAAAAATAACTAAATTCTAGATCTACAAAAATTAAAGCCTCAAAATGGAAAATGACAAGTTCTAATGAGTCTTAGAAAGGTGAGGAGAAGCTAATGGAACAATAAAAATGAGCTCTCTTGTGGAAGCAAGTTGCACTTGCCTAGACCTCTCTCTTCTCTCTTTGGCAGGTGAAGGGAGTAAATGAGGGAGAAGAAGATGAATAATGAAGAGAGAGAATGAAGAGGGCTAATAAATACAAATGGTGGTGGTAGGTAGGGGTTCACCTTGGGTTCATCATGAACCCAATCAAAACCAAGCCAAGCCGAACCAACCAACCCGAACCAGGAATAAACCAAGCCCAGAAGGAAATGTCAAGCCAGGAAATCATGCAATACAAGAATAAATATGTACACGTATTCCAGAAATACGTAATACGAACCACAGGCATTACAACTCTACCCACCTTAAAAGAATTCCGTCCTCGAAATTTAATCAAGAGGCTAGAGGAGCAATGACAAGCTACATTAATCACATGCAAGCTATAACTAGGCAGACAATCACTCATTCAAGCAAGGAATCGAAGGCATGAGGCATAAGAAAGACATTATACCTCACGAGTCAAACAAGTCGGGATATCGTGATCGGATATCATCCTCACGCTCCCACGTTGACTCCCCCAAAGAGTGATGACCCCAAGCAACTCGGACTAACTTGATAGTCTTGTTCTTGAGGATCTTCTCTCGCCGATCCAATATAGACACGGGCCTCTCCTCATACGAAAGGTTGGTACCAACAACCAATTCCGAATGATCCATGATGTGGCTCGGGTCCGGGATATACCGTCGTAATTGGGATACATGGAACACGTCATGCACCTCGCTTAGCGACGGTGGAAGAGCGAGACGATAGGATACATCTCCTACTCGCTCCAGAATGTCAAACGGTCCTATATACCTAAGGCTAAGCTTTCCCCGTACGCCGAAACGAATGACGCCACGGTTAGACGAAATCCTCAGGAATACATGATCGTCGACCGAAAACTCGAGAGGGTGCCGATGAGAATCGGCCCAATGGCGCTGGCGATCTTGGGCAACTCGAAGATGATCTCTGACTCGCCTGACCACTTCAACTGTCTGGGCAATCATTTCTGGACCGAGCATCTGTCTCTCTCCAACATCATTCCAGGCTAGCGAGGATCTGCACTTCCTACCATACAGTGCCTCGAACGGTGCCATCTGGATACTGGCCTGAAAACTGTTGTTGTACAAGAATTCCACCAGGTGCAAGTGATCTTCCCATGAACCACCGAAGTCAAGTGTGCAAGACCGCAACATGTCTTCAAGAGTCTGGATCGTGCGCTCCGACTGGCCATCTGTCTGCGGGTGATATGCTGAACTAAACTGGAGATGAGTCCCCAAACTCTCTTGTAAGCTACGCCAAAAGTGCGACGTAAATCTTGAATCTCGGTCCGAGGTGTTACTGACTGGCACACCGTGCAATCTGACAATCTGCCTGAGGTACATCTCTGCTAACTGAGCCGTCGACTGACCAACTCTGAATGGAAGAAAGTGAGCCACTTTCGTGAGCCTGTCAACTATAACCCAGATAGCATCTCTACCAGCTGGGGATCTAGGTAGTCCAGTCACAAAATCCATGGTCACATGCTCCCACTTCCATTCTGGAATCGGTAAGGGCTGAAGAAGTCCAGCCGGTCTCTGATGTTCGGCTTTAAATTGTTGGCAAACCAAACACCGAGAGACAAACCGAGCTATCTCCCGCTTCATGCCATTCTACCAGAAATGCTGCCGGATATCACGGTACATCTTCGTACTGCCGGGATGGATGGAATACTGCGAACTGTACGCTTCTGACATGATCTCCTGCTGGATATCTCTGCTGGGTACACAAAGACGCTTACCATGTCGAAGTGTACCATCCTCATGAATGCATAACTCTGGTCTTCGTCCTGCCTCACACTCTATTCTGAGTCGCTGAAGCTTGGAATCTGCCGACTGCGCCATCCGAATCCTCTCGACTATAGTGGACTGAACTTGCATACTGGCCATCAAGGCCACACTGGAAGGGAGAACAACTTCAATACCCATCTTCTGAAGATCTGCTAACAGCTCTGGTTGTGCTGTTAGAAAATAAACTCCCGCTCTCCTGCTCAATACATCCGCAATAACATTGGCCTTCCCAGAATGATAGTGCAGGTTGACATCATAATCCACAAGAAGCTCCAGCCACCTTCTCTGACGCATGTTAAGATCCTTCTGGGTAAAAACATACTTCAGGCACTTGTGGTCGGTAAAAATCTCTACCCTGTCTCCATACAAGTAGTGCCTCCACAACTTAAGTGCAAACACCACTGCTGTCAGCTCCAAGTCATGGGTTGGGTAATTCCTCTCATGATCACGAAGTTGTCGTGACGCATAAGCTATTACCTTCCCATGTTGCATCAGAACACATCCTAAACCTCTGCCTGAAGCATCACAATACACTGAGAATCCTCCGGTCCTATCTGGAAGCGTGAGAATAGGAGCTGTTATCAGGCCTCGCTTCAACTGCTCAAAAGAACTCTGACACTCTGCTGTCCAAGCAAACTGTGCATCTTTACGGGTCAACTGTGTCAATGGCGCTGAAATCCGAGCAAAATCCGAAACAAACCGCCGGTAGTAGTCGGCCAATCCAAGAAAACTACGAACCTCTACAACTGTGCTGGGCACTGGCCATGACTCAATAGCCACAATCTTCTGGGGATCCACTTCTACTCTTCCTCGAGTGATGATATGACCCAAGTACGAAATGCGATCGAGCCAGAACTCGTACTTACTGAACTTGGCATATAACTGGTGCTCTCTGAGGATCTGAAGAACTATACGGAGATGCTGCTCATGCTCCGCCTCACTCTTGCTGTAGACCAGAATATCATCCAAGAACATAATCATAAATTGATCCAAGTAAGGCATAAAGATACGATTCATGAGGTCCATGAATACTGCCGGCGCATTGGTTGCTCCAAAAGGCATAACAAGGAATTCCCAATGCCCGTATCTCGATCTAAAAGCTGTCTTCGGGATGTCCTGCTCTCTGACTCTGATCTGATGATAACCTGAGCGCAAATCAATCTTCGAGAATACTGAAGCCCCCTTGAGTTGATCAAACAAGTCATCTATCCTCGAAAGAGGGTATCTGTTCTTGATTGTCACTGAGTTCAAGGTACGATAATCAACACATAACCTGGACGTACCATCCTTCTTTTTTACAAGAAGCATCGGGGCTCCCCAAGGCGATCCACTAGCACGAATGAATCCCTTGGTTCTGAGTTCTTCAATCATCTTGTACAATATCTCCAACTCTGACGGCGCCATCCTGTAGATACTCTCTGATACTAGGGCTGTCCCGGGAATCAAGTCTATAGTGAACTCAATCTCCCGCTCTGGATGCATACCTGGAAGTTCTTCTGGGAAAACATCTGGAAACTCCTCGACTATCCTGGGCAACTGAACTGCTGCTACTGCCATCCGCAATACTGGAGGAGATGACTCAACTTCGCCTCGGGAGAAAGAAAACTCCGGCTCGCCTGGAATGCTAAAAACAACCCTGCCAATGTGGCAGTCTATCCTAGCATACTGATTCCTCAACCAATCCATCCCTAGGACCACATCATAATCGGCCATCGGGAACTCTATCAATCTAGCGGAGAATTCTCTACCGCTAACTACGATCCGACACGAGGAAAACACTCTATCTACTCCCACAAGTCCGTTACCAGTAAGTATATTAAGCCTTACTGATAATGACTCGGGCTCCAATCCTACCCGTGTCGCGAATCGTGCATACATAAATGAATACGATGCACCAGAATCAAATAAAGCTGAAGCTGGAAAGGAGTGGACGAGAATAGTACCTGCCACTACCTCTCCTGGTGCCAATCCTTCCTCCACGGTCATCACCATAGCCTGACCGTGCCCTCGGGATGCTGGTCCCCTCTGCTGAAATCCTCACTGCCTGCTCTGACTCTGGGCTTGGACTTGTGCATACTGCTGGGGGTTCTGCTGCTGGAACACTTGGGTCTGAGGCGGCAAGGGCCTCGGCAATGGATACTGCTGCTGCTGGACCGGAGCTGGTCCTCTCACCGAAGAGCTAGAAAGGTTGGACGATGATGAACCACCCCTATTCGGGCAGGATCCAACCCTATGGTCTGGTGCTCCACAAGCCAGACATAATCCCTGTGCCCTGCGATATTCTGCCACCACATGGCCTGGCTTCCCACAATGAGAACAACCCACTACGGAAGATTGCTTCTGCTTCTGCTGCTGCTGCTGAGGGTGCGTCGGAGTTGAATGCTGAACCGACGTTGCTGAGGCCGCTCGCCTCAGAGCTCCAATAGTCAAAGCCCTGGCTGTCAGGGCCGGTGCTGAAGACTGATTCATCTGGCCGTGAGATCTCTTCCGACCTCCGGCCCTATCCACAATCCTCTGGGAGGTATACTCATGCCTCCGGGCTGCTCTCATGACTGCATCAAAAGTTTGATGCTCAAACTGCTCAACTGCCAACAAGATCTCCAGGTGAAGTCCCTGCTGGAACCACTGGGCTCTATCATACTCGGTTGCCACCAAAGTGGGAGCAAACCGACTGAGTCTGGAAAACTCGGCCGCATATCCGTCGACCTCCTGTCTCCTTGCTTTAGATTGGTAAACCTCGTCTGTAGATCATACCGAGCCACGGCATCGAAATACTTGGTCTGGAATCTCTCTCTAAATACTGCCCAAGCAATGGGTACTGCTAATCCAACGGCCTACGCTGCCCACCAGCTGCGGGCAAGATCTAACAACTGCAGGCGCACAACGGCCACCTTCTCGTTCTCTGGGGTCCTGGCTGCTTCTAGAATCACCTCTGTATCCTGAAGCCATGCATCTGCTATGATAGCATCTTCACTACCTTCGAAGAATGGAGGGTTCAAGCGCTTGAAGCTGTTGGCCGCACTATTACCCTGATGACCACCCCGGGTCAAAGCATCCGTCACTGCCTGGTGCAAGGCATCTCCACACCGGTCTTGGGAAGCTATCAAGGTCCTGACGAGTCCTACCAAAGTGCCGTCATCATGTTCTACAGGTTGAACTGGCTGGACTGGTGGCTCTCCGCCAGAAGGCACGACTCTGGAGGCTACTCCGGAATGCTGGGCTTGATCTCCACGTTGCTGCTGGTCCGCGGGAGGTGCTTCGCCTTGCTGGTCGGTAGGACCACGAACAATGCCGCTGAAGAAGACGACATAGGGAACAATAAGGAAGGACCAGGACATATCAACGATACAAGCATATGATCAGGACAAGAATCCAGGGATTCAGAAGATACGAGCAGAGATCAAGGACGAATACTGATTGAGACAACTATTCGGTAAACCCTCACATATCTTGATTTACAAGACCTGCATGGGCCACCATTTAAACCATGTCACGCCCCAGAACCAGAATACTGGAGAGCGGGGGCAGACATAGCCAGCTACGTATATGAAATGGAATCCATCTCGCTATACGGTCATGGCTGTCTAGATACATGAGGGTTTAACTACAAGCCAACAGTCTCTTAAGGTCATGAACAAGTCTAGTGTCTCAATCACAAGCAAGTAAGTAAAAGTCACAAGATGTATGATCATTAAATATACAATAGTAAGGCGTCCCAAACATTACATATTCAGTTGATCATGAAGCTAGTCGTTACAAAATGTCAGGACTAGCAAGAGTTTAGTCATACATGATCAACCCTAGGATCTGTTAATCATGTTACAGCCCGTAGGCAGCAGTAAGTAAGTGCAATCGAGCTAAACAGGTGCTCGTCGGCTAAACGCCTCAAAAGAATATTTTTACAATAAAGTGGGAGAGCCAAAAATAACCCACTCGTTGTCGGGGTTCCGTCTAGTGGCCACCATCTGGCTGGAAGGTCGGTAGATCCTCTGGAGCTGCTCCGAAATCTGGCCACACAAAACCAGCTGGGTCAGACTACGCTCAGGTCAGGCTACGCTCAGGTCAGGCTACGCTCAAGTCAGGGTACGCTCAGGTCAGGGTACGCTCAGGTCAGGGTACGCTCAGGTCAGGGTAGGCTCAGGTCAGGGTACGCTCAGGTCAGGGTACGCTCAGGTCTGGGTACGCTCAAGTCAGGGTATGCTTAAGTCAGCGTATGCAAGACATACGCTTCCAAAAGGCAGCGTATGCACTCCATACGACTCCTCTTCAAGGCAGCGTATGAGACCCATACGACTCCTCATCAAGGCAGCGTATGAGGTCTATACGACTCCTTATCAAGGCAGCGTATGAGACCCATACGACTGCTCATCAAGGCAGCGTATGAGGTCCATACGACTCCTTATCAAGGCAGCGTATGCATGACATACGCCTCCAAAAGGCAGCGTATGAGGACTACGCTGCGCTAAAGAGCGCGCACATCTCAGTGGCGCAAGCTAAAAAGCTCGCGCACTGCTCACTGTCTTCTCCAAATCAGCAAGAACTCCATGGTTGAACCCAAAGCTTCAAAAGTCCATAACTTGGTCAAAATAAGTCCAAATCCAACTTTTCAAAGGTCAAAATTGGGTAGAATAAAATTTTCTACAACATGGAACCATCAAAACTTGAAAACAAAGAAGTTTAATAGATCAAAACCACCAAAAATCTGAAAATAACTAAATTTTAGATCTACAAAAATTAAAGCCTCAAAATGGAAAATGACAAGTTCTAATGAGTCTTAGAAACGTGAGAAGAAGCTAATGAAACAATAAAAATGAGCTCTCTTGTGGAAGCAAGTTGCACTTGCCTAGACCTCTCTCTTCTCTCTTTGGTAGGTGAAGGGAGTAAATGAGGAAGAAGAAGATGAATAATAAAGAGAGAGAATGAAGAGGGCTAATAAATACAAATGGTGGTGGTAGGTAGGGGTTCACCTTGGGTTCATCATGAACCCAATCAAAACCAAGCCAAGCCGAACCAACCAACCCGAACCAGGAATAAACCAAGCCCAGAAGGAAATGTCAAGCCAGGAAATCATGCAATACAAGAATAAATATGTACACGTATTCCAGAAATACGTAATACGAACCACAGGCATTATACCTCATCTTAGCCTTCACATAATAAATTGAAAGTTTTCAAATGCACAAGTAGGCTTGATAATAAAAGAGATGAATCCACATAGCTAAGGGAATAATCCCAAGTCAGGTCGAATTTGAGTTAGAACATGGAAAAAGGTCCAACGATCGGTTTAGAGTTGGTGCACGATGTGCTTTTAAAATGACACTCGATCCTTCGTCCCGTGGCTTGGGAGAAGGAAAGTTGGTGGTGTGCTGTCGTAGGCACCAAAAAATAAAACCTTACCCTTAAAATTATATGTAGTAGAGAGAGTAAGGATCGATCCCACGGAGAGTAATTAGTATAAATTTTATGCTATGTGAACAAGGATTGGGGGAGAGAGTTTTGAAAAGAAAATTTAAGAAGAGCTAAAGCAATAAAAGTATTAAAATCAATCAAGGAACAAATATTGGTCTCAGTGAACATTCACCATTGGAAATCATAAAATTTGATCATTGATGCAAGCATAAATTAAATCATACTTTGAATATTTATCGTTGGAAGTATCTTCCTATCTCTCTTAGGCTTAGTTAATCAGATACAAGCGACCTAATTAACTTTACTTACTAAATAATCTAAGACAAGCGCTATAGATTTAATCTAGCAATTTCTTAAAGAACAAAGAGATCGATAAAGCAAAACAATACAAGCACAAGCAGTTGTATTTAATTTTGTCAAATGCTTTTCCCCTAAGATCTAATAAAACAAAGTAGTTCATTAAATCTTGGTTGTTTCACAAATTAGAAACATCAAACAATTACGGATTTGATATCTAATTTAGCGGTAGATCGAAATGAATAATAAACTAGTAGGCCTCCTAGTAATTAAACAAAACAATCATGAAAGTTGGCATAGAAAAACATTCAATATTCAAAGTATAAAATCAAACATATAGAAACAATTTAGATCTCACAATTTTATTGATTCCAAGGCTTTCGTACACTTCGACCAACAAGACTTTTAGCCGTACATGTTCTTCAAAACTTCAAAAGAAAAGTTGGAGAAGAAGAAGAAGAGTTGAGTTGTGTCTTGTGTGGTTCTTCTCATGATTTCTACCCCCTTTTATACACCATAAATTAGTTGTGTCAAGCCCACAATATCTCTCCACATATCCTCTAGAAGTAACAACTTCTCAAACCAAATAGAATAAGTCATAGAACAAGTAGGAACATGGTTGTTTTGGTTCCTATTTTTGTTTACAGCATCTTTAACCCAACTTCAAGTCTGATTTTGTCCATGGTGCAGCTTGATTTGCAAAAAACACAAAATATAAAAGTTTTAGCCCTGTGTCTTAGCTTTCCAAAACTTTTTGAATCACCTCTATTGCTTTTCGGATGAGAAAGTTATGCCCATTTTGGTGAAAGGTGTCAAAACTGTCCATAATTGCATTTTAGCTCCATTTTGCACATAGTGTCTCCAAATTCATCCTACAGCAAAATATAAATATAATGAGTACATATAGTCATAAAATGAGCATAAAATGATGGCCATTAAGGGATAAAAATATAACATTTTACGTTCTCATCAAATACCCCCACACTTAACTTTTGTTCGTCCTCGGACAAAACTCTTATTTATTTATTTTCAAAACAAAAATCATGGTTGTAATGTCATAAATAAAGAATAACCATGCTCTTCAAAACTCATAACATATTATGAAAATATATTCTTAAACAACTTCTAATTACTTAGTAAGTAATTTAATTTGAAGATAGAGTAAACTAAATTGGTAGACACTCACAGGAATAAACACTCAACTCTCATATATTTGAAGGGTATGTGTTTCGCACAAATTCATTCCAAAAGAAATGATCTACCATAAGCTTGCATATCTTCTCATTCTCCACCACTTGGATCACATGCATAACACAAATCATAAGGACTTTTTATGGGTTGTAGCGGGACTTAGGATTAAGGTAGGATATATTTTTGGAGTGTAGCTCAAAAGCCATCAAAACTAGTGGAGCAAAAATGATTTAACTCAAGCTCGAATACATAAAATATATAAAACCAATCACCCCATTCTTCTTCAAATTGACCTTACCCCTTTATTGGAATTGGAGGAAGAATTATGAAGATGAATAACAAAAGTAAATTCCTCCATCTCTTTTTTTTTCATTACTTCTTTCTTTCTTTCGTTCTTTTTCTCATCATCATTTTTTCATTTTGTCTTTTTTTCTTTTTCTTTTTTTTTCATGATGGAACTCAAGAATTTGAGAATAAAAATATATAGCCAAACTAGAAATTCAAATACCCCCACACTTATTTTTATACACCCATACATATCATAATGCTCCACTAGTTTTCTGGCCTGGGTAAGAATTTTTTTTTCCAGGTTAAAGCTTGTAATATGGGTTCACAAAAATAGAAGCAATAAGGCTCAAAGGGGTTCAACCAAAGGAAAAATAATTTTAGGGTAGGCTATTTGGCTTATATAGCGTACAACAAAGATGGCCTTAATCATATTCATGTATGCATGTGTCGATGTGACCTCGAAGAGAATCTAAGCAAGTTCTAGAGAAACAAGTCCATGGAAGAATATCTCTCATCAAAGAAAATAATGAGACTGATGTGTCAGTCTAAAGGCTCAAAATCTCACCGGCTTTTGTCTACCAAATTTAGTCACAACCATCCTCATGGAAAATAACTATACTAATTAATTCTAAGTTGAAAAGAGTATTTATTCAATCATGTTATGAATTTTTTAAACTTAGTTAAATCTTCCTCATGACATACACAACCAAAAATTATTGAAAATCACAAAAAAAGAAACAAAACTTTTTTTTTGAAAATAAAATAAAATAAAACTTTATTGAAAACCACAAAAAAATAAAATAAAAACTCATTTTTTTAAACATAAAAAACTGAAACTGCTTAAAATAAATTAAATCATGTCCCCCACATTTAAACTGACATTATCCCAATGTAAGGCTAAATGCAAAGAAAAGACAAAAATAAACAAAAAAATGCAAGAATAAGAACAAACTCCCCTTGGGTTGCCTCCCAAGCAGCGCCTTTGTTTAATATGTCGTTGGCTCGACTCTATGCACACTTGACACAACTATGCAGGGATTTCACATCTTGAATAGAGGCCTGCAAAACAGAGGATAAAGGCATTTTGTCATAAATCGATAATGAAATATAAGGCATATTACCTGATTGTTGTCTTTTTATAAAATTATTCAACCCTGCAACAATTTTATGCAAATTATTACTCAAGGCTGGCTCCACATTCTTTTTCTTGAGATGTTCGCTGACGACAACATTGAATCCATCTTTGTCATTAAGTTCAAAAACTTCATGTGCATTAGGTACTACGTCGTCATTAGGAATGTTTGCATCTGCAGCGCTATTTCTTTCTTCTTCTTGTTTTGGCAATGTAGGTGCTTCTTTTACTAGGTTGTCAACCTCTCTACCATTTCTCAAAACGAGTGTACTTACATTTTCTTTCGGATTTATTATCGCTTGAGATGATAATTTTTTCGAACTTTGTGCCTCCAACTTTTTGATTGTTGTAGCCATTTGGCTCATTTGATTGTTCAGACTTTGGATGCTGTCCTTCGTCTCCTGTATACTGGTCCTTGTCTCCTGTTGAAATTGCAAGGTATTAGTGGCAATAGACTTAACAATATCTTCTAGAGACATACCAGAATTAGAAGTTTGGTCGATTGTTGTTCATGGAGATATGGTTGCTTGTACTGCTGGTAACTTGGACAATTTTGAGTTACATTGGGCTCGTCTTCAAGTATTGGACACATATCAGTTGGATGCCCTACTATTAAACAAATCTCACAAGCCATTGTTGTTTGCAAGTTACCACCTACAACCATTTGATGAACAAGAGAAGCTAAACTAGCAATTTATTGTTGAAGAGAAGAAACATTTACCTCGTTAGCGTGCCTAGATGGAAGATCCAGCCAAGTGCCAAATTGTTGAGAATTGGTCATCATGTCCTGTTAATTTTTTTTGGCTAATAGAAAAATATATTTTATTACAAGAACGAAATAAAGATCACAAAAGCACAAAAATTAACTAAAATTACTCCCCGGCAACGGTGCCAAAATTTGGTGTGCTGTCGCAGGCACCCAAAAATAAAACCTTACTCTTAAAATTATATGTAGTAGAGAGAGTAAGGATCGATCCCACGGAGAGTAATTAGTATAAATTTTATGCTATGTGAACAAGGATTGGGGGAGAGAGTTTTGAAAAGAAAATTTAAGAAGAGCTAAAGCAATTAAAGTATTAAAATCAATCAAGGAACAAATATTGGTCTCAGTGAACATTCACCATTGGAAATCATAAAATTTGATCATTGATGCAAGCATAAATTAAATCATACTTTGAATATTTATCGTTGGAAGTATCTTCCTATCTCTCTTAGGCATAGTTAATCAGATACAAGCGACCTAATTAACTTTACTTACTAAATAATCTAAGACAAGCGCTATAGATTTAATCTAGCAATTTCTTAAAGAACAAAGAGATCGATAAAGCAAAACAATACAAGCACAAGCGGTTGTATTTAATTTTGTCAAATGCTTTTCCCCTAAGATGTAATAAAACAAAGCAGTTCATTAAATCTTGTTTGCTTCACAAATTAGAAACATCAAACAATTACGGATTTGATATCTAATTTAGCGGTAGATCGAAATGAATAATAAACTAGTAGGCCTCCTAGTAATTAAACAAAACAATCATGAAAGTTGGCATAGAAAAACATTCAATATTCAAAGTATAAAATCAAACATATAGAAAAAATTTAGATCTCACAAATTTAATGATTCCAAGGCTTTCGTATACTTCGACCAACAAGACTTTTAGCCGTACATGTTCTTCAAAACTTCAAAAGAAAAGTTGGAGAAGAAGAAGAAGAGTTGAGTTGTGTCTTGTGTGGTTCTTCTCATGATTTCTACCCCCTTTTATACACCATAAATTAGTTGTGTCAAGCCCACAATATCTTCCCACATATCCTCTAAAAGTTACAACTTTTCAAACCAAATAGAATAAGTCATAGAACAAGTAGGAACATGGTTGTTTTGGTTCCTATTTTTGTTCACATCATCTTTGACCCAACTTTAAGTCTGATTTCGTCCATGGTGCAGCATGATTTGCGAAAACCACAAACTATAAAAGTTTTAGCCCTGTGTCTTAGCTTTCCAAAACTTTTTGAATCACCTCTATTGCTTTTCGGATGAGAAAGTTATGCCAATTTTGGTGAAAGGTGTCAAAACTGTCCAGAATTGCATTTTAGCTCCATTTTGCACATATTGTCTCCAAATTCATCCTACAGCAAAATATAAATATAATGAGTACCTATTGTCATAAAATGAGCATAAAATGATGGACATTAAGGGATAAAAATATAACATTTTACGTTCTCATGTCACGATCCGATCCCAAATATTTGGGTCGAACCGGATCATGCCCAGCCTGCACCGTTGTTGAGACGGCGGCAGTAAGCTGTATTCACTATTGCAGGTAATCACAACAACATCTAAATATTCGTCACAACTCAATATTCGGGAATTTAAAACTTTATTAAACATTTGAATAATACAACTGGAAAGTAAAAGAACTGAAATGTATGCTGAATTCAAATAACAAAATTTCAAAACAACAAAACTGAAAACAGGAAAAATCTAGCTAAGCGTTTGGCTCATCGGCCTCAGGTCCTGCGTCCTCCAAAGGGGACTCTGGCAACACCACGGGGTACAGAACCGGGTCATAATAGCTGTTGTATAACAACTCAGCATCCTCAATATCCCCTAAAAATGTTATCTCCAGTCAGGAGGGAACAAAGTACAATTCATGATAATCTAACAATTAAAATAATAATAGAATCATGCACCTTTAAACAATTTGAAATAAACAGTTCTCCAGCAGTTAAAACATTGTGATATGAATAGACAATGAATAAGACCGGCTTGGGTTGTACAGTTGTATCCTATTGATACGATATGGCTTATCCCCGTATGTATGAGGGGTAAGCTAATACAGTTCTAAGTTATTACTTTGGATGTGGTCATAATCATTACACTATTCCCCAAGTACCCAACAGTCAATCAGTCAGTGCTCTCAGAGAGAGTTCCGTGTTGCATCGTGGTTTAAACTTGCAATAAAACGATTATTAAATAATTGTAAACTAACACAAAATGTACTTGCCTTGGTTTGACTAGATTGAAAGGTTGAAGACTTCGAGATGGAAATTAGACTCGCCCTCGAAATCCTACATTCGAGAAGTTTGACTCAGATTCCAGAGTTACCATGCTAACTATGCTAGTTACAATCTCTGAGTTTGTCCTAGTCAAATTTTAATCGTTATTATACTATCACAAATAAATCTCAATTATCGGGTGCGTTGTAATTAATTACGAGGAAAAGATCAATTTAACTTTTTATTTTGGAAAAACTCGTAGTTACCAATTTAATTGGTTAAAACTTTGTATTTTCGTAATTATACGTATAAAACTAAATTTCTTGTTTAATGAGAAAACATGATCGTTGTTTAAATATTACAAACTTGTGAATTTTAATGTGAGAAAAATCTCATTAATTTTTCTATATCAAAATAATATTTATTTTAATTCTACGCGTTTACGCTAAAAACCAGCAAAACCAGAAAATAAAAGAAAACTACGCTACAATAATTACAGGCCACAGAGAAAAATAGAAAAGCTGGGCTTATGCCCTTACAAATTATTTTACATAAATTGAAATAAGAAGAAATATTTGTTAGTTCTAAAATTATCCTACAATTTAATTACAAAATAAGAGTAATAAATTAAATAAATTTAATAGTGAGTCTCAGATATTGGTCCAATCGTCATATAAGCTAATGCCTCAACGTCCGGGCGAAACCGGTTTCGTTTGCACTTAGCCAGGGCCCATTGACCAATACGGTCGTCGCCCAAAAATCCAAATTGTAAATATTTCCGAAAACCGATTTGAAATTCATTTATAAAATTTTTATAAAAAATTCGGCAGCATTCCCTCTATTTTTGGGATAACCCAAAACTGGGAGAATGTGCCACAACCACTAAATAAATATCCCAAACCAGGGAAATCCATTTTTTTATATATAATATACTCACAGAATTGTTTCTGAAACGAATTCGAAAAACCCGAAACAAAATCGAAATCACCACAGCATAAAGAACCAGCATACCAACAATTGGAAAATCCAATTTAAACCAAAGTTCCCAGAAACTCTTTTCCGAGAGATTCTCGGAAAATCCGAACCAACAGAAAAACACACAGAAACCATTCCGAAACCAATAGAACCTATCCGAAAGGATTTCGGAAAGTCCGAAAATGTCTCGTCAATAAATTATCGAATTCCCGAGGGAAATTCGTGGACCAGAATCTCATCATAGACTACGAAAATGGAAATGGGAAAACGAAATATACCTTGGGTTGCTCGGCTAGAGCCCTCAGGTGATAAAATGGAGAAAAATAATCCCACGGACAACGGATCGGGAACGGAATCCCACGGGCACGGAACGACAGCAACGGAGTGCTGCGGAACGGGATCGAGCGGACAGGGACCACGGCACGGGCGCCGGCGGTCAGAGACAACAGCGATGGGGACAGGGGCCGCCCGGGTCGGGGCTCGGGTCAGTGGAGCTCGGCGGTCAGCGGCGGAGGGGTCGCCGCTCGGGTGCTGGCCGGGGTCGCCGAGGGACGCGGCGCTCGGGAAAACACCGGGTCGAGCGGTCGCCGGAGCCCTAGGACACGGGCGCGGGGCCAGAGGCGTGCGCTGGTGGCG
This sequence comes from Iris pallida, assembly GCA_029216955.1. NCBI lineage: Eukaryota > Viridiplantae > Streptophyta > Magnoliopsida > Asparagales > Iridaceae > Iris > Iris pallida. The sequence continues at coordinate 6,213,121 of JANAVB010044018.1, read as the reverse complement.
GCCGAGAGGGGCGCGCGACTACGGGCAGAGAGATCGGGGTCGGGGAGGTCCGTGGGAGTGCTCGGGCCGAGCGGTGGCCGACGAAGTGGGGGCTAGGGCACGGTCTGGAGGAGCTAGGGAGGGAAGAGATTGGGATGGAAAGAGAGTAAGGGGGGTTCTGTGCTGAGAAGTGTTGGTGGGGGTTTTTAGTAAGGATGAGTTGTTAGAAAATGAAGGGGAGAGTAATGGGAACTTGTGGAGGAGGAAGTGTTCCTGGGAGAAATAAGGGGGAGTGGAGGGAAAAGAGGGGTACGTATGTGTGTGTGTGGCCTGGTCGTGGGTGACCAGGCCCAACAGTTATTATATATATATATTTTTTATACAAAAGAAAACAAAGTTGGGTTGAAAATGGGAATCGGGTTCGAAGTCGGGTTGGGTCTGGTCCATGCTCGGGTCCCACAAGCAAAAATTCCAGTTATTTTTTTGTAAATAATTTTGAACTCATAATATTATAACAATAAATAATAATAATAATTTAATAATATATATTAATAATAATAAATAAATAACTTAAACTATTATTACGCTATAAAACCAGTAATCTAAAATCTGGGTTTCACAATCTTTCCTCCTTAGAAAATTTTGTCCTCGAAATTAAAGGCAGGGTTAGGGGTTACCTCAAGTCTCAAACAGGTACGGATACTGCTCTCGCATCTGATCTTCTCGCTTCCAGGTCGACTCGCCTGGTGAGTTGTGCCGCCACATGACTCTGACTATCGGCGTCACAGAGTTCCTGGTTCTTTTCTCGCCTCTGTCCAATATTGCCACTGGCTTCTCTGGCACTGTGAGGCTGGGTCAAATTTCCAGCTCCGAATGGTCCAAGATGTGGCTCAGGTCCGGGATGTAGCGTCTCAGCTGCGAAATATGGAAGATGTTGTGGACGCCTTCGAGACTTGGGGGTAGAGCCACCCGATAAGCCACTTCTCCAATCCTGCTGAGTACTTCAAAAGGACCAATATACCTGGGGCTTAGCTTTCCTGCTCTACCGAAATGGATGGTTCCTCTGGTAGGAGAGATCTTCACAAACACACTGTCGCCTTCTTCAAACTCCAAAGGCCGTCGGTTGCTATCGGCCCAATGCTTCTGTCTGTCCTGGGCAATCCTGATCTTGTCTCTGATCATTCTTACCTTCTCTGCTACATCGATCACCATCTCAGGTCCAAGCAATACTCGTTCTCCAACGTCGTCCCAAGCAAGTGGAGTGCGGCAACGACGTCCATAGAGTGCATTGAACGGTGTCATACTGATGCTAGATTGGTAGCTGTTGTTGTAGGAGAATTCTACCAAGTGCAAATGGTCTTCCCAAGATCCTCCAAATTCCAAGATGCAGGATCGTAGCATGTCTTCTAGCGTCTGGATTGTTCTCTCCGATTGTCCGTCAGTCTGGAGATGGTAGGCGGTGTTGAACTTCAGTTGTGTTCTCAAACTGTCATGCAAGCTCTTCCAAAAGTGAGAGGTAAATTTAGTATCTCTGTCAGACATAATACTTACCGGAACTCCATGAATCCGGTAGATATGCCGCATGTACAGTGCTGCCAACCTCTCGGTGGATAGAACAACCTTGAAGGGGATAAAGTGAGCTGACTTCGTCAGTCGGTCCACGATAACCCAAATGGCATCCTTCCCTCCTTGGGATCGAGGCAGTCCCGACACGAAATCTATTATTATGTGCTCCCATTTCCACTCTGGGATGTCAAGCGGCTGCAATAGTCCTGCTGGTCTCTGCCTGCTAGGTTTCACTTATTGACAAATTAAATATCTAGCCACATACCTGGATACATCCTTCTTCATTCCGTACCACCATACTATAATACGCATATCCCAATATATTTTGTTGGCTCCAGGATGTATGGAATACTGCGACTGGTGCGCTTCTTGCATCAGCTCGTTCCTCAGTTCGTCGGTTGGTACGTAAAGCCTCGTACCATTCTTCAGTGCTCCGTCGTTGACGATTGAGAATCCTTCAAGTGTTCCTGCCAGCACTTGATCTCTGAGTTTGCAAAGCGTCTCGTCTTAGAATTGTGCCTCCTTGACTCTGTCCATAAGACTTGAACGCACTTGCAACTGCATCATTGTTGATTCAGCTCCTGGTATAATGGCTTCTCTTCCCAGTTTCTTCATTTCTTCTTCAGGCAGTACAATTTCCAGTCCAAGCTTTTCCATGTCCTCCAGCAAATGACGCTCCTTGGTCAAGAACATTGCCATTGGGTATCGACTAAGTGCATCTGTAACAACATTAGCCTTACCCGGATGATACTGCAGGTTGATGTCGAAATCCTTCATCTGCTCCAGCCATCATCTCTGTCGCATGTTCAGCTCCTTCTGAGTGAAAACATATTTAATACTTTTGTGGTCTGTAAATATTTCCACTCTCTCTCCAAAAAGTAGTGCTTCCATAGCTTCAATACAAATATTACCGCTGCAAGCTCCAAATCATGTGTGGGATAGTTCTTCTCATGAGTCCGTAATTGCCTAGATGCGTAAGCAATTACTATCCCGTGTTGTTGAAGAACGCAGCCCAATCCCTTACCGGAAGCATCACTATAAATTGAGAAACCGCCGGTACCTGCGGGTAGCGCAAGTATCGGCGCAGTTGTAAGCCTCTTCTTCAGTTCCTCAAAAGCTGACTGGCAAGCTTCAGACCAAATAAATTCTTCGTTCTTCCTAGTGAGCTTCATCATTGGTTCAGCAATCTTGGAGAAATCCTTCACGAACTTTCGGTAGTAGCCAGCTAAACCCAAAAAGCTTCTGATTTCTGCAACCGAGCTTGGTGCAGTCCACTTCTCAATAACAGCTATCTTCTTTGGATCCACCGAAATTCCTTTTCCTGTGACAACATGGCCTAGAAATTCCACTTTGTCTAAAAAGAATTTGCATTTGGATAGCTTACCATAGAGCTTCTCCTTCCTCAAGGTGCTCAGAACTTTCCTCAGGTGCTCTTTATGTTCTTCTTCAGTCTTTGAGTAGATCAGTATGTCATCGATGAAGACAACAACAAACTGATCCAGGTATTCATGGAAAACCTTGTTCATGAGGTTCATGAATACCGCAGGAGCATTTGTCAGTCCAAACGGCATGACCAAGAATTTAAATTGTCCATACTTAGTGTTGAATGCCGTTTTAGGAATATCCTCCTTTCTGACCTTGATTTGGTGGTAGCCTGATCTGAGATCTATCTTCAAAAATACCTTGGCTCCACTCAGTTGATCAAACAGGTCGTCGATCCGGGACAGAGGGTTCTTGTTCTTGATGGTGATGTTGTTCAGCGCCCGGTAATCAATGCACATCCGTACGGTTCCATCCTTCTTGGGCACGAACAAAACTTGTGCTCCCCAGGATGAAGCCCCGTCTCTGATAAATCCTTGTGCCTTCAGTTCGTCAATCTGGTCCTTCATCTCCTTTGCCTCCTTGGGGTTGACTCTGTAGCATCCCGGAGAAATAAGGGAAGAGCCGGGTACTAGATCGATGGTAAATTCCATACCTCAATCCGGCAGTAATCCGGGAAGACTATCTGGAAAGACATCTATGAATTTTGCTATGATAGGGTGAGGAGGCCCTGGTTCTTCGGTGATAGAGGAGTAAGTAACACTCTTCATATCTTCCGGAGCTCGAGAGATTTCAAACTCCGGTTCTCCTGGTGGGCTGAAGATTACGTAACCTCTATGACAATCTATCAGCGCATGCTACTCACTTAACTAGTCCATCCCTAGGACTACATCATAGTTGGGCAGGGGCATCACAAGTAAGGGTGTTAAAAATTGGTGGCCGAGATAGTTATGCGACAGTTACAAGCCTCAGTGATGGGTATGGGTCCACCACCGGTCATAACTCTACTAATCATCTTGCTAAGTCCCGTATCTAGGTGGTATGCAGAAATAAACTTTGATGATATGAAACTATGTGATGCACCCGAATCAAATAATGCTAGAGCAGGATGTGAAAACATATAAATGGAACCTGTGATGACATCAGCGGTGGGTTCCTGCTCTGGTTCTTTCTCATCTGTTGCTAGGACAAAAGCTCGTCCGGTCTTCTGCTGGTGTTGTCCGAACCGTTGTTGCTGAGTGGGTAGGGGAGCTCTTTGCTGAGTTGCTCCGGTTCGGTGGACTGACGAGGGGCAGTCTTTCACTTGGTGGGTGGCAGACCCACATACTAGGCAGTGTCCTAGCCTCTTCCTGCATATGTTCGACTGATGTCCTGGCCTCTTACAAAAATCACAGACAGGGATCTGCCTCTGAGGCGCTCTGTCATTGGTCCTTGCCTGATGGTGCTGCTGCTGATGGTACGAAGGCCTATTGTTGTTGTTGTTGGGCCTCTTCTGGTTACCCTGGAAGTTGTTAGTTCCAGGATACTCCCTTTTTGAACGAGAAGGCTGGCTCTTCTCTACGTCCTGAGCTCGTATCAGAATCTTCTTATATGTCTTAGCACCACCTGCGATCACAGGGGTGCGAATTTCTTCCCTTAGCCCATACCTGAATCTTTTAGCACGGTCCTTGGGGTCAGCAACCAAGTTCTAGGCAAAGCGGCTAAGTCGGCCGAACTCTGTCGCATACTCTCCAACCGTCATATTCCCTTGCTTCAGGTCCTGGAATTGTCTTTCCATCTCCCGCATCTCTGATGTTGGGAAGAACCTCCTGCGGAACAGCCTCTTGAAGGTATCCCAGTCAAGCTGCTTGTCCTGGAGTCGGGGTTCATTCCGATACCAGGTGCTTGCCACATCTTGCAGCTGGAGTCCTACCGCTTCGGTCTTGAGGTCCTCTGGGAGTCGAGCGACGCTCAAGAGACGCTCCATGCTATCTAGCCATTCATTGGCGTAGATGATACCCTCGGTTCCTTTGAAAGGTCGAGGGCCCTGTTTCTTGAAACTCTCTATATGTTTGACCTTCATGTAATAATACGCCTCTAATCAAAAGAATGGCCTAATGATACAAAATCTTAACTTCTGGGTTTATGTTTACCTTGGTAGGTCGTGGCTCCAATGAAGTGGTTCCTCCTCTCTCGAGGGCAGCCATAGCCATATTATGGGCATTCTTCATGCCTTCTCTCATAATCGCAGTCTGCTCGCAATGGGCTTCAGCTTGGGCTGCAGTCTGTTCTCGATGAGCTTCTGCTTGGGCTCTCTGGGCTTCAAGCACTCCTCGTAGCATGCCCACTAGATCGGTGGGATCCACGGGCACTGGTGGGGCAGCTGGTGTGGGTACTACCGCAGGGGACTGCGGCTCAGTCCGGGGAAGTGTAGGGTTCGCCGTTTGAGAAGTAGTAGTATAAACGCTACAGAGTGCTGGAGATTGATGGGGACGGTCGGTCAGCTGCAACGGTGAAGGGTCTGGACGTGCTGGAGGAGATAGGGTGTGTTCGGGTGATGACACCTCATCGCCAGCAGGGGTGGTCTTTTCCTTGGTCATATTCTGGAAAGTTTAGAATGCAAACATAAGCAAGGTATCCTACCAGTCTATAATCAAACAAAATATTTATTTATATATAATTCGGACCTATGTTGTGACAAATCAATGTTCGAGTGTTCTAATTGTTTCTAGGTATGTTTTCCTAAATTATTGTTCTGACTTGCATGGGCCACCACTAAAAACATGTCACGACCCGATCCCAAATATTTAGGATTGGGTCGTGACATGTTCCGGCCTCTGGCCCCGCGCCCGTGCCCTAGGTCTCCGACGACCCCAACCCTCGACCGCTCGACCAGGCGCCCTCCCGGCATTTCCCCGAGCGCCGCGCCCCTCGGCGACCCCGGCCAGCACCCGAGCGGCGACCCCTCAGCCGTTGATCCGAGCCCCGACCCGGGCGGCCCCTATCCCCGCCACTGCTGTCTCTGACCACCGGCGCCCGTGCCGTGGTCCCTGTCCGCTCGGTCCCGTTCCGCAGCACTCCGTTGCTGTCGTTCCGTGCCCGTGGTATTCCGTTCCCGATCCGTTGTCCGTGGGATTATTTTTCTCCATTTTATCACCTGAGAGCTCTAGCCGAGCAACCCAAGGTATATTTCGTTTTCCCGTTTCCATTTTCGTAGTCTATGATGAGATTCTGGTCCACGAATTTCCCCCAGGAATTCGGTAATTTATAGACAAGACATTTTCAGACTTTCCAAAATCCTTTCAGATAGGTTCTGTTGGTTGTGTGTTTTTCTATTGGTTCGGATTTTCCGAGAATCTCTCGGAAAAGAGTTTCTGGGAATTTTGGTTTAAATTGGATTTTCCAATTGTTAGTATGCTGGTTCTTTACGCTGTGGTGATTTCGATTTTGTTTCGGGTTTTCCGAATTCGTTTCGGAAACAATTCTGTGAGTATATTATATATAAAAAAATGGGTTTCCCTGGTTTGGGATATTTATTTAGTGGTTGTGGCACATTCTCCCAGTTTTGGGTTATCCCGAAAATAGAGGAAATGCTGCCGAATTTTTTATAAAAATTTTATAAATGAATTTCAAATCGGTTTTCAAAAATATTTACAATTTGGATTTTGGGCGACGACCGTATTGGTCAATGGGCCCTGGCTAAGTGCAAACGAAACCGGTTTCGCCCGGACGTTGAGGCATTAGCCTATATGACGATTGGACCAATATCTGAGACTCACTATTAAATTTATTTAATTTATTACTCTTATTTTATAATTAAATTGTAGGATAATTTTAGAACTAACAAATGTTTCTTCTTATTTCAATTTATGCAAAATAATTTGTAAGGGCATAAGCCCAGCTTTTCTATTTTTTTCGGTGGCCTGTAATTATTGTAGCGTAGTTTTCTTTCATTTTCTGGTTTTGCTTGTTTTTAGCGTAAATGCGTAGAATTAAAATAAATATTATTTTGATATAGAAAAATTAATGAGATTTTTCTCACATTAAAATTTACAAGTTTGTAATATTTAAACAACGATCATGTTTTCTCATTAAACAAGAAATTTAGTTTTATACGTATAATTACGAAAATACAAAGTTTTAACCAATTAAATTGGTAACTACGAGTTTTTCCAAAATAAAAAGTTAAATTGATCTTTCCTTCGTAATTAATTACAACGCACCCGATAATCGAGATATGTTTGTGATAGTATAATAACGATTAAAATATGACTAGGACAAACTTAGAGATTGTAACTAGCATAGTTAGCATGGTAACTCTAGAATCTGAGTCAAACTTCTCGAATGTAGGATTTCGAGGACGAGTCTAATTTCCATCTCGAAGTCTTCAACCTTTCAATCCAGTCAAACCAAGGCAAGTACATTTTGTGTTAGTTTACAATTATTTAATAATCGTTTTATTGCATGTTTAAACCACGATGCAACACAGAACTCTCTCTGAGAGCACTGACTGATTGACTGTTGGGTGCTGGGGGAATAGTGTAATGATTATGACCACATCCAAAGTAATAACTTAGAACTGTATTAGCTTACCCCTCATACACACGGGGATAAGCCATATCGTATCAATAGGATACAACTGTATAACCCAAGCCGATCATATTCATTGCCTATTCATATCACAATGTTTTAACTGCTGGAGAACTTTTTATTTCAAATTGTTTAAAGGTGCATGATTCTATTATTATTTTAATTGTTAGATTATCATAAATTGTACTTTACTCCCTCCTGACTGGAGATAACATTTTTAGGGGATATTGAGGATGCTGAGCTGTTATACAACAGCTATTATGACCCGGTTCTGTACCCTGTGGTGTTGCCAGAGTCCCCTTTGGAGGACGCAGGACCTGAGGCCGATGAGCCAAACGCTTAGCTAGATTTTTTCTGTTTTCAGTTTTGTTGTTTTAAAATTTTGTTACTTGAATTCAGCATACATTTCAGTTGTTTTACTTTCCAGTTGTATTATTCAAATGTTTAATAAAGTTTTAAATTCCTGAATATTGAGTTGTGACGAATATTTAGATGTTGTTGTGATTACCTGCAATAGTGGATACAGCTTACTGCCGCCGTCTCAACAATGGTGCAGGCTGGGCATGATCCGGTTCGACCCAAAGTTGGTACACGACGTGCTTTTAAAATGACACTCGATCCTTCGTCTCGTGGCTTGGGAGAAGGAAAGTTGGTCTTCGATAAAAAACCATGAATTAGCCTAAGGCATAGGTGTCGCCCGCGTAAATGCTCGATAAAGTATACACGCTTGCACGATGCAAGGCTTGGCATAGCCTTTGCTCGTCCCTCGGGTTAAGTTGTAGGCTTGAGTAAGTTAGGCAAAGTTATGCCAGTCGACCTAAGTCATTCCAAGTGCTGTCCCGCTCTTTTTGCGGTTGTCAAGTTAAATAGTCCCACGATCCCAAGGCCCGTCATATAAGGTATGACTTGGGCGATAGCGTCGTGTAGAACACGAGTTGGTTTAAGGCACGAGCCACGGTTGGTTCAGTGGGAAGTTAGCCACGGACTGTTGACACTTATGGAACACGTTATGTTCAAGTTAAGCAGGAAGGCTATGTCGTAGCCGTTCCGTGAGTTCAAAAGACTATTAGGTCTGAGCGATGGTTAGTCGCAATGGAAAGTTTGAGCGATGGTTAGTCGCCGAGGCGGTCCCTTGTTGGGAGTCTCATGGTTTCGATACATGATTTGCAAGTACGGTTTCAAAGCACGGTTTGCTAAGTTTGGTTGAGTCGTTCCACAAATTGGGCCTTGCATTTACCTGAGTCTAGATGTTGCCGTAGGTGCATGGTCATGGACTACTTGTCGACAAGGGGTGTTTTTATCGTTTCTTCGGATCGGAAAGCCTGGACCAAGGGACCGATCCAGCCATGGAGGAAACGGGGGTAATAGCCGAGCTGGGTAAAAAGAAGCCGGTAGATTGGGGTCTTGCTTCGGAGCCCGTTACTCGCATTTGCAAGGCAGCTTCCGTCTACTAGGCAGCAACCGGTAGTGCGGGGACTTGCTTCGGAGTTAGCTACTCGCTTTGCAGGGGCCATCGGCTACCAGGCTATGTCCAAAATAGCTTGGGCCAGTGACCAGTTTATATAGATGGGTCAGCACGGACGGCAATTCATGTGTGTGTCTTTGGATTGAGTCTAGTTGTATGTGTATGCAGTCATAACATAAAGTTTGGGCCTAAGATTTGTCTACAACGTAGACACCGTGCCTCGACATGAATGTGACGTCGGGATTGTGAGTTGTCCACGCAAGTTCCACAAGTCGAGTTGGTCTCGGGTTAAGTTGGAAAGGGCCATAGGACAAGTTTGGTCATGTTACCTTGAATTGCTGGGCACGACCTCAAGATATGAGGCACGGCCGTGCTGTCATAACACAAGTACGGGTAAGTCAGTAAGTGGCGAGGCACTGCCTCAAAAGGGTAGCACGGTCACACAAAAATGGAGTCTTACCGAGTAGTTGCGTCTTTAATTACGGGCCGAAAGGCAAGCACGACTTGATATGTTAGCGTTGTTGCAAGCACGGGATGATCTTGAGACACAAAATAGGCCAAGGCGTCTGTCCTAAAATTGATTCTAAGGCAAGACTAGAAAGACAATACAAAGGTACTAAGTTGCACAAAGTAAATCAAATGTGTTGGTTTTGTATGGGTGGACGAGGAGCTCATTCCACCAGTACAGTTGAGTACTGACACCCACACAATTTTCATGTGTATAGGCACAGGTAGAAGTTTATGGCGCGGAGCTCGCTTGGATGCGTCAAGGAACGGAGTTCCTTGGCGAATTGAGGCGTGCGGCCACATAGAGTCAGGACTTATACGGGACATAATGTATGGGCATCGCTTTCCAAAGCATCCGCTGGTTCAAGACATATATTGAGAGATGAGAGAGAGCTGAGTGACTTGTAATGTGAGAAGTGTGAGCTTAAGTGACTTGTAATCTTGGCCTTGTGCCCCATTGTAATCCTTGTTTCAATATCAATAAAATGCATCTTTTGAATGACTTGTGTTTTGTTCTAAATTTCCGCTGCTATTATTCAATGTCTCTGCTTGGGACTTCTGTGCGACGACCCCGTCGCAGTCGCTGTAATCGACCGTTATGGAACCTGTCTTGCATGAGCGTAATCTAGGCTCGTACGACATCACGCCTTAGCGAGGACGATCGCTCCTACGGGAGCGGGGCGTGACACCTTGTGCACAAGTTGTCCAGACCTATGCATGAATGCAATCTATCAAATAAAATATCTATGATGCTATAGTTTATCGATAAGCAGACAATTCTATCTATTCTTTATTCCATTTCCATTCTTTCAAGCAATAAGTGCTTTCTATTCGATCATTCTGTACGATTCGATAATCCCATACGATTCAGTCATTCTAGCAAATGATAAGGAACATATCTACTTACGCAACATGGTAACATCTTGGTATCATTAAACACATATTTCTGTTATCGATAACATACAGTTCAGGGGCAGTAAAAGTTCTCTTCTTATTAAACATAACAAGGCTTATCTAATGAAGCAACATCTAACTTTAGCATGGCAACATATACATTCTTTTACAAGCATACCGATTCGATGTATTAACATTCTCAATAATTACCATCTTGTTATTAGCTACAACATTCATTCAAAAACTCAGATTCTTATTAGGCGTAAAAGAATAAGAAAATGAGTCTTCGTCCACTCACCCAGATTAATCATCTTCTATTGCAGAGCCTGCAATCTAATTTATCTTTTCATCTAGTCCCTTTGCGGAGCAGGGCACTAGGAAAATGCTTCGAAAGTCTATTAAATGGTCTTGTGTGCCATTTGAAAATAAATAGCACATGAGAACTCAATTGAGTGGGACACTTTTGGTATGTTTATAGTACACTCAAAATAGGTCAAAATTATATATTGGGTCGAAAAGTTTGGATCGGGTTTGGATCCCTAATTCCAATTGGAAGATTATATTAAAATTACGGTGAAGAGTAAAATAACCATTTTTATCCGAAAGTTGTGCAAAAAAATATAGCGCATGAGAACATGTTTGAGTGGGACATGATATGCCTACGTGAAGGTGGACTCGTCCAGAACACGAATATGAAATTGGTTTAGAAGAATTGGCCATTGTTGTTCTTCAAAAGTCAAAGTACGACAAAGTGTATTTATAGTCAAAATTGAAAATAAAATATGGTTTAATAAATAAAAATCATATAAAAATTCTCAAAAATTGGAGGGCTTACAACGAATCCTTCTGTTGCCTTGTTATGTCCATGAAATGAATGATACTTTAGTTGATATAAAAGATAAGTGATGCCCATGCTTGATGCTATTGTTGTAATAAATAAGACACATGAAAGATGAATTGTTAGTGTAGTTGACATAAGAATGCTATAATGTAAGTTTTATATGGGAAAAATCAATACTATGAAATATGGGAGCGATAGGTCACCAAGTGAAAGCTGAAATTATTGGGACCGATAGATTACCAAGTGAAAGTTGGAATTGTTGGAACCAATAGGTCACCAACTGAAAGTTGGAAATATTGGGACCAATAGGTCACCAAGTATTGATGCAAAGAATGATATATACAATGTAGAGATGTTGGTTCTGTTTACTTTCAGTACTTTAGCATGCAAATTATGCTTTACGATTATGTTGCATATGCATTGAATGATCATGGACAATTTGTGTACAAGGTTTGGAAAAAATTTCTTAGACGGTACCCGGGGCACCAGAACTACTTAAACCTAGGGGAAATATGAGGACATGCTAATAGACACGAGGTATTAGAGGACCTTCAATAAGGCTAGCTACCTGTTATGAAAGGATACATCGCAATACCATGTAAAAAGTATTTGGTGATACGAAAGTGAGAGCACCAATGATTGTCATATAGTTAGGCTGAATATTATTGAGAACATTTATGCAAGCTTAACAAAATTTGATATAGGGACGATTTTATATTCCTTAAATTATTATATCCAATCCTTGTGCAGCGATGGACAAATAGGCTATTGGTAAAAAATTACTACATAAGTGATATGTGATGTCTTTCATATTTTAAATATATAATATTAGACATGTAGACATGAATATACTATCCAGCTAGCAATTATAGACACTGTTAATTGACCGTAGATTTTAACAAAAGATCATTTAAATAAATGTTTGTGCACATGACTAGAAGTGGTGGTTTAGGTGAGTGGCCCAGTGTTGCTCACCAGTATATTCTAAGTGTGATGACCTCCCCCAGTTCTGCAGGTACGGGGAGTAGCGTGGACAATTATGATGGATCAAAAATTTATTGGAGGAGTTGGAGCTCTTCTTGAAAGGTACAATGGTGTCGAATCGACAAAATTGAGTTGTAAGCCGAGTCGACATAATGTATAGAACATTGTAAATCTTTTGTATCAGTGTGTTGTAAGCCGAATCGACAAGATTGAGTTGTAAGCCAAGTTGGCCAGTTTCATTTGGATATTGAAAGCCTTTTGTATTCTGTTGCAAGTCTTTATATTTTAGCCTCCATTAACCCAATTGGTGTCATCTAAAATTGTTTTGACCTACATTATTTGCTAATTATAATTATTAATTAACTATTCTAATTAGTTATTATGAAGAGAATACTCATAATTTATTCCTTCCCAAAGGAAAATTTCTAGACATTTCTACTCCCTAACTAACTTGATTCCCCATACATATATTAGAGGGAGAAGAGAGAGAGAGAGAGAGAGAGAGAGATAGAGAGAGAGAGAGGGAGAGAGAGAGAGAGGCAACCCAAAACTTCTTCTCAAGTCATTCTTATCCAACAAAACCCTAATTTCTCATTCCTTATCCAAATCCATCACTAACCCCTTTATTTCCACCCCTTCTTCCCTTTTTTCCAACCACAACCAAGGTGATATACTAGAGGAGCTCACAAATTCGAGGAGAGCATATAAATTCTTCTTTTAAGCTATTTTCCTTGTAATTGATCTACACTAGAGCAATCCCTACTAGGTATTGTTCCTCTTCCCCAATTTTATGCTCATATGTTCAATAGGAACACCTAGGCAATCTAGTGTTTGAGTTTTTGCGTCATAAGGAATTTAGTTTCATAATGAGTTGTTTATGTATCAAATCTATATATAATATGAATTATGTAAGTTACGATTAATATATGTTGGTATAAAGGAATTTGGGGTTTTAGGTTGTATATATGAATTTGGAGATTTGGAAGTGTGTTTGTAACCCCCTAGTTTCGGGATTTACATTTTTTCCAAATTCCTATTTTTGATTTTGATTTGTAGAATTATTTGGGAATTTTTTAGGCGATTATGATAAATGAATGACGAAGTCGTAATTATTTAAGGTGGAGTAGCATTATTGGTAATTATTTGGGAGTTTATAAAGGTGTGGCAAATTCGTAAATACATAGAAGTGGAGTGGCATTTTGATTTGTAGTAGTTGTCATGATAGGGATTAGCTAGCTAATTAGTAGAAACTCTCTAGAAGCCCCTTAATTAATTAGGAATTAGCCTTAATTAATTTCAAGGAATATTCTATGGCATCTAGCCTATTCTAGAGAATATTTTTTTGGAATATTCTTTTTCTAGATTAGTCCTATTAGTCCTATAAATACCCATAATTCTCTATTATGGATCATTCCTAAATCTAAACCCAAGCCCAAACCCATTTTCCATTTCCACATTGTGTCCAACTTGTGTCCTACCCACAGAATTTTTGTGTCCCATTTCCCAAGATTCCATGTCAAGCCGTGTCGGCCTCGGGTCTGATCCCTGGTGTAGATTCCATTTCATTCATTTTCTATATATTACATTTACACGCCAAGCTTGTCCGACACGACACGTTTCAACTTCTAAAAATCCTAATTTCCTATCCCGTATCCCGTGTCTGATATGGCACACCCAAAACTAATTTCATCATATGTCCGATACGACACATCAAAACTACAACAAAAAATTGACTCTTTGCCAACTCCTCCATGCTTCTTGCTGCCAGAGCACACTGCCGGTGACCACCATCGCTCTAGTCTGGTGCTGGCAGCTCCACCGCGTCGCCAGCATGTCCGACGAACCCCTCCGACCAGATCTGCATACCGCCCTCACCATAGACCGGTTCTGCCCTAGCCGTGTCTCTGTCTCGCCGTCAGTATGTCACCTTTGCAGGTCGCCGAGCCCTGACCGGTGTCTGCCTACGATCTTCACTCACCGTAGCTGTACCTCGTTGAGCCTCATTGCCGGTGTGTCCAGCCACCACCACCTGATCGCCACCCTTTTACCACTAAAAAACCCTTCCAGCCACAACCATCATCATCATCATTATCATCCTCACACTAACCACCGTTGTCCACTGTAAAACCCAACCCTTTATTAAATAAAAAACCTTTTTTTCTTCACTCACACCCGGTCAAACCCATTTTCCCACACTCTTCCTACATCTCTCCCTACATTTCTTCCCACCTCCTTAAATTCCTCTCAGCCACTTCCTTTCCCCCCAGTCTCTAAAAAAAACCACCATTATTTTGCTCTTCTTTCACAAAGAGGAAGAGTACACAACATCAACCCCCACCATCTCAACTCCTCCCCTTCCTCTCCACAGCACACTCGCCCGCCCCTCTCTCCTCCGCAGACCCTTTTCGCCTGACCTTCGGCTACACCTTTTCGGCTGACCCTCTCGCGGCACCTGACCCCGACATCCGCTCACCAACCGACCGCCTGACTGGCCCCCATCAGCGTACAACAGCACGCACATCGGTACGCCATCCGTGTGCACACCAGCGCACTTCGTGCACCAGCAGAAACCCACGCGTGCGGCTCCCCCGCCGATCGCCCGACCGTCCCCGGCCTTCCCGTGCCGACCAACGGCTTTCCCGCCAGTCGCTCGGCCGTCCCCGGCCTTTCCGCGTACGTACATGCATCCCCGGATGTACGTGTACGTGTCCCGCCGCTGTCCAGTGCGACCCCGCCGTTGTCCCGTATGGCCTGTCACTGTTCCGCGGCATCTCGTGCGCCCATCAGCAGCCGCGTGTTCCCTCCGCACGCGCACAGGTGTTCCGCGACCCGTTCCGTGCTCCGTGCGCGTTCCGAGTCCGAGGCATCCCCTTGGTGCTCCGTCACAACTTCCGGTAATCTCTTCTACCTTCTGTTAATTCACAGAACCATTTCTGTTCCGGGATAGTTTGTAGTAGTTTCCTAATTGCGATCATGAACTTTGTAATCTATTAATATTATGGATTGATAATTATTAACAACTAGTATATCGAATATATATAAATGTTATTGTAATTTACAAAGTTATTAGGTTTAATGGTTAGTAAATGCTAAATTTGTTATTTTAAATATTATTTTTATTATTATTGCCATTAGTTTATTATTAAATTAGTTTCAAAATAAATAGTTACATATCAAAAATATGCTTTTAATGTAGAAAATAGTGAATTAAGTCAAATATACATATTTATATGTTTTTGGATAAAAATATTATTTCGTAAATTAACCATTAATTGATTAGTATCCTTATCGTATTATGTAAAAAGATGTTTTTAGCATTTTCTAATAAAAAAACCGTAAATTTTACTAAAATAAGGATTTTCGTAATTTAGTATTAAAATGGTTATTTCTTATTTAAAGAAAATAATTACTATAAATATTTTGTAAAGTTTTATATAAATAAATACTAATTAGATCTCAAGCATTTCTACGTTTAAAATGATATTTCTATTATATATACTTACGATGGAACCGTTACTGTTTTACTAATAAATAAAATATATTATTTTCTATTAAAATAAGGTACGATATAAACCGTCACTACTTTGATAATATTCCAAAATACATTATTTTCTGCCTATTTACAAAATACTAATAAAATAGTTTTTACCAAAATATTACATATTTAAATTATTATTTTCTCTAATAAAACGACAAATGTCTATAATTAGCGTAGTTTACGTTAAGTGGTTTATTAGCTAATCTTGTTAAGTTCTAAGGACATGATTTGTTAATGTAGGTTCGGATCCTTAAACCCTAGCAGTTACCCACTTGTTGCTGCCCACACCGAGGAACCGCCTGAGGCAAGTTTCATATCCATGTCCGTGTTTTTATTTTAATAATTAAATGTATGCATCAGTTGATTTTATCTAGTATAGTGACACTGATTCACCGTGGATCCCTCTCGGACTCTACATTGATTGACGGATTGCTGGATTGACTTATTGACTCATTGTCTCGGGGATTGCTTGGGGGAGTAGTATAACATCTGTGACCAAAGCCAAAATCTTGCTTGTTTCTCGCTTCGCGCTAACCCCTACCACACAGGGGGTTGAGCCGTACCGTATACTATTCGTTTCGGCCGAAACGTTAGTATACATATTGTCTCTATCCTAGCCGGTCACAGGACCTGTTATATACTCAAAACACTAGCTTTGCACTGTATCATATTTGACATTAAGACCATATTGCTTGTTGTCTTTTACTATTATTTACAAAAAAATATATATTATTTCTTAAACTGTCTCGTATTTTTATTTATTATTAATTTAGAAATGCTAGATGTGGATGAAATATGTTCTTGTTCACTCCTGACTGGAGACCCGACATTTTTAGGTGATTGTGACGAAGAGGAGCTACCTTACTGCACCTTCTACGGGCCTGACTTGGGTCCCGCAGATCCAGCTGAACCAGGAACCCCAAAACCATAGATGTTGGCATAGTTCTTTCCTTTCCTTTGCTTATCAGAACACATGTAATAAATGAATATTGAGATGGTTGTTATTCCATTTTCTCAGACCATTTCCAGTTAAATAAAATTATTTTATTTTCGTTAGATATTTTTGCCTGTTGTGTTTTACTGCTTGATACAGCTTACTGTCGCCATCTCACGATGGTGCAGGCTGGGCATGATCCGATTGGACCTATTATATTGGGATCGGGTCGTGACATATTTTTAGTGGTGGCCCATGCAGGTCCAGTTCTGCCAAATTGGTCTAGTCAAGTTAGTCTAGACTCGCATGTAGTCCTGCAATCTAACTTAGGTCTAAGTATGATCTTAGGAAAATAGACTTTAGAAATAATTAGAATACTTAGATTATATTTCCCCTGTCACAACATAGGGCCGAAATTATCTATTTATAATATCTATTTTGGTTTGCTTATAGTTTCGTAGGTTACCTTGTTTATGTTTTCACCTAAGCCTTACCTAGCATAGGCCAATTGTATGATGGTATATTTTACTGCCTATATTATTTTTCTAGATTTTGTGTATCTTTTAGCGTCCCATGGCTTTCAGAGGTTATTTTCCACCATATCCTTATCAGATTCTATCAGCCCTTAGGACCTATACTCTTTCGCTATCTCTGGTTTAATTTAGATTTTTTCTCTCTCTCTTTCTTTAGCACCTATTTCCAGTCCCTCTATTAGTTAGACTAAATCTTACTTCTTTATCTTTATTTAGAATCTGGATCCATTCACTATTTAGAGTTTCAGATTCTCCTTTAGCAAGCCTAATAAACTCTTATTTATCCAAAGTATTTCTACGACTAGTGTATCCAAGCTGTCTTGACCTTATTTTCAATTGACTTTCTCGGAACCAATCCCAAACCGAATTCTTCTGGAACCATAAATTCCCAAGGTTAATGTTACCAAAAGAATTGGTTCAACTTAGCTGCTTCACAAATCTTCCAAAGGAGTTATTTTTCAAAAATAATTCCAATATTGATTGATATTTTCTAAGTTATTCCAAGGACCGAGGATGTTTTCATTTTTTGACTTCCACCACTCAACTTGAAACTTTACTCTCTCTAGGCAACTTCTTGATCAATTCAAGGCCTAGAAGCTTCTAAACTCAATGCTTGAATATCATGAAGCAGGAACTGTCAGAGAATTGATTCCATTCTATTATTGAATTCTTTTTTTAGTCATTGGAAAACTTTTGAATTGTTGAGCTATCCCTTTGAAATTCCCATGGACAAAGTTGAGAAAATATTCAGTGACCTAATATGGCTTCGTACATATGCGTTGCAGTCATTTATCTGAATTATGGAAACTGCGAGTTTATTGCAGTCAGTTGTACACTGGCGAGGCATAAACTCTAAGTTGAAGTGATTTCAGGTGTCCATAGGTTTTCGAGTATTATTGAGACTATGTCCTAAATGTATCATGTTTGTCTCTTATGTTGTTCAGCCAGGAAATAGATAAAGTTGATATACTACTCGGTAACCTATCATTATTCAAGTTATGGAGCCAAAAATTTATTGCAATCAGGTGCACTCTGGCGAGGCATGAATTTGAGGCAAAGTGACTTCGGATATATTTGGTTTCCGAATATTATTAAGACTATATCCATACCATGGTTGTCTTTTTAGCACCATCAAATTATTCTGACTTTTGCCCGATTAGAGGATTTGCATTTCTAGCGGTTGTCTCCATTTTCAGAAATCTCTTATCACAGCCAGAAAGAATAGATTTTCTATAAAATTCTACTTGATTTTCTTAGAATTTATTATGACTATGTCAATCTCTATTGGCTCAATCTCTTTCAAGGTCTAATTCTAGTGTGTTGCATATATTTTGTGGATAGTTATATATTTTGTAGCTATATATAGTTATGTGATAGTTATATGCAGGAAAAATCTAGATAGTTACCTGGCAACCTTGTTATATTATTTTGGTAAGAGCATCCTTAGAGGATCGATATTTTTTCTAATAAGATTAGAAGCTAAGGGTAGAAAAGGGTAGTCATGACAAGGCACATGGTAAGCAAGTTAGTCTAGAGAGAATTATAAATTATGGTTCATTTAGGATAGAATCATTAGTGGTGCTTAGTAGTACTTGGGTATTGGATTTGAACAAATGAAGGTATTTGACAATTTTAAATTTTATGATTAAAGGAAGAGTTATGGAAGATAGAGGAAGATGTAAGTAGAGTTAGCAAAAAAAGTCTAGGATTTGGTAAGGTTCTTCCAAGGAGGAAGTGAATTTGGAGAAAATATATAAATATGAGAATATGATGATCAAGTAAAGGAACACTTGACGAGGATCAAGTTTTATGATCAGATGACTATTGTACCCAGAAGAAACGGATATAACTATGGAAGTAATATCACAAGCAATGGAATGATAGGTTCTAGAGAAGAAATAAGTAGTAAGGAATTGAGATAAGACCATTGGCGTACAACTTTGGAAAAAGAAAACAATTGGGTTTGCATTTTCTACCAAACATTGGAGACTCATAATAGTTATGGTAAGAATGATTGAGATTTTATGATATTTTGCTAATGTGTTTGGATGAGAACGATTGTTAGGTGCATGGTTAAAGATTAAAAATTGATTAGTGATTATAATTTGGTCAATTGATTT
Source organism: Iris pallida (assembly GCA_029216955.1). Classification (NCBI taxonomy): domain Eukaryota; kingdom Viridiplantae; phylum Streptophyta; class Magnoliopsida; order Asparagales; family Iridaceae; genus Iris; species Iris pallida. Next base: position 6,193,871 of record JANAVB010044018.1, on the reverse strand, counting down.
CTAGAATTAAAAATTCTCGCATATAGATCATGGATCAACTTAAAGAATTTTCTAAGGATTTACTATGACAAGTGAATATTTTGATTTTGATGTAGTCAGTTTTGGAAGAATGACTGACAATTATGATATCTGTAAAATGATTTGATTGAGAGAAATATTTGAAAATTTGAAATACATTTGGCATACGAGTTACATACAATAACGGATGGAAATTTGATTTAGATGATTTTTGATACCAAATAGATTTAGCCTTAGCAGCTGCCTTAGTTTTCTGTAGATACTGAGAGTTCAACTAGTTTAACGAGTTAGAGATTGGTTTTTGCATGGGGTATTAATAACATTGTTATCTTGTAAGTCATTTTTCCTGCATATCCTATCTTCTGACCGTTGAAATAGTGATACGATATTCTTTCTATCCCCTTTGATCATCACTCAGTCCTCAATGGAAATATATTATCCGATTACATTCCTATCATAGAACTTGTTGATTTTTCATGAGTCACACACCCTTATACCTCATTCCAATTTGATTTGGAATTTTAGTCCCTCATCTCAGAAGATTCCATTACTTTCTGCCTTCATAATAAACTGTTGACGTTCGTTTCTTTCTTGCCTTTTCCGTTTCACGAGACCTCATTTGATTTTCCCCTATTATATGATCATATTTTAATAGTACCTAGATTTTACTCGTATCTAAAAAGATTTTGATCACAACAATATTCCAACTCTATCTCAGATCATATCTAGATAATTCTGATCGTGCCTATATTTTATCATTGTACCTAGTGATCATGCCTAGAATCTGATTGTGCCTGATGATTTAAATCTGGAATGATTTATAGCAGGGATTTATGGAGTACATGAGTTATGGGATAAAGATGAGATAAATATGAACACATGTGATTTGAATCAAGGAAGGGATAATTAATGATATGAATACCAAGCAAATTAACATTGTAGATTAGAGGTTGTTAAATGATAAGCATGGAGATGCACTTTATGAAGATGCATGATGAATCAAAAGATATATAAAGGACGACCGAAATAAAAAATTGTGGACTCAAGGTGTAACAAGCTAAGGATGGAAATCGTATGAATTGAAGGGTGCAAAAGATTACAAATCAGAAACCAGAGATAGAAGGTTTGTAAATAATACAAGGTTGGGAGATGAAATAAGATATTTTTAAAAAGCGAAAAGTTTGGTAAAAAAGATACAATGAAATCAAGATGAAGGATTCGAGCTTAAACAGGATAATTAAATTTTATTGAGAATTCAGGATCAAATATGTAAATGAGGATTTGGAATCAATATATATATATATATATATATATATATATATATATATATATATATATATATATATATATATATATATATATATATATATATATGTTGATGAAAATGGACGTCTAAATAAATTACCAAGTGATCACATATGAGTACAATAGATAAGCAAGGAATGATAAAAATTTCACGGATCATTACAAATTGGAGTATTGAAACGTGATGTTAGATTTTAAAGGTGATATTGGGTTACTGAGACTTGATACTATAGTATAAATACAAGATGGAGTGTATCGAATTATAATATTTTGGTCAGGTACAAATAAGATGTATAAGAACTTGTTTGCAACACATGTAGTGGTATGACATAGAGTTAAATTTTGGATACATATAAGCAAGCTGAAGGAAATACAAAAACATATTGCGGAAAATATTATATGTGTTTAGTGGGAAGACAAATTTTTCATGATTATGACGGTAATTGACAATTCAGGGATGAAAGCACAAATCCATAATTGTGGATAGTGACTGTGTTTCTAAGGAGGGAATAATGTTATTTGAGAATAGTGGATAAGATTGATGAAGATATTGCACTAGATGGATTTGCTATGAGACAGTTAGCCTAGTTAGGCATAAGGCTGTTGAGGAAGAATACCCTGACTGCTTTGAGGCATGATTGCATGATTGTACCCCGGCCCTCAACTTGAAATTTCGAGGACAAAATTTTCTAAGGAGGGAAGGTTGTAAAACCTACCCTTTAATAAATTAAAAAAACCTTTTTCCCTTCACTCACACCCGATCAAACCCATTTTCCCACACTCTCCCTACATCTCTTCCTACATTTCTCCCCACCTCCTTAAATTCCTCTCAGCCACTTCCTTTCCCCCAAGTCTCTAAAAAAAACCACCATTATTTTGCTCTTCTTTCACAAAGAGGAAGAGTACACAACATCAACCCCCACCATCTCAACTCATCCCCTTCCTCTCCACAGCACACTCGCCCGCCCCTCTCTCCCCCACAGACCCTTTTCGCCTGACCCTCGGCTATGCCTTTTCGGCTGACCCTCTCGCGGCACCTGACCCCGACATCCGCTCGCCAAGCGACCGCCTGACCGGCCCCCGCCGGCGTATAACAGCACGTACATCGGTGCGCCATCCCCGCGCACACCAGCGCGCTTCGCGCGCCAGCAGCAACCCACGCGTGCGGCTTCTCCGTCGGTTGCCCGACCGTCCCCGGCCTTCCCGCGCCGACCAGCGGCTTTTCCGCCAGTCGTTCGGCCGTCCCCGACCTTTCCGCGTACGTACACGCGTCCCCACATGTCCGTGTATGTGTCCCGCCGCTGTCCCGTGTGACCCCGCCGTTGTCCCGTGCGGCCCCGTCGCTGTTCCGCGGTGTCTCGTGCACCGATCAGCAGCCGCGTGTTCCCTCCGCACGCACACACGTGTTCTGCAACCCGTTCCGTGCTCTGTGCACGTTCCGAGTCTGAGACATCCCCTCGGTGCTCCGTCACAACTTCCGGTAACCTCTTCTACCTTCTGTTAATTCACAGAACCATTTCTGTTCCGTGATAGTTAGTAGTAGTTTTCTAATTGCGACCATGAATCCTTGTAATCTATTAATATTATGGATTGATAATTATTAACAACTAGTATATCGTATATATATAAATGTTATAGTAATTTGCAAAGTTATTAGGTTTAATGGTTAGTAAACGTTAAATTCGTTATTTTAAATATTATTATTATTATTATTATTATTATTATTATTATTATTGCCATTAATTTATTATTAAATTAGTTTCAAAACAAATAGTTACATATCAAAAATATGCTTTTAATGTAGAAAATAGTGATTTAAGTCAAATATACATATTTATATATTTTTGGATAAAAATATTATTTTGTAAATTAACCATTAATTGATTAGTATCCTTATCGTATTATGTAAAAAGATGTTTTTAGCATTTTCTAATAAAAAAACCCGCAAATTTTACTAAAATAAGGATTTTCGTAATTTAGTATTAAAATGGTTATTTCTTATTTAAAGAAAATAGTTACTATAAATATTTTGTAAAGTTTTATATAAATAAATACTAATTATCTCAAGCATTTCTACATTTAAAATGATATTTCTATTATATATACATACGATGAAACCGTTACTGTTTTACTAATAAATAAAATATATTATTTTTTATTAAAATAAGGTACGATATAAACCGTCACTACTTTGATAATATTCCAAAATACATTATTTTCTGCCTATTTACAAAATACTAATAAAATAGTTTTTACCAAAATATTACATATTTAAATTATTATTTTCTCTAATAAAACGACAAATGTCTATAATTAGCGTAGTTTACGTTAAGTGGTTTATTAGCTAATCTTGTTAAGTTCTAAGGACATGATTTGTTAATGTAGGTTTGGATCCCTAAACCCTAGCAGTTACCCACTTGTTGCTGCCCACGCCAAGGAACCGCCTAAGGCAAGTTTCATATCTATTCCATGTCTATGTTTTTATTTTAATAATTAAATGTATGCATAAGTTAATTTCATCTAGTATAGTGACACTGATTCACCATGGATCCCTCTCGGACTCCACATCGATTGACGGATTACTGGATTGACTTATTGACTCATTGTCTCGGGTATTGCTTGGGGGAGTAGTATAACGTCTGTGACCAAAGCCAAAATCTTGCTTGTTTCTCGCTTCGCGCTAACCCCGACCACACAAGGGGTTGAGCCGTACCGTATACTATTCATTTCGGCCGAAACGTTAGTATACATATTGCCTCTATCCCAGCCGGTCACAGGCCCTGTTATATACTCAAAATACTAGCTTAGCATTGTGTCATATTTGACATTGAGACCATATTGTTTGTTGTCTTTTACTATTATTTACAAAAAAATATATATTGTTTCTTAAACTGTCTCGCATTTTCATTTATTGTTAATTTAGAAATGCTAGATGTGGATGAAATATGTTCTTGTTCACTCCTGACTGGAGACCCAACATTTTTAGGTGATTGCGACGAAGAGGAGCTACCTTACTGTACCTTCTACGGGCCTGACTTGGGTCCCGCAGATCCAGCTAAACCAGGAACCCCAAAACTATAGATGTTGGCATAGTTCTTTCCTTTCCTTATCAGAACATATGTAATAAATGAATATTGAGATGGTTGTTATTCTATTTTTCTCAGACCATTTCCAGTTAAATAAAATTATTTTATTTCCGTTAGATATTTTTGCCTGTTGTGTTTCACTGCTTGATACAGCTTACTGCCGCCGTCTCACAACGGTGCAGGCTGGGCATGATCCGACTGGACCCATTATATTGGGATCGGGTCGTGACATCCACCATTTTGAGCCACCACCGACTCAGCGTCCTCCTTATATGTTTAGATCCGAATCCTTCCGACCAGCAGCCGCTACATAGCCGCCTCTAGTCACAGTCATGGACTCGAGCCTCCACCAGATATGTGCCTTAGCCACCGCCTGCCGCCGGTAATCTGCTTCCATGTCTGTCGACTGCCACACTTTCTCTGTACCGAGGTCCGCCTACTCCTCATCTACTGATCCCTACTCCGTCGGCGGTCCAGATCTGCTGCCGGAGCTGTCATGGCCGAGATCTTGACCACCCTTGACGTTGCCACTCCTTATTTCATGGCCAACCACCATCATTGCCCCCACCGAGATCCTCCTTGGCTGAGACAAGCTCGCTGTGACGCTCCCAGCGTCGTCCTCCTCGCTGTGGGTTCCAATGCTCACCTCAGTCTTCCAACGCCGTACCGTCAATCGAACCCGCCACTCAGCACCAGATCTGTCGTGCCACCATCGGCTCCTTTCTTCCGTGTCCACATCTCGAACAGCTGCTCCTCGTGCCTCTTCTCCACTGGCGCGTGTCAGGTGAAGCCCTCATTCCCACTCCTTCTCCTCCTTCCTTTCTTCTTTAATTCTTCTTCTTTTTTCTTCTTCTTCCAGACACTTATATTCTCTCTTTGGAGTGGGGGTATTAGGGAGATTGGTCGGGCATTGGTGTGGGAAGCAGGATGGGCCACTGGGCTATTAAAAGAAGAGAGAAAACAAAAACAAAAAGATTAGGTGGACCGAGTCAGCCCAATGGACTCTAGGCTAGAGTAAGAAAGAGAAATAGAAAAGAAAAGGAATTCCCCGAGCGCTTTGTCGGTCGATTTCTCCCAAACAAATGCCTCCAACTCCTTGCTAGCAGTACTCCAGCAAGTTCTTCTCTTCCCAACGAGCACAACGGAATTCATTTGAGGTGAAACGGACTCCGGATGAGAAAATTAGGGTTTTGGAGAAAAGAGAAATTAGGTTTGCTCTTGATCTAGTGGAGGCTAATGATTTCTTCACAATGAAGGGAGGCTGCTTGTGGCCGGCCATGCTAGGGGGTGTTAGAGTTAGGGTTTGCACATGGGCCAAGCACTCCATGAGTTTCTAAAAGGCCAATGTCAAAAAGGGTTAAAAAGGCTTATGAAAAAATGTCTTAATCATTTAATTCATTGCCAAAAATGGAATTTAATTCTAAATTAATTTCTAAAGGTCAAAAATAATTCTAATTACCATATTAGGCTCTTAATGAAGGATGACTAGGGTCAAACCACCTTATGCTACTCAAACACCAATCAAGCTACAAAGTATCACATTAATTAATAAATTAATAAAAGAATTCAAATAAATATATAATGATTAAAATACCCCTAAATTAAAAAGTGGGTGTGACAGAATGTGAAAGTAGCAACTTCAATCAGAAGGCGTTCTCTCAGATTCTTCTATGATACAGAAACAAAAATGCTATATTAACGATCCTACGACGGACTACTGCTACGCTGCCTATCAAATGCAAAAGCCAAAAAAGCCCTACGCAAGGCTTACGATGGCGTCTGCAGGGCTCACCACCCTGGCCCAAAGTTGCAGGACCGTCTCCACCGGATGGGCTATTACTGGCCTACAATGGTAGCAGACGCGATCGATTATGCAAAGAATTGTAGGGTTTGTCAGATCCACGCAGACTTTATACATCAGCCATCCGAATTCTTGCACCCAACGGTAGCCTCTTGGCCATTTGAAGCATGGGGAATGGACATCATTGGACCAATCATCCCACCGTCATCTAAGGGACACCGGTTTATACTTGTAATCACCGATTACTTCTCCAAGTGGGCAGAAGCTGTTTCGCTGGCAGAGGTAAAGACATCAAACATGATTAGTTTCATAAAACATCACATTATCTACCATTTTAGACTGCCCCAGAGGATTATTCATGATAATGGTCCACAGTTTGTAAGCGATACTTTCTATCGATTCTGTGACAAGAATCAGATTCAGAATATGGCTTCAACGACATACAACCCATCGGCTAACGGTCTGGCCGAAGCTTTTAACAAGACCATAATCAAGCTTCTCAAAAAGTTCGTGTCTTCAAACAAGCGCGGCTAGAATGAAAAGCTGGGAGAATGCTTATGGGCGTACCGCCATATAATTCGAACAACTATAGGAAATACACCGTTCTCTCTGGTCTACGAGAGCGAGGCAGTTCTCCCATTGGAGACCCAGATCCCCTCGCTTTGCGTGGCCCTTACTTACCGGTTGACGTCAGACAATAACTACCGTCGACGACTACAAGAACTGGAAGCCTTAGATGAGAAGCATTTGCAAGCTCAACAAAGCATCAAGCTCTATCAGGCACGCATCTCTCGAGCCTACAATAAGAAAGTCAAGCAGAGGACGTTCCAAGTAGGCGATCTTATCTTGGCCTTTCGCAGACCGATGATCATGACTCATAAAATAGCCGGCAAATTCCAGCCCAAATGGGAGGGCCCATTTTTCATCGAGTCTGTATTATCCAACGGCGCATATCGGCTCGCAAAACAAAATGGAGACTTGCTCATGATGCCCATAAACGACAAGTTCCTGAAAAAGTACTATGCTTAAAGATATCCTCATACTTCCCTAAGTACTAATCTCCTAGAATGTCGAGTTTTGTACACCAGGTACCTCTGAACTTACACTCTACTAGCTCCGGGGGATTCACATCGCATCTCCCCGAGTGACAAATCATGTATATTGATACCTCTGATCTTCCACTTTGATGCTTCACCCCGCCGGAGTCCACCAGGTTCTTTTTGTTGTCTCTGTGCAAACTTTATGGTTTTGATTTTCATATATCATGTCCACATTACCTCTGATATAGATAATCTCCTAACTTAACACCTGTACCCAATTCAGGATAAAATTACGGTGTTAAGGCCACAGAACCTATGACGTCCATATTACCTCTGTTAGGTTTTGTTTTAAATATATTATCCTCACCACCAGTGTGCAAAATGGTAATAGGTCCACAAAAATCATTCGAATCTATTACTCGTACCACCAGTGCGCAAAAGGGTAATAGGACCACCAAAAAATCATTCGAATCTATTACCCGCACCACCAGTGCGCAAAAGGGTAATAGGTCCACCAAAAATCATTCAAATCTATTACCCGCACTACCAGTGCGCAAATGGGTAATAGGTCCACTGAAAATTATTTCGAATCTATTTACTCGCATCACAGATGCATAAAAGGGCAAATAAGTCCACAAAAAGTCCCCCAAGTGGGATGTCCTCTACCAGTCACAAATGTTGTGTCAGGCCCTCTAGTACGAGCATTCCAGATATCACAAGCAAAGAATGAAGATAATGTATCTTTTTATTTCATGAAACATCAACTACATTGGTGAGGCAGCATCTCCAGCAATATCAAAAAAAGGAGAGGGAAAATTCACTACTCATCAACAACACATAGTTGGGCGAGTACTTCCTCCAGCTGTGTTGTTGAGCGTTTGATTTTATGTTTGGCTCGACGTTCAGCTTCCTGGGTCAGCTTTTCAGCATCCTCAAGATATGCATGAGCCTGCCAGTTATCCTCCACCTTTTTTAGCGAACCCTTTGGAGCAGCAGAGGCTCGTGTGACCTTATCGGTCTCCTCACAAATCAGCTCTCTCAATTGACGGGTAGCTTGGAGCTCATTCTCTAGAGATGCCCGCTTAGCTTGGAGCTGGAGGATTTGCTCGTTAGTTTCAGCTATCCTACGAACCGTGGCCTCCTCAAGAACTGGGTAAGCCTCTCCCCTCCGGCTTAGCTTGTCATACTTTAGAGACAACCTCTGGAGGTCTTTCTCCAAGGTAGGCTTGGTCATCTCCAGCATATCCTTCACCTTTTTCACGGCTGTTACAAGGAAGGCGCGCTCTTGTTCCACTATAGCGGGCATATCGACTTGCCATAATTTTTTCAATTGCATTAGACACCGATCAGCCTCTACCAGTTTATGCTCTAGAAGATCAGCCGTCCCCTCTCCACCCGAAAGCGTCTTTGAGCAGTTCAATCTGGCCGCGGGCACAATGATGAGCCACGGCAAATGACGTTCCCCTCTTCAAAGCAGCTTCAACTCCCCGTTTCAGATGGCGGTAGAAGCTATCAAGTATGTCCTTTGACGACTCATCCAAGTGCTCCAAAGGGGACGACGTCGAAGGAATAGCAGCCAATGGAGCTGAAGGTGTCTGGGAAGAAGGCGCAGCGGAGCTTGACGACCCTGTCAGAAGGGAAATAAACTTCGAGCGATGAGATTCCCACACAGCGGCAATATCCCCCTCTACAGCCCGAAGGAGCTGAAGGCTGGGCACAACGGAGAGTTCAATCTCCAGAGAAGGGGCAGCTTCAACCGACCCTACGTCTACCGATGCTAGTGCAGGAATCACCGCCTCTACCGCCGGCACTTCTGTCATAGGCAGCTCCGAACTCGGCCCAGCAGGGAGCCTTTCGATTTGAAGGGGAGAAGGTTCACTTCTTCTTCTTTGTACGAGATCCGCCTCGATGTCTTCCACTATCCCCTCTTCCGCAGCCATATCCACCATTGGCAATGAAGGAGCAGGGCCTATAGATCCAGAACAACCGACAATCAGCTTGACTCGAAGGATATGGAGAAAGAGCGTATGAACCTTCTTGTTGGTAAGAATATGACATAGCTTACCAGGGGAGGGCGGCAGAGACTGCGGCTCATTCAGGACAATCATAATTTCTTCCACTGCCCCCATATCCTCCTCAAAGGCGGTATCCGAGCCGCCTGCATCTGCCACTCCAGCCCCGGTTGCCCCGAAAGAAGATGTAGCTGGGTCAGTACCGGCCAACTGAGACCCCGTAGTCCCAAGATCCGGTTCTGTAAGTCTTGCACCTTCTTCGACCGGAGTGTTCGTAGCTGGAGAAATCTCGGAAGCAGCATCGGGCTCCAGAGGGTTTATTTCTTCCAAAGCCTGCAAAAAAGGGAACAATAAGATAATATCCCAAAAGTAACATGGTAGTCTGTCGGGATAAAATTTACCTCCGAGATGGTTTTGGCATCGCTGCCTCCTTTCGCGATGTCAGGCCCACGGATCCTAATTGTGACCCGTATTTGGGAACGAGGCATGTCGACGATGGATGGTCAACGCTTACTTCGCTTATACGGATGACTCGAAACGGGAGAAGGCAAGTGCATCGCCGAAGTACTCGCTGGGAGTGGTGAATTATCATATTCATCCTTCTCTTCCGAATCAGTAGGAGTCAGAGACTTCAATAGCCTTCGCCTTCCCTGCCTTAGTCCTCTTTTTGGGTTCCTTGCGTTTCCCCCAACTTGGTACCGGTAATGAAACTGATACTTACATCGAAGGCACGGGGAGGCCCATTTACGGAGACATGGTAGAGGGTTGCCAGGTACAAGATGTGCCCCGAGCCCCCAGTATCGGGTAGATAGAAGCTGGTTTGGGTACGGACGACACTGTAGTAATGCCAGGCCCGGATGCCATCCAGGACGCCGCCCTTATAACCCAGGCAGGGACTGGGGTTGTCCAAAAATAACTGGCAGTACCCGAATTGCCGAAAGTATCGGCTGGGTAGGAAAGGTTCTAAGAAGATGATGTTGTGGTTGCGGTACACCAGATATGTAGGACGGATATTCTGCAACCAGCGAAACATCTTCTCGGATAGGATCTAGGGCGCGACACCGCCATCAAGATGAAAGCGCCTCACTTCCTCGTCGATGAAATGTGGGACCAATACAAATAAGGAGTAGTTGTCCACCCATGCGAGCGCAGTTTGACAATCTGGTATGGTTGAACATGCCCAGGGTATGTCATGGTACTGGTAGATGAAGGCATCATCGGCCGTCGCGTTACCCTCGGGGCCAGGCCGCATCAGAGAGGGGCAGTACATTAGTTAGAGGCATGGAAAATATAGGGTTCATGCGGATCACAACTGACCACATAAGTACCCTGGAACAGATTGACCCACATAAAGAAGAGCCGCATGACAGACTCAGTACGCCCCCTACGGCCCATCTTCAATAGACTGACTTTTGAGCCGCAGAGAGAATAGTTACTTATGCGACCAAGTTGATTAATATCTTCAGATAAAGCTGACTCTTGTCTGATAAAGCTGACAACTCTGACACTCTGAAAAGAAGATAAGACATAATTAGACTAGACATGCGACCCGAGCTGCATGAACCTTATGCAACTCAATCTATATATTTCATGCGGCCAAGAGTAACTACAATCCGAGCCGCATGAGCTTTATACGACCCAGAATATAAGAACCTATGCGGCTCAAAAGTCCCCAAGCTACATGCGGACTAAGGAAGACCGCCGCATAAGTCTTATGCGGCCCAGCATGGCCGAACTCTGAAGGGCTTATGCGGCTCAAAATGACTCAAGCAGACTGGTCCTATCTTACGATGAGACACGTGGCAGGCTGACCAAGTCTCAACTACCCAGATTTGCTACAATAAAATCTCAACAACACCCACCAGTTGGCAGCCCGATATCGAGTCTTTGTGCGCTGTGAGAGACACGTGGCCACGTGGCCCTTTATGCGGACCAAAAAGCTGCTACTACATAAAATACTATAAATAGCAGGGTATTACACCCAGGCAAATGGTTGGCAATCCAAGGCTGGTAACCTACAAAAGGCAATTTCTTCGAGAGGAAGGTGCGCGTCAGATAGTCCAAGGAGTAAGGCAGAGTTGCTATACCTTCCCGAGCCTCTATCGTCACCCCCATAATCAAAACTAAACAATTGTACTTAGATTGTCTCCTAGGCTTTCTTTCTAGGCTTTCTCTTGTATAAGCGAGTTTGCAATCAAGTTTAATTCATCTGTAATTTGTTGTGCTTGATATTTAATGGCAAACAAGATGGCGACTCTGCTGGGGATATCCATCTCCTTTGATGAGAAGATGGTAATACAATCTGACACATCCAAGCTCGACTCAACGTAGTAAATGCTTGTGGTTCGATTTGACCAACGAACATTCGAAGAAATGCTCTCTGATGGGAGCACCAGCCCATCGCAGAAGCAAGCCAACCAAAAAAGAGCCCACAATATGTCGAAGCGCAAAACTGTTACCCCGGACCAGGTTCTCGAAGAAGCTCCTACTGCGGCCCAAGACGGTCATCAAGACTCTCCTGCGTCCTTGCTGCCGACCGCAGAGAACCTCACAGTCCGCAAATCTTGGAAAGAAAAACACTACGATGCTGAGTTTTTGGGGGCACAAGGGAAATCCATGTGGATAAGAAAGAGGCTGCCTAAGAGAGATGGGCAGATAATGCATGCGGCAGCCAACTTTGGCCGCAGACAGACTACCCATGCGGCAGCAAACTCTGGCCGCAGACAGACCGCCCATGCGGCAACCAACTTTGTCCGCAGACAGATCGCCCATACGGTAACCAACTCTGGCCGCAGGTAGATTGCCCATGCGGCAGCCGGCAGCAAATTCTAGCCGCAGGCAGATGGCCCATGCGAAAGCTAGTTCTGGCCATAGACAGAGTGTCTCATATGGCCTGTCAGAAGTTATGTATTCGACCGTCTCTCATGCGGGCCGACTCCATACGTCCCTTTGAGAATGTGGGATGTATTAATTTTGACTCTTTTTACTATGCACCTTCGGGTGCTAAGTCAAAGAAGTCTAGGACAGTACGGGCCCAACAAGCCCAGTCAACTGTCCAAGTTGCTGACCGTCAGCGGGCACCGTTAACTGTTATACGGGATCCTGATGGAAAGTTGTATAGAACCACCCGCGTCCAGTCCCCCAGGGCTAACGAACAGGGTGGGTCTCAAAAGTATCCCTCCAACGATCGAGAGCAAGTGCTTTTACTAGCCTCAGATCAGGGAGCAAACATGACACCTACGCGCCCGTGTGCTCGGGATACCCGAGTCCACAAATGGGAGGCAAAGGTAGATAAATCTGGTACCGACTTGCGAGAGGTGATTACTCACAAACGCAAGGAGAAGGAAGCAACCTTGGCGTGCGATGAGCCCCTCTCGGGATATCATTGCATGCAAGTCATTATCAAATACTGCTACGACAAGTCGGCAGCACCTGAAGATCGACAGTCCATTTTCCAACGACTACAGCAGCCATCACCTTTCCAATAGCAACTTTAGAAACATGTGCAAATTCTGGAAGATAAAGAATTTCCTATTGCCTCATGTAATTCAACTAGAAAGGTTCTTTTCGACAAGGGAGGAAAGAAGACAAGCTCTTCCAGCCCGACAATCTCCGTCAGCATTGCAAAGAAGCTCACGTCTGGAGGACTGCCACCGATAACCACAGGGGATGTCTACTTAGGCACTCGATCCAAAAAGAAGCTGCCAACACCTGAGGGTACATCCTTGACCTCCCTGGGGGTAGAAGAGGCCGAGGGTAGCAGTCCCCTCAAAGTATGCGACATCCCAGTGTTCCAAGAGCCTACACAGGGGGTAGCGATCCACTAGAATTACGCAACATACATGGATATCCCTGAGGATGACCGCCCTCGCCAAGGCGATGTGGCTTCCTACACAGGGGGTAGCACCCCTTTCGAGTCCAAGGAAGAAGACATTCCGACATTTCCCGACAATTTTTTGGCACGGGGGTACGACACAGAGAGCACCTCTGCTACGATCCCTTCCACCTCTACCCATGCGCGGACAGTCTTTATGGCCGATGATGATCATGAGGCACCTACTGACTGGCAACGTCTAGAAGTACTTGAAGCTATGCTTTTGTCCTTGGTCAAGTCAGTAGACGAAATCAAAGCTGCTTTGCCGACTCAACCAGCAAGGACGCCTGGACAAACAAGCTTGGGACCCGCAGTCAACGCGGACTCCAACATAATCGCTCCTCCTTTGGATGACAATCCTCTAGGAGCCGCTGCTCCTTCAGCTGCAGATAAAGCCAGGGAAGCAAGAAGGGAAGTCCAGGAGCTTCGGGCAATGTTCAATGCCCGAGATTCCTCTCGGGACCTCAGAATACGGCAGTCGTATCCCGTTGCATGAAGAGATATGGCTTTTCCACCATGGTACAAGTCGTTTCATATTGATTCATATGACGGGAAGACCTCTGCTAGTCGGTATATGACTTACTTCGAGGTCACAACCGACCACTTGCCGCATAGTGATGCCATCCTCACACGATTGTTTATCAGCGCATTGGAAGGGATCGTGTTCGACTGGTACCGCAACCTACCTGACAATTGTATCCATTCTTTTGAAAGCTTCAAGCACATGTTCCTGAATGATTCTACGAGGTGGGATATGATATAATGATGTCATCCCTCATGGACGTCATTCAGGGAGAGAGGGAGCTGACAAGGAACTATATCGAGCGGTTCCGCCAAACTGCAATGAGATTGCCCCAAGGCAATCCCAAAAGCTCCTTGATCGAAATCTACCAAAAGAAGTTTCTCCCCGCAATCAGCCTTTGGATGGATGAAGATCAGTTCAAGGATTGGACGACCTTCATCATAAGCGCCACCAATGCAGAGGCAAAGTTAAAGAAGGCTCGCCAGCTGGGATTACACATCCCAGACGAAGAAGTCAAAAGCAAATGTCCTGGTACCACCTCCAATAACAACAGCACTGACGCCACCTCCAATAACCGGGACAACAAAGGCAAACAGGCCCTGGTCGCTGGCACGACCAAGCAGCCTGAACAAAAGCATGCATAAGCTCAGTGACCCCAGGTGAATTACTCATTCGAAGATAGTCATGTCAAGCCTTACTTCGACATGCTTTTGCAAGGGGACAGGATCCAACTCCCTCCACCAAGGCGCGAGCCCGGAGCAACAGAGATGGAGGACCCAAAATACTGCCATTTTCCCTGCTATGTTCATCATGCCACTCAAGACTGCTTCCAAATAAAGCGGTACATCCAGAATCTTACCGACTCCAAAGCTCTGTCACTAGACTTTGAAGAGGTTAGCGTGGCGGCGAACATGGTGTCAATTCAGTTCGATAACTTCCCTCCAAAAAGTACTCAAGACGGGTTAATACCTATCCCCCGGGCAATGATGGAAGTTACTAATCTTCCCCCATCCGTGACCAGACGACTGGCTTGGTACCTCTCACCATGTCACGAGGAGAGGTCATGTGGGTGCACCCTGACTTAGTACCCGAAGTCACCCATACGGCATCATCTCCATCCCACTCCGGGTAGTTCAGTTGAAGACCCTCAACCGGCAACGCTGCCTGCCAATGATGTCCCGGGGCCATCTCAGCCTCCATCGGCAGATATGGCCAAGCCGAAGGAAACCCGCTTCGACGGGCCGTTCCGTAAAGATGCACCTCAAGGGCTGGAGAAACCTTACAACTTTGACATATTAGCACAACTGGCTAATACGCCAGCAAAGTTGTCGTTATACGAGCTCCTAAGGCTCTCCAAGGATCTTCGTGTCGCACTGAACGAAGCGCTCCAGAATGCTGATGCTTACTTAGCCCAGGTCAAACCTACAGGGGAAGACTCATCGGCAGATCTTCAGAGCAGCAACAGTGTGGATACAGTGCCCAACATCGTATTCACCCTACAGGACATGCTGATCAAGACCAACATCCATGATCGCCCCTTGTACTACACTGGATACATAGGCGACATCAAGGTGGATCGGATGCACATCGATCCTGGCTCGTCGATAAGAATCATCCCCAAAAGCTTGCTTCAAGTCCTCGGCATCCCTATGTACCGGCTAATAGCGACCAACACCGTCATTAGCGGTTTCAGCTTAGGAATGAGCTATCCCTTAGGAAAGATCCGATTGAAATGTCAGATCGGCGACCTGAGGACAGAGGTTACATGCTACGTCATAGATGCAGACACATCCTACAACATCCTCCTGGGACGTCCGTGGATACATGACTATATGATAGTGCCATCCACCCTCCACCAGTGCTTCAAGTATGTCAGTAAGCACGGGTTCGTGAAGTCTGAATTCATCGACATTGATCCCTTCAAAGGGGTTGAGTCTTATTACTCTTCGGAGGCTTGTCTATATAACGAATCCAAGAAACACGTAACTGACGAACTGGAGGCCATCATAGGGCCAGAGAAACCCTTGAGAATCCATCTCCAGGCCCGTAAACTGGGCAAAGCTGCACCCCTTGTCGCAACTTTGCATAAAGAGGTGCCCGGTTCCCTCACCCCAGCTGCACAGTTGGAGCCGATGGTCATCTGACTCCCAAGCACCAGCCAAGAACCCGTCATAGGACCGATGGTGATCCAATTGCCAAAATCCAATCAAAGGCGACCGGAAGACGAAATGCCCTCTGGGGAGCCGATGGTGATCCAATTGCCAAGATCTAGTCAAAAGCAAACGGAAGACACAAAGTTCCCTGCCGAGCCAATTGTCATCCATCTTCCCAAGACGAGCCGGCAACCAAGTGTCGATCCGACACCCTAAGACAAGCCAATACCACAAGCTGAACCCTTGGTGGTCAAGTTGCCCAAGACAGTGCCCTAACCTCCGGTCATGCAGAGGGTAGCTGAAGAGGATGCAGAACTCACAAAGTATCTGGTTGCAAAGGTGGATAGTCCCTCTCCTGATGATGTAATCCTTGCGGACAAAATTCCTTATTTCATCAATAAGAGGCTGCCATTGAACTATCCTGAGTGTAATAAACTCAATCTGATGTATACTGCTGGACTCGGTTGGAATACTAACCTGCACACACAGGTGACAACCGTCCATACCGTAAACTGACTTGCTTCCATTAAAGATGCCTACTTCATAGTCCCAGGCAGAAGAAAAGGGGATCACATGATCATCTTTGGCCGAAAAGAAGGACCTCAACCCTTCATGCCTAAAGAGTTTGATTTTGAACCCGATACTGGAAGACTACTGCTCTACCTGTGTAGTCTTCAGGCCAAGTACTTCATGCAAAAGCAGGGGTACAACATGGAGGCTACCCCAGGTCTGAATTTCGGCAGTGGTCGGCGATCGCCTCTGTAGCTGTCAACTCTGTCTGGGAAACCTCAGCATTATTACGGCAAATTCCTAAAGAAATACTATGTCTAAAGGATATGCTGGTACTCCCTCAAAACCATCAAATCTTCTAAACTATCGAGTTATGTACACTAAGTACCGCTGAACTCACACTCTATCACATATCCTTGGGTGGCGAGTCATGTACGATGATACCTCTGAACTCACACTCTATTGCATCTCCCTGAGTGGTGAGTCGTGTATGATGATACCTCTGAACTCCCACTCTAATGCTTTACCTCACAGGAGTCTGCCCAGTTCATCATTATCCCTGAGAAAACTTCCTGGTCCTGATTATCATGTCACGTCGATATTACCTCTAGTACCAATGATCTTCCGACTTAACACCTGTACCCAACCCAGGATTAAAGACATGGTGTTATGACCACAAAATCTATCACGTCCATATTACCTCTTTTAGGTTTGGCTCAAAATCTATTCGACAAAAAACTACTCATGATTGTCGTATGTCACGTCCATATTACCTCTGATATCGATAGTCTTCTGACTTGACACCTGTACCCAACCTGGGATAAAAGACACGGTGTTAAGGCCACAAAATCTGTCACGTCCATATTACCTCTGTTGGGTTTTATTTCATATCTATTACCCGCACCGTCAGTGCGCAGAAGGGTAATAGGTCTACAAAAGTTATCCTAATCTATTACTCGCACCATCGGTGTACCAAAGAGTAGTAGGTCCACAAAATATCTTTCAAATCTATTTGCTCGTATTTTCAGATGCACAAAAGGGCAACAGGTCCACAAAATGTCCCCCAGCGGGATATCCTTTATAAGCACCACCAATACCACTAACAAAGAATATAGTGAATGCATTCTGTTTATTCAAAATCAGTTACATTCGTTACATCTAAAAAAAGGGGGCGGAAGAAAAAGGCTACTACTCATCAGCAACGCACAGTTTGGCAAGAATGTCTTCCAACTGTGCAGTTGAGCGCTCAATTTTCAGTATGGCTTGGCGTTCAACTTCCTGGGTTAGCTTTTCAGCATCCTCAAGATGTGCATGAGCTTGCCAATTTTTCTCTAATTTCTTCAGTGCACCCTTTAGAGCGGCAGAGGCTCGTGTGACTTCATCAGTCTCCTTGCAGATCTTCTCTTTTTTCTAACGAGTGGCTTGGAGTTCAGTCTCCAAAGATTGCAGGCGAGCCTGGAGCTGGTGGAGCTGTTCATTCATTTCGGTTATAGCACGAATGGTGGTCTCTTCACGAGTCAAGCAAATTTCTCCCTCTCGGCTCAGCTTGTCATATTTGAGAAACAGCTTATGGAGGTCCTTCTCCAAGGTTGGATTGGTCATCTCCTGTAAAGCCTTCACCTTTTCCACGACCTTTATAAGGAAAGCATGCTCCTGCTCCACTGCAGAAGACACATCGACTTGCCACAGTTTTTGCAACTAGATTAGGTGCTGATCAGCCTCTGCCAGCTTATGCTCCAAAATAACGGTCGCCCCTTCTCTACCTGGAAGCGCCTTCAGTAGGTCAATCTGGCCTTGGGCGCAATGACGGGCCACGGCAAATGAACTCCCACTCATTGAAGTAGCTTCAACCCCCCGTTTTAGATGACGGTGGAAGCTCTCGACTATATCCCTCGACGATTCGTCTAGATTCTCCAAAGAGGACGACGTCGAAGGAATGTCAGCCAAGGAAGCTGAAGGTGTGTGAGAAGAAGGCATACCGGAGCTTGACGACCCTGTCAGAAGGGAAACAAACTCTGAGATTCGAGACTCCCATACGGCAGCAATCTCCTCTTCCGCAGCCCGAATGAGCAGAAGACTAGGCAGAGTGGAGAGTTCAATCTTCGGGGAAGGGGCAGCCTCCATCGATCCCGCATCCACCAAAGAGGTTGAAGGAGCTGAGACCTCTGTGCTCAATGCGATGGATGGCCCCTCATTGAGCGAAAAGAGGAGAGGGGACACTTCTTGCTTGAACCAGGTCAGCCCCTGGATCCTCTTCTATCCCTTCTTCTGTAGCCACATCCACCCTCGGTAGTGGAGAGGCAGACCCTATAGGTCTAGAACAACCGACAATCAGCTTGACCCGATGAAGATGGAGTTGAAGCAAAAAAATCTCCTCATATGTAAAAATTTAACATAGCTTACCAAAGACAGAGGGCGAAGACTGGGGCTCAATCGAAGTAGTCTCAGCTCCTCCCGCCGCTTCCACATCTCCCTTGAGGTTAACAGCGGTGCTCGAACTATCCACACCTGCCTTCTCAGTCCCTGTTGCTCTGGGCAATGACGTAATTATATCAGCACCAATTTGTGAGGACCCTATAGTTCTACGGTCAGATCCCAGAGTAGGGAACGTACAGGCAGGATCTGATGGTTGAAGGTTTGCTTCCGTCGATGCCTGCAAAGGAGGGCCTTCAGATACCATTCCAAGAACAACATTAGGGTTCGTCGTGAAATAACTTACCCTCGTGTTGACTTCAATATCACTACCCATTTTCTCTACGGCAGGCCCATGGAACCTAGCCGCCACTCGCTTCTGGGAACGAGGCCTCTTAATGACAGGAGGTTCAGGCCTGCTTTGTCTATGCGGAGGATTCGACGCAGGGGAAGGCACGCGCACTGCCAAAGGGCTTACAGAGTGCTAGAGATCTTCAGAGTCATCTTCCTCCTCCTCTGTACTATCGGAGTCAGAATCGAAGACTTTTCTCTTCCCATTCCTCGTCCTCTTACGGGAGTCTCTCGGTCGCTCCTCCAATTTTGTACCGACAATAAAACTGGTACGAGGATTAAAGTCGTTGGGAGGCACATTCACGGATACATGACGAAGGACCGCCATATACAGGATATGTCCCGAAGTCCCGACATCATGAAGGTTGAAGCTGGCCTGCATGTAGATTGTCGAATAATAGTGCCAGGCCCAAATACCATCCAAGACGCTTCCTTCGAAACCCAGACAAGGATTAGGGTTATCCAAATATAATTGGCTATACCTAAATTATCGAGAATATCGGCTGGGTAAATATGGCTCTAAGTATATAACATTGCGGTTGCGGTACACCAGCACTACAACAGAAATACCTTTTAATGACGGCTAAAAACCGTCATTAATGACCAACCATGACGCTTTTTTTCCAAAGAAAGCGTGATGAAAATGGGTGTTATAAATGTTTTTTAAAAGCGTCATAAAATAAACGTCATGAATATGATGAGTTTCTGCTACACTTATTTTCAGCGTAGTTTGAAAGCGTTATGAATAGATAATCTCTATAGACTCAATTCAGCACATTTATAACGCTCAATTCTGCACATTTATATATTACTTTCCAAAAAATTATAGATCAATGCTCAATGTTGCTCAATTCAATTTCAAAACCTTCATTTTGAACCATATTCACAAGAAAATATCTAAATGTCATAGAGTACCATTTAATCCATTTACAAATATATACATAATATATATCACCATCTTCATTACATTTTTTCAAAATAGGACATCCAAATACATATATTTACAACTACTACTAGTAAGTAGACCCTCAAAACTATTAGTACATTGGCTTCAACTTTGAGCACATCAAAACTGTCGGCATCACGTAGCAAAACCCTGAAAAAGATTAAAAAAAAATATCATAGAAGAAGCACAACAGGTATTAGTGGATACTCACCGAATCACAGATAAGCAAGTAAGTCCTTGAAACACAAGCAATAAAACATAGAGGAAAAAAAAAACAAGTTACCTGCACCTGCAAATTGACCAAAGTAAGGTAAAAAAATAGTAGGATCAAAATACAAAAGGTTGGCTCATAGTGCATAGTAGAACTACAGGAAATGCCATGTAAAAACAAGTTACCTGCACCTGCAAATTGGAAAAACTGTCGAGAAAATGACCAAAGTATGGTAAAAAATAGCAGGATCAAAATACATAAGGTTGGCTCAGAGTGCATAGTAGAACTGCAGGAACAAAGCTGCCATGTAAAAATAAGTTAACCACAACTGCAAATTGTAAAAACAGTCAAGAAAATGACCAAAGAAAGGTAAAAAAAAAATAGCAGGATCAAAATACATAAGGTTGGCTCATAGTGCATAGTAGAACTGCAAGGACAGATTTTTTCAAAACCATAATTCATTGCAACGGAAGTCACAAAACCATCTCCAAATTGTATCTCATCATTGCCAATATATAAATTTTTTGATAGGAACACAATAAAGTTGTAGGTATGTAGACAATGGAATAGAAAAAAATTGTTTGCAGTGAAATATGGGTTGTGAATTTGGTTTTCCAATTGAAACATGCCCTGTTCCTTATATTTCAGCTAAGGTAAATATCTGAAAAGTATGGGTTTGGGAAAAACTCTACTGTCCTATCCACTCCCTGTCTCCATGTAGCAGCAACAATATTATCACTTCATAATAAAAGCAAAGAATTCAAGTTAGTCACATTTTTGTATCATAATTCAAATGTAGCAGCGGGACTAGCAGCAGCATTTTGAATCTATCATAATTCCAAATTTCCAATACACAAGGCAAGAAATGTAAGCAGGTAATGTATCACAATTCTCTAAAAATTACTCAAATTTGTATAGATTCCCCCAAAATGCATCATCATATATAGAATAAGCAGTATATTAAGAAAATTAGGAGGTTGGCTCAGAGTAATACATGTTAATATCATTGGCACATTAGGAACACCGGTACCACTTCCAACTATCAGAACAAGTTGAGGAATGCATCAAAACTTAGTATCAGAAATTGTAAATTTTGATACTAAGTTTCGTTACCTCTTCCCCCAACATGTTTGATAAGGAATGCAACCAACATTACTAACAATTTGTTTTATACAAACTATTTGTTATTCCCGCCTCTTCACAGCCCATACAAAAAAACAAAACTAATAGGAAACAAACTTAAGCACGAGTGAATAAAATAATGACAAAGAGTAAAAATCAAAATATTAATTGCATAATTTTAGAATAATCATGATTTGAATATTCACAAATATTTTCTCATAATTCAAAAAGTTCAATATATTGGAGAACCATTTAACATCAACATCTTAAACCAGGGAAAACAAAGGTTGGAACAAAAGTAGTAGAAAGTTCAAGTCACTCATATCAGTCAAGCATGCTCAAGATGTTATTATATGATATTAAACAACTAATTACCGATAGGAGGTCAATGCCCTCAGGCTCCAATGTGGGAACTGCACGTGCCAAATTTTGGGGCTTCCATTGGGGATATTCATGCCAGTCCCGCAGAGAGCTCACTCCAGGCCATTGTTCTTCAGTAGGAGTCCCTAACAACCTGTTAGGAAAGAAAGAAGTACACAAAATAAGCAACAATACCTTCATATAATGATGGGGAAAAAAATACAGACAATTTCCTTGTAGGATTAATTATTGGCCCAAGGACAGAGGATTGACAGCAGTCAATTACTTTGTTACTGGTGTGCCAAACAAAACAAAATGATAATATCCATGCAACATATATAGAACAAAATATTAGGTCAGAATTCGTGTCAGATATGAGTACCAACATATATGAGTACCAACATGATCAGTAGTACCTGTGCAACATAGATTTGTAATTATCTCAGTGCACAATACTAACAAGGTAAGTTGTCCTATAGAAATAAGAAAGTGTGTTCGTATGCTCAACATATATGTATATCAATGGACAGTTAAAAGTAGAAGAAAGAAGGAAATTTATTCTGAAATTCATGAAACAGGTAAGCTATTAAGTGACCTAGAAAGACTATATATGATAACAAAATAACATTACAACCGACATGTTAAAGTTCTTGATTTTGTTATATATTCATGAGCTGAATAAAAACTGTGTTTTAGCAACTTAAAAAGAATTTTTTATTAG
This sequence comes from Iris pallida, assembly GCA_029216955.1. Taxonomy (NCBI): domain Eukaryota; kingdom Viridiplantae; phylum Streptophyta; class Magnoliopsida; order Asparagales; family Iridaceae; genus Iris; species Iris pallida. The sequence continues at coordinate 6,171,426 of JANAVB010044018.1, read as the reverse complement.
CAGCTCACTGAGCATGATGTTTGACGAACAAAGATCCAACAAGTACCTGAAGATGTGAAGCAATTGCTGCAATTCTGAGTCGCCAGGAAATAAAGCTTGTCTTCTCACCATCTCGGCTGAGTTAGTAAATGTGTTAATAAAATAACTCAAACAGAGTACAATTTATTTGTATGAAACAGCCAAGGCTACACCATCCTGAGAGTGTTGTCCTTTACCAAACGATTCTACAAAAATAAATTCAATTCTTTGCTAAACTTCATAAAGGGAAAATAGTTAAATGTAAAGGCCCTAGCTCAGAGGTCTATGACTACAGGATTTTCAATTCAAGCATTGCATTTTAAGTGCTAACAAAATTCACATAAGAGTCATCATCTTAAATCAAGTAGACAAACAGCATAAGATCATGGAAAGAACTTCTAAATATTAGGTTAAGAAAAAACATAAATAAATCAAGCAGTTGACTTCAGGTTGTTAAAAAGAGCATTTAAAATGGAGGGATCCGAACCTTGAGTGGGGAGGGAGGACGGACATGGAGCTGAGGTCGCAGGCCTTGTTGAGTGGGGAGGGAGGACGGACATGGAGCTGAGGTCGCCGCCGACCTCTCCATCTCCTCGAACCTCCTCACGATCTCCGCCGGGATCCTTCCCCCCTCTACCGCCGTCGCGAGGTCCGCGGGGAGGCTCTCCGTCCCCCTTCCCATCTCCGCCAGCGCCATCGCGGCCTCCTCCCCGAGGACCCTCCCTCGTCGTCCCCATTCCACCCTCCCCCAAAATTTTAGGGTTTGTGCGGCAGGCTTTGTGCGACGATCGGACAGTGATGAGAGGGACGGCAGGCTTTGTACGGTGGAGGGAGAGGCGACAGGGATGGGGTGAGAGAGAGAGGAAAATTTTAGGGTTTGGGGAGAGGAGGGAAGAGGGGGCAGAAGGGGAGCAAGAAGAAGGAGAGTTCTTCCGAATAAGATCGTGGGGGGGGGATGAAATATATTACAGAAAGTTTATTACAAGTTTGCCACCGCTCTAAAATATTAATAACGCTTTGTTTTAAAAACGTTATAAAAAGCCCAGAATTAGTCCAAACCGTCATAGAAAAAAGGTATTTTTCAACTTAATAACGCTTATGTATCAGTCGTCATTAATACTCCTTGTCGAGCGTCATTAATAGGTCTTTTTGTTGTAGTGCAGATGCGAGAGACGGATGCTCTGCAGCCAGCGAAACAGCTTTTCAGACAGGGCCTGGAGTGCAACAGCACTATCAAGGTGAACGTGTCCCATCTCTTCCTTAGTAAAAGATGGGACCGACAGAAAAAAGGAATATCTATCCACCCGTACAAGAGCGGCTCGGCAATCGAAAAAAGTAGTACAGTTCCAGGGCATGTCACGATAATGATAGATGAAGGTATCATCACTTGTCGCATTACCCTCCGGGCCAGGCCGCATCAGAGAGGGGCAATGCCTCAGCATCCACCCCATTAAATAATGATACGACAGCTCGATTCTGTTAAAGGGTTTCGTAAGTTCACGTGCTATGACTTTTGACGTAAAAATACGAAGACCCCGATGGATGCTGCATACAATAGCTGGAAACAGAACCAACTTGCCTCCAAAGACCAGTTTTACCGTCGGAAGTATTAAGTTTCGGCTGATCCTCTCAATCGAACCGGAGCCCGCCGAGACGACACAAGCCTTGTCGGAGTATTAAGTTTCGGCCGATCCTCTCAATCGAACCGGAGACCCTTAGTCATATCATCAGCTATCCGACCAGGATGGCCTTAGCAGACAGAGGCTGGGTATCATGACAAAAATAGTTAAAAGTGTCGCTCAGACTCTCGAACCTGTCACCAACAGCTCGGGCCCCCCTTGGTGCTTTGTACTTGAGCACAGACTTGTTCCAAAGATTGGGGACTCCTAACAGCAACCCGACCGGACGCGCTAAGGTTAAAAAGATAACCAATCCAAGCCTTGGTATGAGGAAGGTTCCCTTTCGAGTTATCATCCTTTTTCTTAGATATTTGTTGACAGCTGCTATGGCGACATAGCACTTCCTGATATACGGCAAGGAATCCGGAGAACCGCCGCTCTAATTCCTCAAACTCTTTATTTGTCGGGGTACACTCCTCATAAGCTTTATCTCTCCAGGGCAATTTGGACACGTCATGCATCTCATGAAGAGCAAGCCCTATCTCTCTCCCGAGAGGAAAGAAGGTCCCAGTACGACAGTTGTACATGTCAAACAATGCCATAAACAACTTCGGGTTCATAAACAAGCCATAGCAGAAGCCCCTAATGGCGCAATAGAGGCCGATCCGTCGTAGGGTGTTCTCATACTCCGCCAAGATCCAAGAAGTCAGATTGACCCATGGCGGAGAACAATGCTGCCAGTTCAGTAACGACAATCTTTCTGCAGGGTATGACCCTTTGTGAGCAATCCGATTCAAAAAGGTATCAGCCTCGAAGGATAACATGTTAGGCTTCAGTTCGTTGATGAGACTACCAGGAGCCAATCTAATGACGGAGTAACTCATTGTTTCCCTTACTGCAACCACTGACCGTATGGGATTATTAAAATGGATATGGCCCATAAAGATCCCCCGCTGATCCAGAGTTAGAGAACCTGGCATCTTCTCCTCAAAAGGTACCATATTGAAATCTGATAGGGAAAAGTGGTGGTCCATTAGGGGTATGTGAATCGCTTCCCCCTGAAAATAGAAGTCCCAGCTCTCAGATGTCTCTATGATGCTCGGGTCTGAAATAATTAGGGCATCCTCGAACAAAAACATAGGCTTCAGATGAATGCCATTCAGTTGCCCAGAGTTCATCATGCTATGCAAAAAGAAGAAGGATTGGTTTCGGATCTCCCTCAACCTATCTTCAGGCTGATTGCGGGTAATCTAAGATGACACACGTTCGACTATCTGGTCAAATCTCACACCTAATACAGATTGGGCATATCTTATCAAGAGTTCCCCCGATGGAGCTATGGGCAAGGTCACTGCAAAGGACAAAGCAGAAAAGTGGTTAGAAGAAAAAAGATCAATTTTCAGCTATGTGGCCTAGCCAAACAGGATCTATGCGACCTAGTTATGAAGGATGTGCATGCGGCTTAAGAACATGAGATGCATGCGGCTCAATCGTACAGTTCTGTTAGGCAGTGCTCATACGGCCCTGTCAGGAGGCACTTATATGGCATAGTTAGGGGATACTCATGCGGATCAGTCTTGAGTCACTTAGGAGGTTCAGTTACGCAATATTCATACGGGTCGATCAAGGAATCACTTATGCAGTTCAGTTATGAAAAACTTATACGGCCTGGACAGGGTCAATTATTATACGAGTCAATAACGCTTATGCGGCTCAGCCCATGCAGCCCTATCACATAGAACATATGCGGTCTAATAAAATTAGGGCTCGCAACGATCATGCCTGACGCATAGAGGCGACGCATGACAGGCCGGCGCATAAAATATGTGATATGGCCATTCAAAAAATTAAAGTCGTCGTCTTCCTGCCGTCCTTAACCTTGATAGGGGGTGTACGTCAGGATGAATCGAAGGAGAATCCGCAGCTCTCGACGGAGAAGCAGATCCTTTCCCTTTGGCCGCAGCATCAGACGACTTGGAAGCTTTTGGAGCCATGGCTAAACAGAAAGCACTACAGGGACAATAAAGACGAAGGAGAAGAAGATGAAGAAGAAATTTTTTCCCTCTAAATGACCTATATTTATAAGGTTTATTGAAAGTGCGCCATTTCGATTCTCGAGCCCATTAAAGATAATGATTACATTTGAAGATTTTATCCTTAGTAACTGTCAGCTTTATCTTAGAAAACGAGCCCAAATCAAACACAAAATTAAGGCATTAAATGCAGCAGTAACAACTGGCACAAGATCTCCCTGTGGCCCGAAAGCGTCCATACGGCCCAAAATGACCCTGCGATATGACGTCTCTCCTGACTCGAAGATTTTTTCTACGGCTTGATATACGTCCATGCTTCTTATTCAAAGTATTCCAAATTTATAATTTGAAAACATTGAAGGGGGTCTTGTAGAAGCATGGAAAATATGGGGTTTATGCGGATCACAACTGACCGCATGAGTACCCTAAAACAGATTGACCCGCATAAAGAAGAGCCGCATGACAGACTCAGTACGCCCCCTTTAGACCATCTTTACTACACTGACTTTTGAGCTGCAGAAAGAATAGCTGACTCTTGTCTGATAAAGCTGACAACTCTAACACTCTGAAAAGAAGATAAGACATGATTAGACTGGACATGCGACCCGAGCCACATGAACCTTATGCAACTCAATCTATGTATTTCATGCACCCAAGGGTAACTGTAATCCGAGCCACATGAGCTTTATGTGGCCCAGAATATAAGAAACTATGTGACTCAAAAGTCCCCAAGCTACATGCGGACTAAGGGAGACCGCCGCATGAGTCTTATGTGGCCCAGCATGGACAAACTCTGAAGGGCCTATGTGGCTCAAAATGACTCAAGCAGACTGGTCCTATCTTGTGATGAGACACATGGCAGGCTGACCAAGTTTCAACTACCCAGATTTGCTACAACAAAATCTCAACAACCCCCACCAGCTGGCAGCCCGAGATCGAGTCTTTGTGCGCTGTGAGAGACACGTGGCCACGTGGCCCTTTATGTGGCCCAAAAAACTGCTACTACAGAAAATACTATAAATAGCAAGGTATTACACCCAGACAAATGGTTGGTAATCCAAGGCTGGTAACCTACGAAAGGAAATTTCTTCGAGAGCAAGGAGCGCGTCAGATGGTCCAAGGAGTAAGGTAGAGTTGCTACACTTTCTCGAGCCTCTATCGTCACCCCCCAGAATTAAAACTAAACAATTGTACTTAGATTGTCTCCTAGGCTTTCTTTCTAGGCTTTCTCTTGTACAAGCGAGTTTACAATCAAGTTCAATTCATCTGTAATTTATTGTGCTTGATATTTAATGGCAAATAATTAGCAGCCACCCCATCAGATAATGGTAGGGCAGCTCGATTTGGTTGAAATCCTTCGTAACGTCACGAGCTATGGCTTTAGCCGTAAAGATATGAAGGCCTCGATGAATGCTGCACACCATGGCTGGGAGTAGAGCTAGCCTGCCTCCAAAGACTAGCTTAAAAGCAGGGAGGATCAGGTTACGGCTGATTCTCTCAATAAAACCAGATCCTCCCGAGACAACACAGGTCCTCAACCATATCATCAGAAACCCAGCCAGGATTGCCGTATTGGACAAGAGTTGGGTATCTTGATAAAAATAACTGAAGGTGTCGGTCTGGCTTCCGAATCTGTCACCGGAAGCATTACTCCTCTTGGCGCTTTGAACCTGAGCGACCACCTCTTCTTTAGTCTGAGGGCTCCGAAGGGTAACCCGGCCTGAGGCCCCAAGATTGAATACATAACTGATCCAAGCCTTGGTATGGGGAAGGTTCCCTTTAGAGATGTCATCCCTCTTCTTCGATATTTGTTGACAAGTGCTATGATGACATAGCACTTCCCGGTAAACGGTGAGAAACCCGGGGAACTGCTGCTCTAACTCCCCAAACTCCTCATTCGTGAGAGTATACTCCTCGTAAACTTCGTTTCCCCAGGGCAACTTGGAGATGTCATGCATCTCGTGGAGAGCGAGCCCCATCTCTCCAGCAGGTGTAAAAAGGTCCCCGTACGACGGTTGTACATCTGGAGGAGTGCTATGAACAGCCTTGTGTTCACAGGAAGACTATAGCAGGTGCCCCTTATGGCATAGTAGAGGCTGAGCTACTGTAAAGTATCCTGATACACCGTCATAATCTAGGATGTCAAGTTGACCCACGGAGGAGAACGATGCATCCAATTCAGCAGCGATAGTCTGCCAATGGGATATGACCCTTTGCGGGCAATTTGGTTCAAGAAGGTGTCAGCTTCAGAGAACTGGTTATTGGGCCTTATCTCATTTATGAAACTGCCAGGGGCTAGTCTGACAATAGAATAACTGACTGACTCCTTGGTCACGACCGCCGACCGTACCCGTCTATTATAATAGATATTGCCTATGAAGACTCCCTGTCGGTCCTGAGTTATGGGATTCGTCATTCGCCTCTCGATAGGCACCATGTTAAAACCTGATAGGAAGAAATGGTGTTCCATCTGAGGAAGGTGAACTGCTATTCTGTTGGAAGTAAAATCCTAGCTCTCAGATAGCTCCAGTATGCTTGGATTCGAGACAGTTAGAGCGTCTTCGAATAAGAACGCAGGCTTCAGATGAGTGTCCCCAATTTTTCGAAATTCATCATGCTGAGTAAGTACAAGAATGATTGGCCCCTGATCTTGTAGCACCCAGTTTCTAAAATAAGGGTAATTTTGAACCTTTGTAAAAGTTTATTATTTAATAATAGGATTTATGATTTATGGGGATTTTTTAATTTAATTTAATACTATTTATAATTGATGAATTATAATTTTAATGTGTTAGCTAGTGAATCCTAAAACTGTTGAGCCTAGAGACTAACCATGACCGTGGGGACCTAACCATATGATTAGAATGACTAATTACAACTTTTTAGGCTAAGGATATTTTGGTCATTTTGTAACTTTTGAATTATTTATGATTTTGATTAATTGGTGAATTTTAGATTATTTTAATAATATTTAAATTGATGTATTGTGATTTTGGTCATTTTTTATATTTTGAAATTTTTATATTTTAATATTAATTTTTTGGGATTTGTTTAGTCGAGTTTGAGTTTCGTTTCGTTCCGGCTTGTGTTAGTGATCCGGGTAGCTTAGACTCTAGACGAGACCCCAAGATTAGTTAGTCATGGCCGACAAACCCCACTAATGAAGTTAGTAAGTTTAGACTAATCCCACTTGTTAGATTTGTTAAGTTAGAGGCTTAAATTTAACCCTTTTAATCCCAAACTTGAACCTAACTTAAAATTAACCAAGATGACTAGTTGAGGCCTTATTGGGCTTTACCCCAAGGCCCAAATTGGTTTTAATGGCAGCCACTATAGGTAGGTTAGCCTCCCTTCATTTTATTTCATTCTATCTTGCCTTTTTTCCTTTACAAAGTGTTCTTCCCCAAATTAGAGAGCTTCCCTCTTTGATTTGATCTCCAAATCCTTACATCCCTCTACCAAAATTTCCATCCAACCTTCTCATACTACCAAGGGAGGGTGCTAGCAAAGTTTTAGAGCAAAGTGCAAGGAGGAGTATTCCTTTTGGAAGATCTTCGTGTCGAAGCCGTGTCCTTGAGAGTATCATTGGGATTCCACTCCCAATAGGTAAAACCAACCCTCTAAATTGATTTTCTATGCATACTAGTTAGTTTTGAATCCATAGGATCCACCTCCATGCATGTAACCCCTTTAGATTCAAGTTTGAGGCCATTTGGAGCTCTCTTGAGGATTTTAGATGTGTTTTGTGTCCTACTTGATAGATCCCAAATTAGGACACCCCATGTGTTTGATTTATTGTCTAATAGGATTAATCATGTTTTAAATTCAGTTTTAGAATGGTTAGAGAGTGCATTGATCTTAGTTAGGATGGTTAGAATGAGTTTCATTTGGATACCTATGTTGGTATCTAAGTATCTTGGCCTACATGTGTTTATTTTGTCCAATATAACCCAAATTTGTCATAATATTCATCCACGTTTTTTGTAACTATAGCAACTTAGAAATGCCATAACTTTAGCTCAGAACTCCAATTAATCTCCTTTTTTTTAAAAGAACCGTATCGAAGTTAGCTTTCCAAATAATTTTTTTTAATAAGCCAAAATCGTTATAAAACTTTCTGTAAAACTATTTGAGTGTCATATGTCCGAAAGACAAACGTGTTTCGGTGTTTCCGCAATTTTGGGAGCTTTCAGACACGAAAATGCGATCCGTTTGAAGTTTGGAAAAGCTAACACGAAGGGCTACGACATACGTTAATCCTAGAATTTAGTGAATGTCCAATTGGTACAGTATTAATTTTAAGTAGAAGAGTTACTATACGATATAGGCATTTTGTGTACCTATGAGCCTATATAGTATGGATATTAAGTTAATGTAGGTATCATAAGTTGTCAAAAATATGTATGATATAGTACATATATATATATATATATATATATATATATATATTATTGTTAGATAGTATATGTTAGTATGTTTGTTAGATGTTGGTTTGTAGAGGGTTAGATATATTAGAGTTTGTTATATGTTAGTGTAAGTTATATTTGTTAGTATGAGTGTTAGTTAGATAGTAGAGGTTAGTATTTTGTTAGATATTTGATATGTTGTTAGATAGTTTGATGTTAGATATCTAGTATGTTAGATATTGATATGTTAGTAGGTTATGTTAGTTTTAGGTATTGGTATGTTAGCAAGTTAGTCTCTATAGGTCATATGTTAGATATTAGTTAAGATGTTATGTTAGTACATTAGATAGTTAGTGAATTAGATATTTGAGGTGTATCTTGGTATCTCATGATACCAAGTTAGTATCTTAAGGTAAATATGAATTACCTTTACCTTTAAGGTAAATGATTAGTTTACCTTATGACCAAGGTATTAGTTTTGGGATGCCAATATGACCAAGATTGATATGGTATCCTAGTGTTAGTGGGTTAGTGTCTAAGTGTTTGAGTTTGAGTAGGTAATGTTAGATTGTGGAAGAATTATATAGATAGGTATATATATTTTTGGGTTATATAGTATCTATATATATTATGAGAGTATATAGATATAGGTTATGGTTCATAGTGAGGATATGTATATACTTGATATACGATATCTATATGTATGTGTTAGGGAGGTACTCTATGGGTAAGAATATATGTGATATATATGTAATGTATATTATATATCTAAGTTTGTATGCCTTGTTAGCTATGTGGTTTAGCTATGTGCCTTGATTTAGGCTATGTGTTAGATATAGTATACTTGATTGTTTAGGCCGTAGACTTGTTTAGACCTAGAATTGGCTAATCTAGACTAGTTTGACCATTGTTTACCAAACCTTAGCTAGTTTGACCACATTAGACTAGTTGTCCTAGTTTGACTAGACTAGTTGACCAGAGTTGACCAAGAGTTGACTTTGACCTAAATTAACTTAGACTCATGTAGATTGCATTATAATTTTAATTACCATATAAATTGAACTCTTTATAACCTGTGTTGCTCTAACTAGGACTCTGTGACTCCAGTTGGCCATCTTTTCATATTAGCTGTTTAGGGTATTAGGCGAGTACATTCTCTGACCGTTTCATACTTGCTAGGATTTATATTTTTGCTCTAGATTACTTTACATGATGCTGTCACGTTATTATCACGGATTGGTACTATATCGATCTTGTTTTGCGATGTTATCCCCCTCGGGTGCATCAGATACAGTTGTCATGTGCTTTTCATGAACATCTTGTATTTCATGTACACTACTATTCATGTATACTCTTGTACAATCTTGTACTCTCATGATCACGTGAGCAAATGTGATAAAAACCTCTTGTACAAGGTAACATAACTTGACTGGATCCTTGTGTATTGATTAGAGAGGGTGAGTAGGAAATGGTTATGTGATCAAAATCCCATCTTGTGAAATCTTATAAAAATCATATATATGTCCATTGTACACTCACGTATGATGGTGTTACCCTTGCATTGTCCTAACCCGTTTATATAACCATCTCATGCTCTACATCACAGGTTACTTACAGTTCTTACTTATCATGTATATAAATATTTCCAGTTATCAAATCTCTCTCGTTTTCATATATATTTACTTACAGTCCATGTATCTTACTCTTTTGTATGCCTTATATTTCCTAACATGATATGAACTGCATGAGATGTATTGTGCTCGTTCCTGTCCTGACTGGACTTGTTAAAAATATTACAGGTAACTTGGAGATTCACAGTTAGCCTAGAGGACCAGAAGAGCTTGGAGTAGATTACTAGTTTATAGTTTAGTTTCACTTTTAGAACTTGTTTGTAATAAGTGGAGATTGAGATTGTTTGAGATGTTTTTTAGTAGTTTATTTAAGTTGCTTGAGTTTCATAAAGTTGTTAGACTCATGTGTTATCTTATCGTGCTTAGATTGTGATTGAGTATTATCATATCTTATACTTGTCCTCTATTCGGAGTTGAGATTGTGACAGGTACATTATATAATTATGTGAGATGTTGATTAGATAGTGACCTAGAACATCGTTCTACCACCGATACTGCGGTATAGGCTAGACGTACCCACTTCTCGTGCCCCTACTCTGGGTGCGGGTCGTGACACGTTTTTAGTGGTGGCCCATGCAGGTCGAGAGTCGCATTATTGCGATATCGTAGTAGCACAACGACTTAGTTGTACTGCTACGAGCCTGCGATAGAATATAGGAAGTAAGGTGTTAGAATGAGATGATACTCAATCACAGTTAGAAATCCTTGAGAGATTCCTGGGACGACCCATGAGAATCTTATTTAAACTTCAATTTGAAATCCCTTCCTTTGTTTTGTTCACCCTTACTCATTGTTATTGAATTTGATTTTTGATGGATCGTTGTTGATTTTGATTTTCCTATTGAGATGAATTTTATGTCCTGAGTTATGATATTTTTTGATAACATATGTTGACGGAAATAACAGGGATAACAAAATGTCTACTTGATTATGGAACCTGGAGTTTATCGCAGCCATATTAGCCGGCGTGGCGGAAACGTAGAGACCTGACTTCGGATGTACGTATCTTGGTTATGAGATTTGGAATTTCTCATAGCTATACTAGTCGGCATAGCAAAAATTCTAGATGACATGATTATAGAGGTGCATACCCCAGTTATGGAATCTATCGTTTATCGCAGTCTTGCTTACTGGCATGGCGAGGATTCTGAGTAACATGATTTTAGACAGACGTATATGATTATCAGATTGTATCTTGAGACGGTTTTTAAACATATAATCTCTATCGTACCCTTTTGTTGTTGTAAAAATGTATTCCATCATCAAATAACTTAAGAGTAGGGATATTTTAGTTTTCTAGAGCTTATTCATATGTAGTTCTTTCATAGGATAATGATATGATGACTTGTGGAGTGTCTGTACCCTAGAGATGATAGTTAGCATTGGTATTAGAATAGTAACCCATTGTAGATGATTCCTCTGTTATTTATAATACCTACCAATTTTCATATAGGATGTTAGTCTGCCTTACAACCTTGATGATTTATTATTTTCCTTATCCTTTCCAGTAGGGCACCCATAACCAGAGCCTGTCCTTGAGTGTAGCTGTAGCTTAGCCTGAGACTGAGATTCTTCCTCTGCCTCCTATAGTGGTACCCCATACCATATTCTAGGGAGGGTTGTTTCCTGATGGGGCTCAGATATTCGGACTTCTCCGGGATGTGTTAGAGACACAGAGAGTTCAGGCTGAGATCTTGAGGGAGTAGTATCCAGTTCCACCTAGATCCTCAGAAGTACCCAGATTTCCAGCCTAGACCTTAGCGTGTCTTTTGAGATAATTGATACACCCCACATTGCTTGTATGTTTTGATACCTTGTGATTGCTTTGTGTTGTAGTATGACTAGAATGGCTAGATGGGAACCCTAGAGAGAGTATTCTAGGTAGACGAATCTTCTTTCTGTGACTTTGATTTCTGGAACGTTAGATATGTAAATCTTTGGAAACTTCCACTGTCCTTACCCTTAATGGAGGGTTGCAACATGGCCATTCAAATTCAAGTCGTCATTCTCCCACCGTCCTTACCCTTAATGGGGGGTTGCACGTCAGGATAAATAGGAGGAGAGTCCGCAGCTCTCGACGGAGAGGCGAGTCCCTTCCCTTTGGCTGCAGTGCCGGTCGATTTGGAAGCTTTTGGAGCCGTGGATGACAGAAACATAAAGGACGACGAAGATGATTAAGGTGAAGAAGAAGAAGTTGAAAGAGAAAATTCTCTCTCCACCGTATGACCCATATTTATAGGTCTTCAAAATAGCATAGACCGATATACGCCACTTCGATTCTCCTGTCCATTAAAAAATAATGATGACCCTTGGGATTCTATCCTTTGTAAACGAAAAGGCAGCCCCAAATTCAAAACCAAATCAGAACATTAAATGCAGCAGTGACAGCTGGACAGCCTGGATGGGATCTCCCTGCGGCTCGAAATCTCCCTACGGCTCAAAATTTTCCTACGGCTCGAAGTCTCTCCATGGCTCGAAGCCTCCATGCGGCTTGACATATCTCCATGCTTCTTATTCAAAGTATTCCAAATTTGTAATTTGAAAACTTTGAAGGGGGTCTTGTAGAAGCATGTAAAATATGGGGTTCATGCGGATCACATTTATAAAGCTAACCGCATGAGTACTTTAGGCCAAGTTGGTCCACAGAAGGAAGAGCCGCATGACAGACTCGGCATGCCCCTGCAGCCCATCTTCACTTTCTCTGATTATATTAAAAAGTGACCAAACTGATTTGGGCCGCAGAAGGAAGAGCTACTTATGCGGCCAAGCTAATCAGCCGCAAAATCCCCTCTGACAAAGCTGACAAACTCTGATAAAGCTGACAACTCTGTAAAAACTGACAACTCTGACACATCCTGCCAAAAAGCAGATAAGACGTAACCTTTTGAAAAAAAGACAAACATGTCACCAAACATAGGGCCCACGTACCTGAACCTAGGGACCACGTATGTCATGCGGCCAGGAGTACTGCGACCTGAGCCGCATGAGCCTTATGCGGCTCAATCTATACAGCACAAAAAGTCTCCAAACTTCATGCGGCTAAGAGTGACTACGACTTAAGCCACATGAGCGTTATGCGGCCCAGAATGCAGGATCTATGCGGCTCAAAAGTCTCGAAGCTGTATACAGACTGGTAGTACTACTGGAGGGACACGTAGCTAAGGGAGACTGCGACCTGAGCCGCATGAGTCTTATGTGGCCTAGCACGACCGGGCACTAAAAGACCTATGCGGCCCAAAATGACCCAAGAAGATTGATTCTACGATAGGACACGTGGCAAGTTGACCAAGTCTCAACCACCCAGATTTGCTGCAAATAAACCTCAATGAATCAGCAGCTGGCATCCAAAGACCTAGTCTTTGTGTGCTGTTACAACCGCGTGGTCACGAGACCATCTATGTGGCCCAAATATGCTTCATCCCAAAATCATTATAAATAGCAGGGTACCACACCCATGCAAAAGGCTGGCAATTTTCTCAAGAGCAAAGACAGTGTGTTATAGTCCAAGGAGTAAGGAAGAGTTCCTACACTTCTTCCGAGCCTCACCCCCAGAATCAAAACAAATTGTACTTAGATTATTTCCTAGGATTTCTTTCTAGGCTCTTTGTTGTACTTTCAAAGTTTGTAATCAATATACAGTTCTTCTGTAGTTCTTGTGTTGATAATCAATGGAAAACAATGTCATTAACCCCATGATTACGGTAGTGTAATCATGGCAAACGCTTTGAATTCTGTACCGAATCCTACTAAAAGCAACACTTGCTTAGAGATTTAAAATGTATAATTAATTATGTTTCTTTATTAGGGAATAGAAAGTGTTGTCTCTGCGTGGAGCATATCTCTGCTGCAGTTTAGCAAGTATGACAAATTTATGCCTATAAAATTATAACATTTTAGACTTGCCACGTTGGCACTGCTGCAATAAATGTCTTCCACGTGGACAATATTCTCAGCATATATCATTGTAGCATGGACAACTATGACTTATGTAGCTAACAAACCCCTTGTAGAAGCATGGAAAAAGACACATAGCCTGCTTAAACCCAAAACATCATGCCCAAGTACAGAGGTGAAAAGCCCTTCCACGGTGCCCCAAACAAATGACAAGTCCAGCATGACTCGGAGTCCAAGAACGGTAGATCCTCTATGGGTGCACCGTTAAACAAGACCTCTCGAGACCTTTGTGGCAACTGATGAGAGCACCCTACCCCAGAAACACGTCTTTAGTAAACTTTAAAGACAACAAGTCCTCCCATGCGGCTAGCTCTTAAGAAGACCTCATACGGCTTGCTCTCCAGAAGACCTCATGCGGCTCTCCTCCATAAGCTCTCATACGGCCAAGGCATCATATGGCCTACATATTTTGGAAGATTTTTATGAGAATCTCCATATTACATGCATTCCCGAAGGCGGATGGTTCGTGCCCCTGGTCGAGCTACCCCAATCCCACTATCAATGGCTGAAAGGATCAAATCTTCTGTTTATGGCGCGTGAGTCATAACTGCCCTATTTAAATGATAGATTCTCTCCAAATTATTGATTGTGTCATATGTCAATACGATCGGGCCACCTGATTTAAATCTCACGTTTATGGTGTGTGCATTATAACTGCCCCATTCAAATGGTAGATTGTCCTAAGTTACTATATATGCTATGTATCATTCCTGATCAAGTCATATAGCAATCAATTATTACTCATGATTGTTACAACATGGTTTCTTCTAATCCACTTTCTGAGATCTCTACAGCAAGTCGATCTCCAATCAATGCCACGTATCAATATGATCGGGTCGAGCCATTAATCAGCTGTATCATAAGGCTGTGACAACCCAAATTGCGTCTATCCTGCAGAAGGTCTCTTCTCATCAATGTTGCCTGCATAATTTGTCTTTGATGATAGATATAAAAGGAGGTACATGCCTTCCAAGGGACATACACAAAGAGAGAAAAAATCTGGAGAAAACCATAAATATATACAGGAAATATTCAACACAGAGAGCATATCGAAAGAAGCCAAAGCGTATCAATCATCAGAGGAGCAAAGGAGTCATTGCAGTACTCGACCTCCATCGTCACACTTCTCTAGATCTTATATTTGTACTAAGAGACCCTCGTTGTCAGGGGCCTCTTTTGTACTTTTCGTTGTAATCCAATAAAAGAAGAAGTTTCTTAAACTTTTCTTCTAAGAACATTTGTGATGGCAACAAATCTGGCGACTTTGCTGGGGAGTGCCTTCTCCTCCAATGAGAAGGCTGTGGCACAATTCGATACCGCTATGCTGGGATCATCCCTGAAAACATTGGTCGTTCACTTTGACCAACAAGCTTTCGAAGACATGCTCTCCAGGGATTCAAACTCCTCTCCTAGGCTGACGAAGCCTAAGAAGACCCGTAAATTCTGGGTGGCCAAGGCCGCTGTGCCCGCCCCGACGACTGCAAAAGATGTTCTTCCGGATTCCTCTGATGAAGCCTCGGATCCATCTTGTTAGGGTTCCATACTAAAAGCATCACTTTTATATTAGCAATTTCCTATCTTTTTTGAAGGAGAATCATATGGGCAAATATTTGCATATTATATTTATTATTTACGCAAGTGTCTTATATTCTATACTGTAGATAATATGATGTGTGGTGTCACACAAGATCATATTACCAGTTCTTGTAGATAAAAAAATACCTCTCTTATTATGGATGCTTGTGCTCTTAATTCGGATATAATAACAGACATGTATATGTAATATGCATTACTTTGACTCATAAAAGAGTGAGATTCATTATGGATTAACATCCTCTATAAATTGGATAATGGCATTGTGTGTATGATGGGCTGTTGATTATGAAAGGAATCTATGTGCCGAAACATCGGGTTGATGATGTCCCTTTAAGGATCATAAGGATTTTCATGTAAACCCTAGTGGATTAATTATATCCGACATGACAAATAAAGTTGAGTGATACTACTTAAGGATAAGATGTCGATCAATACAGTTGTCAGCAATTTATTTTGAGCTACGGATATTCGATATCTTAACATGGGGAGACAAACATGTATATAATAAATAGGAACCCATAAACGTGATTTAGTGGACCGAGCTATTGTTCACGGGCATGGGTTGTGTGTTCGGGCTGAATACGGGATGCCTAGTTCCGTTAGCATACCTAAACCTAATTTTTCTTCACGGTCCCCGTTGTAGCCTATATATACCCTCTATTTTCTAGGCATCATAAGCGTAAAAAAGATCAACTTTCTCTAAATTTGCTCTTTGCGTAAGGAGAAAAAGAGAGGTCGGCTGTCACGCCCTGCTTCCCAAGATACGGTGAACCGAGTGCGTGACTACATCTCCAGGCTACGCCCCATACGAATATGCCCGTACTTGTATCATCGAATGTCGCCTGTAACATACTAGGTTAAGTACATGACATCTAAAAATACATTCAAAACTTTTATATATTTACATATACACCATACTAGTTTATTTACATTGCCTTCTTCAAGTCTTAAAAAAAGTTTAATTTACATATCAGCTACAAAATAAAATTTGCTTGATCCTCAACATGCTACTCGATGATCACTCCTCGGCTTCGTCTACAGAGTATAAGGGCAACATCTTGCCTAAGATTTCTTCTTCCCCTAGTGAACAATACTAAGTCGTCAGAATGACAAGCAAGTCCTTGGTCAAGAACGAAAATAAAATAAAATAATCTTTTGAGTCAGAAAGTTATACATAAGTTGGGATGAATAAAGAAAATGAAGATGATAATCATTTGATTTATATAACAAGAGTTTTAGAATACTACCTATCCTAATTCTATAAGTGTCCAGAACACCCCTTTGCAACCTAACTACAATTTCAACCATAATCAAAACATAATCAAATTCATCCTCATGATTATCAAATTCTAGAGAACATATGTGGATCATGATCATTATCAAATTTTTGACAATAATCCTGTTAACCCGGGATCAGGTGGTGTCTGTATGGGTACGATGATTTAGATCCGACCCCCACATAAATGTGGCAAATTATTTTAATTACTTTTAAATTCTGGTTTATGCCAAGAATTTACTAGAATACTGTTGATGAGCTAAGCCTTGCCCCCGGCATCGTAAGGCCTTACAGATGGCGGGAAACTTTGTTAGAATTATTATGTATTGTCGAAATTTTTTTATGAACATGATCCAGTTGTTCTCTCCCACTCCATGATGCAACTACAATCACAATGAACCTATCTATTAATATCTTTGTCTAATGTCCAGTTCTGACTTATCTGCAGTCTCGCGTGTCAAAGATCACACGTCATACAGTAATATTCTAGTCGGCAAGAAGACATGAATAAATGTTTAATTTAGTATGGTGTTTTCTGTTTGTACGTGTCAGTGTCTGACGTTTCTTAAATTCTAAGATATATGACCCCTAAAATTTTTATGTTATCGTGAAGTCCGTCTCTAGGTAACTGACTCAAAATCCTAAATTTTAGGGAAAAAACGCATTCAACCTAGTTTCTGGAAGTTCCGAAAAATGATTCTCCAAAATTTATTGAAAATTTTGGCAGTCTCCTTTATTTTTCGGCTCCGAAAATAGTTTATATATCACCAGGAGCAACCCTCTGTAGAATTTAATCCTGGGTTCGCCGACCCCTCGGTGGAGCAACTCTCAACACCAAAATGACACGTAGTTATATATATATTTAAAATTTGTAATTCAAAAGTGAAGAAGTTTCTTGTTTCTTACCTAGCAAGCGTGCCTAACATTCCTTATCAATTTACAGATATGAATTATAGCCATTACTTAGCACTTCGTTACTCTATCACAAACACAAGAAAAACTAGCATTTCTTATTAGTAACCATAATTCACAAGAATGAACGATACTCAAAATTAATTTGAATATTACCTATACTGCAATTGTAGAGTACTAATCATTCAAAAATTCTAGTTCAAATTATATTTGAATCAAATTGAGTTCTACCAATAAGCACATAACTATAACTATAACTATATATGTATATATATATATATATATATATATATATATATATATATATATATATATATATATATATATATATATATATATATATAGATGAGATTCCAAATCATTGGAACTTTAAAAAGTTCTAGAACTTTAATTAACTAACAACCCAAACATGAGTATGTAGATTAACCTAAAATATGATAAGTTACGTCTAGGCTGAATTTATGGAATAATTCGATTAGGTACTTATTCTTCTTCTTTTTTTTTCTTTTAAAAAAAGGATTATATGACTTTGTATTGTATATGAAAATAATTTCCAATGTCATCTATACATCACACAGCTGCTATTTATTAGACATTACCGATCCTACAACAAAATGTTATATAGTGACTAATAGATATAAATCCAAAATCGACTAGTACAATATACCATGTTAGATCTAGGAATTTGTTTTGCTATCGTAAATTTGAATCCTACATAATATGACATCCATGTATCATTGTACCCCGAACAATGATCCTAATTAGTCATTTCACAATTTCATACTTGCTTACATATATCTTTATATTAACCCATAACATTCAGCTTTCTCTATCTATCTATCTCTCTCTCTCTATATATATATATATTTTTTTTCTATATATATATATATATATATATATATATATATATTTTATATATATATATTAATTATATATATATATATATATATATATATATATATATATATATATATATATATATATTAATTATATATATATATATATATATATATATATATATATATATATATATATATATATCCTAATACATATAAAATCTTGCAATCACATGTCATATTTTAAAATTTAGATTTATTATGCCAAATAATATCGGTGTGTCATGTCGTTTCCCAGTTTTTGTGTCCGTGTCGTATCATGTACACATATATATACATAAATTCATAATATTCAATATTTAAACTGGTTTAACCTAGATATTAACCAAACAAAAGGCCTAACATATACCATAAATCATTTCGTTGTATCGATGTGTCCATATTGTGTCCTGAATATGTTCAGAATTTTTTGGCACATAAATAACCTTCTAAATCTATAAAAGATCAGAACTAAAGGATGAATAACCATGATTACTAATACTACTTCACTGTTTTTCTTTGTATATATATATATATATATATATATATATATATATATATATATATATATATATATATATATATATATATATATATATAAAATATATATATATATATGTGTGTGTGTGTGTGTGTGTGTGTGTGTACAATTTTAGAATTATATGCACAAATAGAGCCTTATTAATTCGGTGTCTTACGGTCAAATCCTAGACAGTTGACCAAGTTAGCTTAGATGTTGACCTAGTTTAACTAGATTGCTGACCAGAGTTGACCAAGGGTTGACTTTGGCCTGGAATGACCTAGAATCATGTGGAATGCATTGTAAACTTCAAATATTACCTTCTTGATTACATCATAACCTGATGCTCTATTTAGGACTCAAACAGCTCAGTTCAGACATCTATTTTTACAGTCACTCAGTATCTCAAGCGCGTACATGATCTGATCATTTTCATACTTACTAGAACTTATATTCATACTTTAGATAAATTAGTTGATGCTGTCATGATTGTTATCATAGACCAGTACCCTATGGATCTTATCATGTGATGTTATCCCCCTTGTGTACATCAAATGCATATTGTCATGTACTTTTCACGAACATATTGTATTTTTTGTACACCCCTATTCATGTATACTCTTATGCAATCTTGTACTCTCATGATCACATGAGCCCATGGATAAACTATTGTACAGGTAACATAACTTGATTGGATTCTTGTGTATTGATTGGGGAGGGTGAGTAGGACATGGTTATGTGATCAAATCCCATATTATGCAAATATTGTGTATGTCCATTATGCTCTCACGTATAATGGAGTCCTATTTTTATTGTATATCCCAGCCTGTTTACATAACCATCTTGTGCTCTAATCACTTATATTACGTATAGTTCTTATTTCATGTACAAACTGTCTCTTGTACTCAGATTGTCTATTTTATACTGTTCTTGTACATGTCTTACAGTTTTTATTATAGTTTACTCTACTGTCTATTTTATATATTCCGTCATGATATGATCATGTTTCAGTGCTGCGTATTCGCTCCTGTCCTGACTGGACTTGTTGAAAATGTTACGATGATACTGAGAACTTCTGCCAACCTATTATGGAGCCCATCAGGACGACACATATGCGTTGGACCCACAGGAGGATCCAGCTTTAGCTGAGGACGTCATCCCTACTGCTTAGACTAGATTAGCTAGATTTTATCTTAGTTATTGATATTAGTATTGACTTTTGAGTTTGTATTATTTGGATGTTTGAGATGTTGTGTCGTTTAGACACATAGACTTATTTCCTTCTGATTGTATTTCTCTTTAGTGATTTCCTATCTATCATATCGTGTTATTTCCATCTCTAGATTTGTGATTGAGTTGTACCTTATGTGATTTGTCCTCCGTTCGGAGAGTATATCATATTGTATTTAGTTTGTGATAGTGACCTAGAACAACGTTCTACCGTCGATACTGCGGCGTAGGCTGGACGTACCCACTTCTCGTGCCCCTACACTGGGTACGGGTCGTGACACATTTTTAGTTGTGGCCCATGCAGGTCTCGAGAGTCGCAAATAGTACGATTTCGTAGTGGTACTCGAACTAGAGTATCACTACAGCCTACAGTAGGATATAGGATATAAGTTTTGAGGTACTCAATTATATTTAGAAAAAACTCTTAGCTAAATTTCTGCCATTTAAATTCTTGCTGATAATTGCTTCCTCTTGAAATAAGCTGTCCTCTTTTGATTATATCGCTTCTATTTCAGTTGATTTTCTTGTTTGATCTGTCTTCAGGATGGTGATGGAGACACGATCTCATCACTCCGGCCCGGGGGATACCGTCGAGAGGTCTAGCACCTCTCGTCCGGTTCAATTGGACCCTGGGACCGCAGCTCCCCTTATTACTTCGCATGTCGGAGCTTCTGCCGTAATCGGTGGTGTACCTCGACCTGTTCGGAGGCCTACCCCCGTCATCCCAGATGTGTTTCAGTGACATCTACCTTCAGGATCGGTGGATGCAGCATACCTCTTTGCCTTCTTCCAGCAGTTGATAGAGGCACAACAGCACCAGCAGCAGCGCTAGTCTGCTGACTTCCGATAGGGCATAGATGATGCCCACCAGCTGGTCAGGACGATAGTGGAGATGGTGACTGCCCAGCCGCAGGGAGGACAGGTTCAGCAGTATCAGCCGAGGATGCCGGGCATCCTAGATTTTTAAAAGATGCGTCCGAGAGATTTTTTTAGGTACCAAGGGGATTCTTTATGCTGACGACTGGATCGAGCATATCGTAGAGATCTTCCGACTGGCACTGATACCAGCAAAAATACAGATAGAGACGATGGACAGCCAGATGTAGGACCTTGCTTACACATAGTACCAGACAGACCCCAGAGTGGGAATAGAGGGCCAGACGTGGGGAGCTTTCAAGAAGCTCTTCAAGGAGAAGTTTTTCTCGGACGTAGCACTGGGAGGCTTGGAGTAGCAGTTTGAGAGTTTGTTCAGGGGAACCAGACAATCGAGGAGTATTCTGGAGAGTTCTACCTACAGAGCAGATTTATAGAGGATCTGAGCGAGACGACGAAGGCGAGGAAGTTCCATAGGGGCTTGATCAGGGAGGTCAGGTCCTTGACGAGAGTGACCGGGATGCTACTTTTACGGAGATCCTAGCAGGAGCTATGCTAATCAATCGGTAATCCTGGTATATCCTAAAAATTTTAGAAGGATTATAGTCTACCCACCTTAGAAGCTAGGGTATGGTTTTTAGGAATAATGAGATTAGAAAAATTCCGAATTCCGGATAGCGTACCTCGACTGTTATTAATAAAGAACGAGGCACGGCGAAACGGAATACAGTAGATATAAGTCAAGTCAAGGATCGTTCCTCAATAAATGGAAAACGAGTGTGTACAATGACACATGGTCGATAACTAGAGGAACATACACATCTATAGTATATAAGAGTTATCGACGGGGTAACCACTCTAAGGCAAAAAGGTTTCTAACGATTGGGTCGTGTACTTCTATTGGTGTCGAACCTGCCAGACTATTGTCACTAGGGTTCTAGTTAAACCAAACTTCAACAAATAATTAGAGGCTCACAACATTTGGTTTAGAGAGTCTCCTAGGTTGACATTTTGACTAAGGGTAAAACCCTAATCATTCTCAAGTTCAGGTGGCTTGAAAGTCCCAATAGTAGTTTGAGGGTCGAGAGGAGAACGAGTAACTTAACCACATGGCTGGTCGATACTTGTATATACAACTATCACAGCCATGGAGGTACTCTGTGTCTCACTACCAATTATGAGCTTTCATCTTCCGAATCAGTGAAAGATAAAACAGTAAAGAGTTCAAGGGAGATGTCACTGAATACAATTACGTGATTCAAAGGAGAACATATAATTCAAGAGGAATTGTCAAAACAGTCGCGGATGAGATCATAGATACCTCGATATCTCAATCCACGTGGGATAATCAAAGAGAGAGCGAACCGAGTGCACTACGGTTGATCAGACCGTAATACATCGATTCTGATTAGACAATAAGTTAGCAGGCATCCCCGCTAAACATATGCCTCGAATCAAGCTCGAGAAAAGAGTAAGCTTGCAAAAACTAGGCTGTAACAGCAGCGTTTGTTAAGATAGTCGAATACAATTATGCGAGATTTTTGAAAGAAGGCACAAGTAGTTCGAGTTTTGTGAGAATCAAACCTTACCCGGTGTTCTTGCTTATACGGTCTTCCTACTATCTTCTTATCCACAAGGACTTGGTCGACTAATGGGTTATGGACATTCTAAATTCCATATTCTAGGTAAACCTATTAGTGTCAGTAAATTACCTTGTCAATAGATCACAAGGACCACGGAATGCGAGGTCGGGAGACACGCTACCCAATCTCACAGAACTTCTACTACTATTGGCTTCGGATCTTATAGAACATACAGGGCACTGTCATATCCTCTATGGTATCCCAAACTTGTAATCATGTTTGAAGTCAATTCATCGCGGATTACGCCACGCCCGTATACTCTGGCTGTGGTAAACCCTTGGTTTCGTAACTCAACATGATACAAAATCGAACTCTTCTTAACTCTATCCAATATTGGCTCAGGGTATCTACGATCAAGAGAGGACCACTAGCCATAGTTTTGGCAATATCCCATCACCTATATTTTCTTAAACTAATTTCACCTCTAGGGGTTGTGTCTTGCCAGTGCGCTACTGGCTGTAGTGAATCCATAGTCTCCAAAATTTAAATAAATGGCGATAGTGCGCTACTGTCCTGCCAGTATGAGTTAACTAACATTCTCGTAACTATATCTGTAAGAATTCATGAGCTTCTAGAGATTCAAACATGTTGACTATGAAATAAAGCGTAAGTATTTGCCCTATCAACCCTTAAAATAAAAGATTGAGCGGGGAGGAAATAACTGAAGACAAAGAACTACAAACATTCTAACTATTCCATGTGTATTCAAGCTTTTGAGGAAAACTTAAATCGGAACCTACTCGAGGTCTGTATATGGATAACATAATCGGAAATTATATATAAATAATAATTCTTAGGGCAAAATAGGAACTAAATAGGCAACTCGGACTAAGATATGATGATGATACCTAAGAGGCAAAGAGAAGAAATTAAATAATTCATCTAGGTTAGATTATCAATTCTATGAAACCATGTCTCATCAAGTGAATAACCTATCCATATTGGATCATATCATCATATCAAGAGAAAATAGTGTACTTATGGGGATCTGACAAACCATCAAAACTAATAACACCTCAACTAAGTTGCATGGCCTAGACTACCCATCGGTAAATTTGTATAAGGGATCCTAGTCCTAGTAATTCTCTTAAATTAAATTAATTCTTAATTCGTAAGAGCATTTCCTAGTCGCAGGCTCACAATAGTACAACTAACTTAAGTACTATCACGAGTTCGCAAGATTTGCGAAGACTGACCTGCATGGGCCACCACAAAAACTTGTCACGATCCGTACCCGTTTTTTTTTTAAAACGGATACAAGACGTGTCCAAGCCAGCCTATGCCGCAGTGTCGGCGGTAGAACGCTGTCACGGCCATGAAGATCAAATCACAAATAATGCTCATTCACATAAATAATTTAACTTTACAATATTCACAAGTTTTATATTTCCAAAAAATATAAACTTGTACAAATATTTGAATGACTACAAGTCCACTATCTAACTAGTCTCTAGGCTTTTGTCTGCTAGTACCCCCGTATCTCCCATGCTAAATGAATCTACGGCTAACCTGAAAATGTTGGTTTCCAGTCAGGAATGGAACGAGCATAATTCACTGAATGCAATTTCAAATAAAGAAAATGACTATAAAACGAAGGTTAGACATCAATCATAAGTTTTGAAAATAAAAAGTAAATACGGAAAACCAATATCAATAAATAGACACAAAATACTTTCCCCGACTGCTAGAATTACCTTTGATATGTGATCGATCTCGGGACAATTATGCGACACGGTCTACACGGTCTAAAGTTACACGGTCTACAGTTACACGGTCTACAATTACACGATCTACAGTTACACGGTCTACAGAAAATATTGCAGTAAATAAATCACTGTCTACACTGTCTACTTTGTAATAAATAAATCACTGTCTACACTGTCTGAACTGTCTACAAGAAATAAATGCAATAATAAACACGGTCTACATGGTCTAAGGTCAGATCACACATCCTTGGTACTTCTCATTCCCGACTCAACAATTTATAATAGAAAATAATCACATAACCGATGGACAATCAATAAAATATAGTGAAAATCAATATCAAAATGCAGACAATAAACTGTACACGCCTGTGGTCCTCTGCTGGTGAAACCGACAGTCTGAACTACTCAATGTGCCACAATAGTAAAAACCTGTACAAAAGTCCCCGGATGCTGAAATAGACAATACCAATGATCTCAAAATAGTCAAATTAGCTAGGATTGCCTGTCCTTAAGTCCAATGTTGGATACAGGGGCAAAACGGTAATTTTGGGCAAAAACGATGTCCGCCGTTGGACCCGCTTTGCACCGAAAAGCGTGCCAGAGTCAACGGTCTCTAAAGTCGTTAAACTACATGTCTACCGATCCAGTTTTTCGATACGAACCCAACAGTATCTCCAGTTTTGGATTTCTAGGGGCCGTACACAAAATCGCCCGTTGAGTGGGACCGTGGGGCCCGCAAAACGGTAATTTTATCAACAGTCTCAGAATCGGACCAAACTTGGCATACAGGACCAAAAAATGATACGGTCCTGTTGGCGTAAGTTTTGTCTCGATCTGACGAGCGTGCCCAAAGTAATTAGGGAATCTGCACAGGTGCCGATACGGTAAATTTTGACGGATACGCCGACCAATTCGAATTTTGCCAAAGCCCACACGACCACGAAGCCGTTACGCACCTTTCGATGCTTACGGTGTGCGACCATGTCGCCCGGTTTAGCGGGATGCACGTCGTGTGGATGAGTTTTCGAAATTTCTATACTGTTTTTACGTAGATAAATTCTCAACTTTAAAAACTGTTTACTTTGCATATAATTAATAAAATTCGAAAACACCAAATAGGTTGTGAAGTCCCATACGTGCTCTAAAACTTTATTCAGGTGGAATTTCTAAACTGGCATTGGTTCGATCGAAATCGATCTCCCAATGTGGGTTCGTAGACTGGTTTGGTTCCCTGTTTTGAACAGGTTTTCGTCGATCTTCGGGCTCGTTTTTCGATGCACATGACGCAAAATAAATCTAAGTATTTAAAGGGACTCGGAGTGGGTTATGTCGGGATCGTACCTGAAGAAACGGTTCGTAAAACGAACCAGGGAGCGCGAAGAATTCAACTGTCGAAGTGGGGTTGCCCGTTCTCGTGACTGCCGTTGCAAAACCGCGCGCGCGCCCTTTCCGATCAGCGGCGACTCTCCCGCGGCGGCGCACGGGGTCAGGGTGGCCGCCGGGGGTGTCAGGGGGTGGCGCGCCCTCAGGTTTGCTAGGGTTTTCGAGTTTGATCTCCCGTTACTCTCGATGCTTTGAGTTATAAACGGGGCTGTGTATATATGTATACACAGCGCAGTCTCGGGTTGGGCTGATCCCCCCCCCTCGGGTTCAACTAAAAGGAGCGGTTGGTTTGTAAGGTTGCTGCTATCCATTTATTTATTTTTTTCTTTTTTCTTTTTCCCTTTATTAATAAGTCCATTCTTATATATATATATCACCATATATATATATTCCTATTATATATATATACTTCTATATAATATATATCACTATATATATATATATATATATATATATATATATATATATATATATATATATTTCTATTATATATATATATATATTTTTTTAAAGAAAGACATTTTATTGAATAGGAAAAGGGGCTCATTAAGAGCGATACAGACTGGTGTAGAGCCAAACAGACAAAAGGGCTCTGCTGAGCACGGTAGGAAAACTAAAAGGTGAGTTTCGAAATTACGAAGTTTCGGGACTCCCGAAAGTCGAAATCTCAAAACGCTACAAAATATATCGAAATTGCGGGGGTCGTCATTGGAATAGGTTTTTTTTTCTGTATGGAAATGAGGAGTAGTGGTCCCTGGTGGGGGGTGAGGGCGTACAGCCCTGATACTGATGTTGTTGTTGTCTCTTTTTTCTTTTTTTTTTGGGAAAGAAGAAAATTTGAAATTTGAAAGGGAATTCAAATTCCAAACGGGGCTGGGTCCAATCGCACGAGACCCAAGGGCGGTCAATCGGAGCGTTGGGCTCGAGGGGGGGTAAGGGACAGGTGCACTGCCCTAGGCGCTGGGCGCGCAGCCCAGGGGTCGCGCAGCCCGAGGGGGCGCGCAGCTCGAAGCGGACCGGGGGCTCCGGCCAGGGAGGCCGGAGGGGGAGGGCGGGGGCCCGGCCTCGGAAGGGGGAGGGGGAGAGGTGGTGGGTGGGGGGGCGACCTCCAAGCCGGCGAGGATCGCCGGCGACCTCACCTGGACGGCTGAGGGGGGGTGATCACCGGGGGCGGGGGGCGGTGGTCCATCGGACGTGCGGGATGCATGAGGCGCTACGGGACCCCCGCAGGCTCGTCGCACGGAGGCAGCGGAAGGGCGGGGGCCGGTGAGCGACGGCAGGACCGGACGCGGGCCGGACGGAGGGGAAGGGAGTGCCTCCGGAGGCCGACGGACGGGGCCGGTCGGAAGAGAAAGGGGAGGGAGGGAGGGGGCGGCACAGGGCGGATGGGGGGGGGAGGAGCGCCGGGGGGTGAGGAGAGGGGAGGGGGCTCGACCTCGCCGTTGAGGAGCCGGCGAACGGCGAAGGGAGCGCCGGAGAGCGGGGGGGGGGGGGGCTACAACACGCGGCAGGAGCGCCGGAGGGGCTCGAGCCGGAAGTTGATGAGGGGCTCAGGAGCCGCCGGAGGAGTAAAAGCAGAGGGAGGGGGAGCCGTCCCCTGGGGAGCCTCCGAGGCGGATGCTTGGGGCGGAGGCAGGGAGAGCGTCGCCGAGGATAGAGGAGCGAGCGGCGCCGACAGCGGAGACCCGACCGTCGCCGGGGGGGAGAACTGGCAGGGGCTCGACGAGGGCCACTGCGCCGGGATGGGAGGGGGTGGCGAGCAAGAGGGCGCTGCCGCCGACTCCCGCGAGGGGGCCACGGACGCCGGAGGGGAAGCCGTCGGAAGACGGGAGACGGGGAAAACTTCGAGGCCGCCGGAAGACGGGAGGAGCGGCGGCTGCGGCCACTTGAGGGAGAGAAACGACGGGGGCCCGACACCGCCGGACGAGGGGCGGCGAGGGGAGGAGCCGGCCACGACAGAGGAGCCGTAAGACGGGGAGGCGCCAGGGAGGGTGGAAGAGGGCAGATGGAAGGTGGAGGGACGGCGGTGGGGATAACCGATGAAGGAGGGGGACCGGATGCCCGACGCCTCGTGCGGCGGCGCCGCCGAGGACGACGTCTTCTCCGAGGAGAACGGAAGGCCCCAAGGACGCCAACGCCGGAGGCCGGGTGGCTAAGGTGAGGGGGGAGGAAAGGAGGGAGGAGGCCGAACTGCGGGAAGCCTCCCGGCCAGGAGGACCCCGGCCAGCCGAGGAGGCCGGCAGGTGGAGAAAAGGGGGGGAGGGCTGCCGAGGGGAAAGAGGATCCTCGGACCCACGGCTAAGCCCCGGTGGCCGACCGGCCACCAGACCCACCCGGCCACCGGCGGGCTGGGTGGGGGCGGCGACAATCAGCGGAGGGAGCCGCCGCTTCCCATTCCCCACTGCTTCCCACTTCCCATATCCCACAGAGCCGCTTCCCATTATGTTATATTTCTATTATATATACCACTATATATATATATCACTAAATATATTTCTATTATATACATATAGATATATATATATATATATATATATATATATATATATATATATATATATATACCACTATATATATATCACTAAATATATTTCTATTACATGTATCACTATATATATTTCTATATAATATATTACTATATATATTTATATGACTATATATAATAATATTTAATAGACAAAATTTAATATAACCAATAATAAATAAATAATATTATATATATATAACCTTAATAAAATAATAATAAATATAATAAAATTCAATAAAACAATAATGGTGTATATATATACAACTTGTGCAGTCTAAAAATCCTAATATGTACACGGACCTATTTGATACCAATATTACCGAATATTAACTAATAATGACAATTATAATATTTAATTACGAATATTAGAAAATATTCATTAAATAATTAAAACGGAACACCACACCCACTCATACCAAAATACGTCAATACGAACGTCATTGGACGTCCCACATGACTACATAGGCTTGGGCTCAGTTCGGGTCCAGTCCAGACTAAAATGGTATAATTGGTTTCCCTAAACTCAATAATATAATTAATAGATACATAAAACTTCGGCAAGGGTTAAGTTGCAACTTGGCCTGGTTTTCCTAGTTAGAACAGTTCTATGGCTCGGCCTTCCTTACCACGACGAATACACTGGTCAAAGCACGTCATTGCGCTATCCTTGCCACGATTTCTAGTCACCGTGTACTCCAAAACTCCACCATGGCTAAAGTCATCTACCGTAATATTTAACTAAATAATTATTTATAAATTCTGAAAATCACCATTTAATCCAAATAAATAAATAAAATAAATTATAAAAAATCTGGGAAGAGGGGTTACAACAACTCAATCACAAACTAAGGTAGAATGTAGCACGATGGAAATAGATAAAGAAATCCTCAACTGAGGTACAACAGAATGAAATAACACGTCTCAACAACTACCAGTCTAAACATCTCTAAATATACAACTCTGAAAAATAAGGACAACAACTAAACATAAAAAAAGGGAAACAGTCTAAGCTATCTATACTAAGCAAGGTATCGTCCTCAGCAGCTGCCTGAACCTCCCCAGGGGTCCAGGTCGCGAGTGTCATCTAGACAAGCTCCAAAGTAAGGGGTACAGGGTTCCTCATCATCCTCTATAAAATTTTCAATAGGCCCAGTCAGGACGGGAGCGAGTACAATACATCTCACGCAGATCATAACAGGTTAGAGAATATAAACATGCAAGAGAGTACGATACATAAAACTGAAAGAAAGTACATGATGTAAACAGAAAGAGAACTGTAATAAAAATATCTACTATAAGTAGAGAGCTACCAGTGACTAGTGATTTAGAGTACAAAGTCGACATGTGAACGGCTTGATTGCACATGGCTATACTAAAGAGGCGTACATGACTATACTACTTTAGAATTGTTCACATGACTATTTATACTCTCCTATACCCCAATCAATGCACAAGGATCCAGACAAGTTATGTTACGTACATGGTTTTCACATGAAGCCCATAAATGGGTGCACATGAAGTATACATGAGAGCTCATACATGAGTGCACATGAAGTTCACATGGGGGGCCCATAAATGGGTGCACATAAAATTCACATGAAGGCTCATAAATGAGTGCACATGAAGTAAAGGTTATACATGAGATACATGATAAACATGACCAATCATGATAGCACATGAGAGTACACGAGCAAGCACGAATGAGCATGAAGCACATGATAAACATGAATAACATGAGAGCGAGAAATACACGATGTACATGAAACACACGACATGATGTATCCGATGCTCCCGAGGGGGATAACATCGCATGAAAGGATCCATATAGTACCAATCCGTGATAATATCGTGACAGCATCAAATAAGGTAAACTAGAGCAGGAATATAATTCTAAGAAAGTTATAAAATGATTAGAGAATGTACTCGCCTGGTATCTGAATGTCTGAAGTAAATGTATTGTCTGAGATGAGGTACCTGACTCCTAGTTAGAGAAACACAAGTCAAGATGTATACAGGGGATGATAAATGTAATCTACGATGCGTCTGTATGCTGTCTAGATCAAACTAGACTAAAGTCAACACTTGATCAACTCCAGTCAGCTATACTAGTCAAGGCTAGGTCAACTAGGTCAAACTTAACCCTAACAAGTCTAATAAGTCTCACTAGGCCTAACCAAGCCTATTCTAGCTAGCACACACCATGACTATACAAGTCAACTACACATGTAACTGGCATTCAAACCACAAACCTAGGCTATGAGCCATAGGCTATAGGCCCATAGGCAATGTCATGCCTATAGTCCAACCACATATCTACATATTCACATATATCAAAATATATATCTAAATTAATATAATACACACATTATAACTATATAGGCCACATGATATATATATATATATATATATATATATATATATATATATATATATATATATATATATATATATATATATATATATACATATACATACATTGAACATAGGAAACTGGAAATCATGCATTTGTGTTCATGTGTGTGTGTACATGTGAGCAAAGTGTCATAAGAGTGTGTATGTGTGAGTGTTATTTGTGAGAGGGAATGAAGTGGCATGGTGTCAAGTGAGGATGTGAAAGTGTACATGGTGTAGTGATATAGGATGTGAATGTAATCTAGAGTGTGTGTGAGAGTTACATGAATGTGTGTGCACATTAGAAACAGGGACTTTGGTGTGTAACATGTGTGTGTAATACCTATATGTATAGGACTGCACATTAGGGGCTGTTCTCAGAAAATCAGTGAATGACAGTTAATTAGGAATGTGTGTGTGTAAACTCAGATTTTTGGGTGAGTGAGCAAGGACTGGTTTGTGAACAGCACAGGGGGCTAATTATGGACTGAAATGTAGGCTATCAATGGGCTGTCAAGGCTGGAATATGGGACTGAATTTGTAGGGTGAACCATAGGGTATACATGGCTGATTTTGTGGTGTTTAGGACAGCATATAGCTGCTGAATTTAGGACTGCTAAGAGGTTGTTTAGGGACTGAAATCTGGACATGTTTTGGGGACTGAATATGGGGGTTTAGGAACAGCCATGTAGGGTGCTACAATGGACTGATACTGGACTATTTTAGGACAGTCAAGGGGGTATGTTCAGGACTGTTATATGGGGCAAAGGGGACAGCCACTTAGGTTTGCTTAGGACTAAAATTTAGGTGGCTTGATGGTTGCTAACAAGGGATTTGGGGACAAATATGTATAGGCTTGTGTGGGACTGATTTAGAGTGGGTTTAAGACATGTTTTGGGAGCAAGGGAACAGCCAACAAGGCTTGCATATGGACTGTGACAGTGTAGGGTGACATAATAGTGAGTGTGTGTGTAATAGGAACCAGTGGGTGTGTCTCAGTTCTTAGGTTTTTGGAAATCAAATCAGTTTTCACATTGAAACCATCATTCAATTCTCAGTTTGAAACTATGTGACAGTTCAATAAAATCAGTGAAACCATTTGCAGTTCAATAACAATCAGTGAACCTATTTACAGTGAATAGGAAATGAATCAATTTGACATTCAAATTAGATTTAAGGAAAAGAAATCAATGTAGCAAAATGAAAACAGTGAGTTAATAAAAAAAAATAGAGGATGGTCAATCTGGAAACAATGTCAAGTATTGGAATGATCTTTACAGTTTATCTAATAATCCAAACAGTGAATGCAACCTGGATATACATTTCAGTTAGCATATAACCCAATCTCAGATTATTAAGAGGTGAAATCGATTTCAGTTTTAAGGAAAACTAATGATAGTTTATATCTATCAATCAATACACATTCGAATTCAGTTATTCCCATACTTGATAACACCAAACCAATAGCTAACATATGAACCGGTTGACAGGAAAACAATGGATCAAAAGACAGTGATATCAGTGATTCAAATGCTCGACAAACAGTGAATCAATTACAGTATTAATAGGAAAATAACTCATTCACTAATGTATCACTCACATCCCAACTCAAAGTCCAAAATTCCATTCCTCAAATGCAAGAACCTATCTAATTTGAAAGATCAATCTAACAGGTACTAATACATATGTCCAGGATCGAATATGACAAACTAATCATTAATTAAACAGTACAAATGGGATTTAAACTCAGGAAATTAGGATTCTGAATGCATGTATCAAAAATTTAGGAATTGACAAATTCAAATATAAAAACAACTAATTAATTAAAATTAATAGGTTGGTAATGAACTAGAGTATGTGCACGTGTCCCACGAGTTGTATCGTGTCCAACAAACCCGACAAGACCGTGTCTAAAACCCAAACGAACTCAAACAGTGCAACGGGACAGCAATCATCATGCACGTGTCCACGCGTGTCCAATACACGACACGACACGAAGTAGGACTCGTGCTCGTGCCCAAGTGTTCGCCAAAGGTAGGGGAAAGTGTCCAACTACCTGCACCGTGTCCACGTGAAGCGTGTCGCGCGTACGAAATACGTATCAGACGCGATTCCCGCGCGCGCGTGTTAGGCTACGACCAGTGCATGGTCAATTACTCTCTGGACACTCGACCAGATGTCCCCAAACTTTGGAGACATGCTGTCAGTGGTTGCCCCCAGGTTCGTGTCAAATATTAGGTGTCCAAGTGTCCTACAAGTGGAGAACTAAGGCTCGAGTAGCAGGGCATGTGCGCCGTGTCTCGTGTAGTGAGTTCGTGTCCACTTTTGAACACGGACACAGCTCGATATGAGCTCAGGGCTTGGGAATTCGAAAGCAAACATCAAGGGCTAGAAATCTACTCAAATAGAATTTAAAAATAAGAAGAATTTATTCACTCAAGCATTTTATCGAACACATGCACCCTAACACTAATTCATGTCCGATACGGACACAAAATATGACACGACTCAACACGAAACCAATACCTACAGTAAGGGGACACCTAGGGCTTCCTATCCATACAAAAAAAACGAAATTGGTGGAGGAAATAGGGATTTACCTATATGTGCAATTTGCATGAAAAAGCTTCAAAAGGGGGTGGTTCTTCTTGATGGCCAAGTCCTCCAAATTGATCCAAGGCTGAGATTACTCTCCATGAACAGCAAAAAGAGACTAATTAGGACCTAATGCAAAAGATTTGAGCTAAAAATGACATGAAATAAGAAAGTTATGGATTGGGGAAGATGGCGCTTTACCTCTTTCTTCAAAGCTTGAGAAAAAAAATAATAAAAGAGGCAAGAACAAGGAGGAGATTATTTATAGGGAGGGGAAGCCCTATGGCTGGTCCTAATGAGTAAAAATTAGGGTTAGGGTTACAAGTCATGGGCCATGGGCCAAGTCACATGAGAAATGGGCTCTCTACCTTAGCCTTAAGTCCAACAAATAAATCCTTCCTAATTTCTCAAGAGCTAAATCACTCAAGTCAAAACCAAGTCGAGTTAAGTTAGATTAGGGTCTCATCATGCTAATCAAGTCACCTTAACTAGAGTCAACATCTAGGTTAGTCTCTTATGTCACAACTAGCAAAAGTCAAAATCAACAACCGTCAATCCAACAATAATTAAAAATTCTAATAAGTCAAAATGACCAAATTACCCTAGGCTAAAAATAATAAATGAAACATCCTAATCACATGGCTAGGCTCTAGGACAGACAGTCTCTACGGTTTCACTAGCAAAACACCAAAATCACAAGTCATAATTTTAAATAGTTTTAAAATAATTAAAAATCACTAAAAATCATATTATTATTTAAATATCATAATTAATTTAAATCAAAACACAAAATTTTAAAATTACCCTTATTTTAGAAACTGGGTGTTACATAGCCAGATGGTAATTTTTTGGCGAGGAACATGCTTCGAAAAGATGTTCGGTGCTGAAGGAATTTAAACTTCTGCTGATGGCGATGAAGTTACTTCATTGAGGGACTGAGAGTTGTTCTATGACGAAGCAGACTCAAGCTGTTCTACCGGGACCTTATCTTTGGAATGTAGGGGTAAGGAGGTG
>JANAVB010044018.1:5882604-6068070 GCA_029216955.1 Iris pallida | reverse complement strand
CCAGTGGTTGGGACGCAATACAAGCAATACCGATATACTCACATCCAGGCGACTGCGGCGGTGGCATCAAATGACCTCTTCAATGGGAAGAAAGAGGCTATTCGGTTAAGCACAGGGGTACAACATCCATCAAGAGAGGTGTTATTGCAGTGTTAATGTTCGGTCAGAGAACCTGACGGATCCGTTCACCAAGGGCCGCAAGTGTAGCTGGTCGATGACAAAGCAAAAAAATGGGCTTGAAAGCATTATGATATTATGTTATGTAATCCTACCATAAAGTTTTATGATATTAAGTTCACAGAAAATCTACTAGACATAGCTTTTGGTTCAAGGGAGGACCATTAACTGAAAAAATCAGAACATGGGTACATTCCTCTTGGCATAGAGAGGTTATGGACCTGCAACCACTGTTATCTACTATGTTTTCTGCGGCAAACAGATCCTGTGAAAGGTTGGCTTAAATGCCTTAATGAGTTCTCAGGCAGTGAATGACTGTGTGCTTTACAGGAAGCACGGTAGCGCAACACTACAAGGAGTAAAACTCCATGCTACAATGGGATGACTCCACCATGAGGTTCCCGAAAGGGTAATGACTCGGCTTTACGAGCCAAGTCACAACAGCGGTAGCACCCGCAAATAGGCAGGTAGCCTAATGTTTATGATGAAATTAAAGAGGGATAGTCAGCAACTACAAAGGGAGTGTTTTCATGTTACAGTGGCACGACACCACGATGAGGTACTCGGATAGGGGTAAAGCCTCGGCCTTGCAAACCATTCGTTGCGACGTAACATCGCAAGGGAGCCTAAGGCTTCATGCTGGGTAGTATGCACTACAAAGGGCTGTAACCTCATGCTACAGTAGTATGACACTACGATGAGGTTCCCGGTAGGGTAATGCCTCGGCTTAAGGCCATATCATAGCGACGTAGCATCGCAAAGGAAAGCGCAAGGCTTCATGCCATGTGTCTTTAATAAAGAACTCACCTATAGTGTAGGACAGAGATAGCAGGCCGTCTCTTGAGGGTAAACATGTAGACCCCAAAATTAGATACTAACTAGGCTGGCATAGGGTCTTTAATGTGCAGCCAGAAGCACATGTACACTTATGTGAGTGGAAAGAAATTCAGCTAGGGTGCAAATTCAAGACTAGTCCATTCTTGTATTATAGTCTGTTATTGACCCATGCGGAAAGATTCAAGTCGTCAGCGACATCTCTCCTATGCATAATGGCAGTTACTATGGGGAACACTCAAACCCATATATTGAGATATGTGGAAAATTGTTGGAGCTTTTCTTGACATGTAGAGCTTGCTCTCAACATGCCTGAGTGAAGTTCAGTCCCACATTGGAAAGCATCATGAGGTACATCAACATATATACTTGGTATGTGTTTTGGATATGCACGGGGTAGTGACCATAAGGAGTGAACCATGTGGCTGATTTTACTAGGAGGTAAGGTTAAGTCTCTATGGTAAAGCTAATGCTTTTTGCTCTGGAATATATCCATTGGAGCTAAGTCTCATAGGGCCTTAGCGACTCGGACTGCGACTCGGACTCAGGCTCATGGACATATGTGGCGTTTTGTTGGCGCACTTTGCACTTAGCACCAGCGTCGCTAGAACATAGTGCGCTTAAGTTGTGCACATTGCGCTAGTCTCTTGTGCGGCGTTCGCGCGCCAGTTCGCGCTGCCAGTTCGCACGGCCAAATGGCCTGCCATTGGCGCAGCCATATGGTCAGCAGTTGGCGCTGCAGTTTGCGCGACAGTTGACGCGGGGTATGTGTGGTGTGCAGGTTGCTTTGTGCGTGCGGTGCACGTGGCGTAGGTGCGCGCGGAGCGCAGGTAGCGCAGACTGCGCTGGTGGCGCTGCGCGCACGATGCCATGTGGCGCAGCTTGCGCGCTCTTGCCCATTTAACTCGGATCGTGTCTGTGCACGATTGAGCAATTACAACATGTTCGGGACAGTTTTTTTCCACATCCGAACTTGTTGCTAACTGGGTGGTTTACAGAGCGGGGCTATAAAAGTTTCTCTGCTCTCTCTCGTACAAAATCATACAAGTGTTCATAACATTCCTTACGAATTTCCACAGAGTTTGAGAGAAAAGAGAAGCAGAGCACCAGCGCCACTTAGCGCAGGATCTGTGCGCCATCCGAGTAGTCAAAGAGCGGAGTGTTCCAAAATTCTCCGTCGAACTGCTTGGTTTCTGGAAGCTGTTCGTATAGGGCGAATCAAGCTTTGAGCAGAGGTGATCATTCACACCCCAGCATGCTATTCTTCCATCCATCCCGGTCATCCACTTTAACTCGTTCTGAACGAGAACATTCTGATCTAATCAAAACTGTTAGTGGGCAATCGTGTTGCGCTGCAATTCGATTTGTACTTTCTTTTTAGAAGTAATTACATTCGTTTGCCGCTGTAACGAATCTTTTTTAGATTTTGTTATCCAGGATCTTCCAAGGATCTCTGTTTACAACCTGCTCTTTGTATTGTGCTACGAAACTTGTTTTTACAATCGTTTCATTTCTCAGTTTTCCATCGAAAATTACGCCCCGAGAATTATATATATATATCTATATATAATATATATATATATATATATAATATATATATAATCAAAATATATAAATATATATATATATGATTGATTATATTTATTTATTATTTATTGATTTTATATATATATATATATATATATATATAGATTAATCAATATTAAAGATATATATATTATGATTAATTTATTTATATTTATTGATTTTATATATATATATATATATTATATATATATATATATATATATATATAAAATTAATAAATTATATATATATATATAATATTAATATATATATATATATATTTATTGATTTTATATATTATATATATATATATTAATATAATATATATATATAATATATATAATCTATAATTATAATATTTTGATTATATTTATTATTTATTTATTGATTGTTATATATATATAGATATATATATATATATATATATATATATAATATATATAATATATATCTATATATATATATATAATTGATTTATATATATATATATATAATATAATCAATATAAATATATAATATATATATTATTGATAGATTTTATTTATTTATTTATATTGTATATATAATATATATATTATCGAGATATATATATATATATCTATATATATATATATATAATCAATATAAATATATATATATTATTGATTATATTTATTTATTTATTTATTGATTTTATATAATATATATATATATATATATATCTATATATAATATATTATTGATTATATTATTTATTGATTGATTATATATTAGATATATATATATTATATAATCAAATGCAAGAGCGGCTGGGATTCCTCAGGAGATCTGGGGTTTGAGAGCCGGGCATGGGACCTCGACGTAGGGCGGGAGGGGATCAGAATCGCTAATAAAGCGAGCTACCGACGAATACGGATGCTGGGGGCTGGACGACGGTCGAGCGACGACGCGCGCGAAGACGGGAGAATGATGTGAGATGGGTGTGGCCGTCAGCAACGGGGTTTTGTTGATAGGCGACACAAGGACATGAAACTGCGAACGGAGGGGCCAAGATCGGGAATATCAGAGGCGAACTTCTAAAAGAAAAGAAGGGTGACCTACAAAGGCAGCGGTGGCGAGACGCTAACCGGCATAGGCTATCAATGGCCTCAGGGCATATTCCAATGGAGAGAGTCATCTCCGCAATTACAAAATCTTGGAAAGGGACTGGATACTCCAGGAAGCAGGGGTCGATCATGGGCAGAGATATGCAGCTAGGGAGAGCACAATCAAATGTTGCAATGCAATACATGGAGCAGAAGGTATTGACAACTGGAGGAGGTGGTCGAGTTTACAGAAGAAGACCTAGAAGAGAGCGCAAAATACTGGAAGAACACCTTGATTATCTACGTGCTGGGATAACCGTTCTACGAAAAAATCAGGACATATGCAAAACCGAATTTGGAGGTTACGAGTAGCATAGTGTCATAACCTATTTTTTGTTATTATTAATATTACTAGTATATGAAAATAAATTATTTATAAATTTTTCTCAGTTGACATATTTATTTCCTTATGTAATCTATTATAATTGGTATTTATTTTAAAATTCTTATTTGAATTTTTTAAATTTGTAAATAGCAGTTGAATTTTCACTTCACCCTCATGCAATTTTTATTTTACAAATAACCCTCCTAGCCACTTGTCCCCTCATAAAGGAAGAATGGGACAAGTGACCCATGACTAAGCATAATGGACATTTTGGGTATTTTCTTCCTTTCAGCAATATTAGCAAGAGAGATTTTTTTTATTTCCATTTATTCTCTCCTTCCTCATTATCTCCTTCTCCTTCCTCTTTTATTTATGTGGAAAATTGTTGGAGCTTTTCCTTGACATGTAGAGAGCTTGCTCTCAACATGCCTAGTGAAGTTCAGTCCCATTGGAAAAGCATCATTGTACATCAACATATATACTTGGTATGTGTTGTTGGGATATGCACATGGGTAGTGACCATAAGGAGTGAACCATGTGGCTGATTTTACTAGGAGGTAAGGTTAAGTCTCTATGGTAAAGCTTAATGCTTTTTGCTCTTGGAATATATTCCTTGGAGCTAAGTCTCATAGGGCCTTAGCGACTCGGACTCGGACTCGGACTCAGGCTCATGGACATAATGTGGCGTTTTGTTGGCGCACTTTGCACTTAGCACGTCAGCATCGTCGCTAGAAGCATAGTGCGCTTAAGTTGTCACGTTGCGCGAGTCTCTTGTGCGGCCGTTCGCAGCGCGCAGTTCGCGCTGCCAGTTCGCACGGCCAAATGGCCTGCCAGTTGGCGCAACCATATGGTGCAGCAGTTGGCGCTGCAGTTTGCGCGACAGTTGACGCGGGGTATGTGTGGTGTGCAGGTTGCTTTGTGCGTGCGTGCACGTGTGGCGTAGGTGCGCGCGGAGCAGGTAGCGCAGTAGCGCAGACTGCGCTGGTGGCGCTGCGCGCACGATGCGCATGTGGCGCAGCTTGCGCGCTCGTGCGCCATTTAACTCGGATCTGTCTTTGCACGATTGAGCATTACAACATGTTCGGGACAGTTTTTTTCCACTTCCGAACTTGTTGCTAACTGGGTGGTTACAGAGCGGGCTATAAAAGTTTCTCTGCTCTCTCTCGGTACAAATCATACAATGTTCATAACACTTCCTTACGAATTTCCACAAGAGTTTGAGAGAGAAGAGAAGCAGAGCACCAGCGCCACTTAGCGCAGGAGTCTGTGCGCCATCCGAGTAGTCGAAGAGCGGAGTGTTCCAAAATTCTCCGTCGAACTTGCTGGTTTCTGGAAGCTGTTCGTATAGGGAATCAAGCTTGAGCAGAGGTGATCATTCACCCCAGCATGCTATTCTTCCATCCATCGCCTGTCATCCACTTTAACTCGTTCTGAACGAGAACAGTTCTGATCTAATCAGAAACTGTTAGTGGGCAATCGTTTGCTGCTGCTAGCAATCGATTTGTACTTTCTTTTAGAAGTATTACATTCGTTTGCCGCTGTAACGAAATCTTTTTAGATTTGTTATCCAGGATCTTCCAAGGATCTCTGTTGTACACCTTCTTTGTAGTGTTGCTACGAAACATTGTTTTTACATCGTTTCATTTCTCAGTTTTCCATCGAAAATACGCCCCGAGAATTATATATATATATATATATATATATATATATATATAATCATATAAATATATATATATTATGGATTATATTTATTATTTATTTATTGTTTTATATATATATATATTATATCTATAGATATATATATATATAAAAATCATAAATATATATATATATATACAATATATAATATATATATAATAATATTAATATATATATATATTTATTGATTTATTATATATATATATATATATATATTATATATATATATATATATATAATATATAATCAATATATAAATATATATAATATTATTGATTTTATTTATTATTTATTATTTATATATATATAATATATATATTATATATATATATATATATTGATTTTATATATATATATATATATATATAATTATATCAATATAAAATATATATATATATATATTGATATATTTATTTATTTATTTATTGATTTTATATATATATATATATATATATATATATAGATATATATATATATATATATATTATATTATATATATAATATATATATATAATATATATATATATAATCAATATATAAATAGATATATTATTGATTATATTTATTTATTTATTTATTGATTTTTATATTATAGATAATAATATTATATATATATATATAATATATATATATATATCTATAATATATATATATTATATAATATATATATATATAATATATTATTGATTATATTTATTTATTGATTGATTATTATATAATATATATATATATAGATATATAATATATATAATATATATATATAATATTTATTGATTTATATATATTATATATAATATAGATATATTATATTAATATTA
The DNA here is from genome assembly GCA_029216955.1 of Iris pallida. Classification (NCBI taxonomy): domain Eukaryota; kingdom Viridiplantae; phylum Streptophyta; class Magnoliopsida; order Asparagales; family Iridaceae; genus Iris; species Iris pallida. Next base: position 6,061,528 of record JANAVB010044018.1, on the reverse strand, counting down.
TATATTATATATATTATTGATTATATTTTTGATTGATGATTATAATATATATATATATATATATATTATTATATATTATATATAAATAATATATATTATGATTATATTATTATTTATTTATTGATTTTATATAGATATATATATCTATATATATATATATATATATAATCAAATGGCAAGCGGCTGCGGATTCCTCAGGAGATCTGGGGTTTGAGAGCCGGGCATGGGACCTCGACGTAGGGCGGGAGGGTCAGAAGTCGCGTAATAAGCGGAGCTACCGACGAATACGATGCTGGGGGCTGGACGACGGTCGAGCGACGACGCGCGAGAAGACGGGAGAATGATGTGAGATGGGTGGTGGCCGTCAGCAACGGGGTTTGTTGATAGGCGACAAAGGACATGAAACTGAGGGACGGAGGGGCCAAGATCGGGAATATGCAGGGCGAACTTCTAAAAGGACAAAGAAGGGTGACCTACAAAGGCAGCGGTGGCGGACGCTAACCGGCATAGGCTATCAATGGGCCTCAGGGCATATTCCAATGGAGAGAGTCATCTCTGCAATTACAAATCTTGGAAAGGGACTGGATACTCCAGGAAGCAGGGGTCGATCATGGGCAGAGATATGCAAGCTAGGGAGAGCACAATCAAATGTTGCAATGCAATACATGGAGCAGAAGGTTATTGACAACTGGAGGAGGGTGGTCGAGTTTACAGAAGAAGACCTAGAAGAGAGCGCAAAATACTGGAAGAACACCTTGATTATCTACGTGCTGGGGGATAGACCGTTCTACGAAAAAATCAGGACATATGCAAACCGAATTTGGAGGTTACGAGGTAGCATAGTGTCATAACCTATTTTTTTGTTATTATTAATATTACTAGTATTATGAAAATAAATTATTTATAAATTTTTCTCAGTTGACATATTTATTTCCTTATGTAAATCTATTATAATTGGTATATTTATTTTAAAAATTCTTATTTGAATTTTTTAAAATTTGTAAATAGCAGTTGAATTTTTCACTTCACCCTCATGCAATTTTTATTTTACAAATAACCCTCCTAGCCACTTGTCCCCTCATAAAGGAAGAATGGGACAAGTGACCCATGACTAAGCATAATGGACATTTTGGGTATTTTCTTCCTTTCAGCCATTATTAGCAAGAGAGATTTTTTTTATTTCCATTTATTCTCTCCTTCCTCATTATCTTCCTTCTCCTTCCTCTTTTATTTCCTTCCTCTCCCAATTCCCTTCATTCCCATCACCATCACCACTCCACTCATCTCTCCCCTCTTCTCTCTGTGCTGCTGCTACTGCGCTGCTGCTGCGGCTGCCACTGCTGCACCGCTGGCCGTCGCTGCCGCCGGCCACCCCCCTTCGAGCACCGCTATCTCCTTCTCCTCTTCCACTTCTCAAAACCTAGGTAAAAACCTCAATTTTCTCTCATTTTCTTTCAATTTCAGATTTAGGTTAAAATTGGATTATATTTATAATTCAAAATTTTGATTTGGGGTATGTTAGGAAAGGTTGGGAGAACAACTAGGTCTTCATCCAACCAAGTCCTCTTCCTTCTTCCTCTTGAAATTTTCTCTAATTTGACTTTCCAAATTTATTAAATTAATATGGTTTAGCTACAATTTCTGAAATATATGAAAAAATTATGATAAATCCCAATCTTATGAATACATGATATTAATATAGGCATTAAATTAGGGGAAAACCCGTTCATGGACACAATAAATGTATATACACATAATTTGGGACACAATGTGTAGGATACAAATAAATGGGCACTTCGATTCAAGTTATTTGTAAATATATATATATAAATATGAAGATGTGTGGACACAACCTATGAGCCGCATACATACATAGACACCTATATATCATGATATAGTTTATGGACACAACACATGAATTATATTGTCATGAAAACTTAAATTAAATTTTGGTACCACTTATGGGCAAAATCCCTTGTTTAAATTCAAAAAATTTACATATGGATATCTCTCTAGTATGATATGTACACGTTCGGTTAGTTTTGAAGGTGTAGGATCAATAACTTTTGTTTTATTATAAACATCATTTCTATCCATACTTTAAAATATATCAAATTAACATAGTTTGACATGATTACGTACCTAATATGGATGATTATAGGTACCTACATGTTAAGGTAATCCTACACCTACTAAGTTTCAATTTTTAAATTTCCTTTCGCACCCTCAAGAAGCTAAAATATCATGTGTAGCAAGTATGAGTTAAGTTGAATATTTAGATCTAATTTTGTATAAAATTTATAACAAGACAATAATACAAATTTTATAAAATTATTTTGTATGTGATTTGGAAGCAAGGTTTTGATATCGTTGCGCTACTAATAATTTTGTTTTTGAACTTAGGTAGTATTTAGCAAGTTGCAATAACTCAAGAAAATTTTATTACTTGCTTATTTACTTGCTAAGGTAAGAAAGTCTATATTTAATCACATTTTAAATACAATGCTTGCGTGAGTTCCGGTGTTTGAGGGTTGCTCCACCGAAAGGGTCGGCGTAACCATTTATTATTATATTTGTCCATTGAAAATTTTCAGAATCAACGAATACAAAGGAGACTGTGTCGGAATTTTTGAGAAATTTCAGAGTTAGCCATTTTGGAAAGTCGAAATGGTTAAATCTTAGTCCCTAATTTTATCAAATTTCCTAATATAACCATAACCCTAAAATCCTTGAAAGTGTTGCCTTAGGCACACAAATTCTAGTTTGACATTTTATTCCGCTAAGATGGAATCTCTTAACTTTATTCTCGTTTAATGTGTGTTCTCTATCACACGAAAAACGAGGTACAAAATTGAAATGTACTTTAACTAAGTTACATTTTGGTAAGAATTGCACTTGGGATGGGAGAGAAAACTTTGGATCACACCTTCGAAATCTTTACAATATTATATTTTACAAAACTAATCAGTTCTTGTTATCGGCATTCGTACGGCCATACGATATCCGAGGTGAGGCTTAGCTCACTTTCATGTTTCCTATTTTTCATTGGATTCCGAATCCCCGAATTCGGCCATGTAATGTCTAATGTAGCCTGGTTCCGATATTCTTGAAAAAATTCAGGTCATACGACAATTGTTATAATACTTGATTCCGATAACTCGAAAAATAACTCATGTATTATCCTGATTATATCACATCAATATGTGATCCTGATACTAATGGGACGGATAAATCTAAAGCACCGCCCATTAAGTATAAACCTGATCCCGGGTAAATAAGATTATTGTTGAGAAAATAGAAGTTGTGTGCTCCAGAAGTATTTCTCTAAATATTGTATTTGCATACATAATTTGTCTGAGGTTTATACATTTATACATGACACCTAAATTCCTTTGGAAACAGATGCAAATACTATAAGAAATATTTATCAGTAAATCTACTTTAAAATTATCCTTTCCTCCGGTTCAATTTCAAAAATTTTATCATCTTACTTTATCTTCCTTACTCCTTTGACTGAGGACTTGCTCGTCGTATTGACGACCTAGTTTTGATCACTAGGGTTTGATGAAAGTCAGGAGGGAACGCTAGTGCACACCGAAGAGGAGCTTTATGAATAAGACAAAGAGGAGGTCGATCCTGAACATCAGCTGGTAGTATTTTGTAGCTGGTTTTGTACTGTATGTAATTGGGTTAATGGTTGTAATCGGGTAGAATGAAAAAAAAAAAAAATTTATTTATAGTTTAGACTGTCATGTAAACAGAATTGTAATCATTATAGTTTGTACCCGATGACCTGTTGTAATCCTATCCTAGAGTTGTACGGGCGACAATAGCGAATATGGATACCTAAGTATTCGTATGTCGCGTAGCCTGGGGATGGTGTTACGTACTCGGCTCGCCGTATTTTGGGAGCGGGGCGTGACACATAGAGATCGTGATAACGGGTTCTAATTTGTCTGTTTTGGGCTACGAGGATGCGGAGCGAATACTGCAAGGAGGGTCATGGATCTTCGACAGTCAGCTAATCATTCTCAACCAGTGGTATTTGGATGCTAAATAAGAGATGGATCTTCTCCATACGGTCCTAAATGGATTCGTCTACCTGATCTACTCATCCAATATTGGAGTATACCTATGTTTATGAAATTGGCGAGCTTAGTTGGCAATCTAATTAAAACAGATGAGGCTACAACCACGAAATCGAGACAAGCGTATGCACGCGTGCTCGTAGAGATTGAGGCTTCTACTGAACTACCATGGGTACTAGAGTTCGAACTGTCAACAGAGGAAATCCTTTCCAAGGTAGTGGACTATGAAGGGTACCACCTGTGTACCATCGATGTATATGTTTTGGACATATGATCAGGACGTGCTCGATAGCGGAACTGGGAGATGCCACCGAGGCCGCGGTTAATACATAACTTCACCGACAACACGAAAGTATGACATATGGTGGAGAGACTCAAATGGAGGAAGGCGTTGACACCCTCCTAACAGCGACGGTAACAGAGTTGGCAACAAAGACGGTAAGAACAGTGGAAGTAGCAATTGATCACGAGGATACTGCTTATCGTATTCTGGGCAAATGTGGAATAACATAGGGGAAAAAGTAATCAGACAGGTCTTCTTTAGGACAAATAGTTCCATATGTGGAAAAGCACGCTATGCTAACAAGAAGCCAGGTAGGAATTACGGAGCAACAGTATAGTACAAGTGGTCGTCCAAACAACTTAATCAATTATACAAAGTAAAAAGAGACAAGCGGACCCGAATTGGGATGGATCGGGGAACCAAGAACCTGCAGTCCTTATCTACAGCAGATGATTCACTATATGTGGGAAATCCCAAATGGAGAATGCTACTACGGGATACCACAGATGCTCATGATACCGATTATGGGAAGGAACATGGATTAAGTACAGATCTCACCAATGACTTGATGGTGAGTTTGGGCGGTATCCAAGGTCAGTCCAAATGATATTAATGTATGTTCTGACCTAGAATACGCGTAGAGCTAACTCAATGGGCCAATGACATGAGATTAAAGAACTAGAAAAACGCAAAGTACAATCACAAAATTGTTGGAAACTAAAATTAAGTCAACGAAAAATTGACTAGAAGAACACCCAACTTCTGACCCCGATGTCAGTGCGAGATGGCAAGAATTTGGTTGCTATGGAACAGTAGGACATGGTCTGCTCGCATCATTCATAATTCTGATCAGCTCATAGTAGGAGAATTTATTAATAAAGGGGGATTCAAATTCATTTTTGGGGCAGTGCATGGTAATAATGACAGGCGCAACGTGATCTTTTGTGACAAAATATCTCTCACATCAGCGTTATTGCTGACACCCAACTCCAACTGCCGTTACTTCTGAGTGGGAATTTCAATGCGATGTTGTTTATCCAGGAGAAAGTAGGGAATTGACGTGTCGCAGATTGTATTCTTAAACCCTTTCAACGATACCTAATGCAAGCTAGTCTCAAATGCTTAGAAATAACAGGACACGTGTGGACATGGAACAATAAATCCAGCCAAAAAAGGATCGCTTGCGAGCTAGACCGCGCCCTCGGTAATAGTTGGTAGTTTGATAAATTCCTGTCGACGGTAGCAGAAGGACTAGCCCCCTCAACCAGCGATCATCCGCTAATACTGGTGAATGTGACAGAGCAATCTCCTTAACGGGCTACACCGTTTAGGTTCAACAATTCATGGTCGAACCTTGCCAGCTATAAGGAGGCGGTGGCTATTGGCTTGCGGATGGAAGTGCGCGAAAATGGACAGTTCGTTTGGTTCAACAACTCAAGGCGGTCAAGCGAGCGCTTAAGTGCTGGAACAAGGAGCGACCACGTCTTGTGCTAGCTCATCAGGAAATGGCGCTTAAGGAGATTCAACTACACATACAATCACTTCCTTTAGATCCGAAGCTTGCAAGCTAAGATAAGGCATTATTAGAAGAGGTTTGAAATCTCTCTATAGGTGTGGTTGAGATTGTTTTGTACACATACAATCACTTCCTTTATAACCACATGATTCAAAAATATGTGTGGTTGAGATTGTTTTGTACAATATGGGTGCAATAAGCTTGGTATTATATATATATATATATATATATATATATATATATATACATTGTCACAGGCGACGCCTAGGCATGCGGGTTGGAGATGTCTCGCCTCAACCTAGGAAAAAAATTTCTAGGTGAGGTTTTGCTCATCTAGGCACCTACCTAGGGTCGCCCAGGGGGAAAAAAAGGTCCGCCTATGGTTGTCCAATTATGTTTACTATCCTTACTTGATTTTGAATATTGATTATTTCATATTTGTTGCTTCTTATATTACTTTTATACGTTATTGCTTAATGCTTATTGTTTATTAGTTATACTACATTTTTGTTGTATGCATAAATGCAAAAAAATTTGATTCAAAGCAGCAGATCCTGGACGGACGCCTAGGCGAGACGGGAGGCATGTCGCCTTGTCTCGCCTAACGTCCAGTACAACATAGATATATATATAGTTTGTTGCCCTAGCTTGAACACGGGGCAGACTTCATCACAACTCTTACACTCAACATCGCACATCGCATCATGTACCCCATCGCACATCGCATTCGCATCTGCACCACAACCAACACCGCATATCCTATCTGCACCACAGCCTACACCGCATCCTTCAGGACCTGGCTCTCACCACATTCCTACCAGCCCTGGTAGGAATATCTTTATTAAATCCCCCGAACAACCGCTTCTATTGGACTTCGAACCTCCACCCAGCAAATCCGGGTGCTTATACCTCCATGTCCTAACCACTTGGGCCATGCCTCTTTGGCAACACACACAAACAAATATATATATATATATATATATATATATATATATATATATATATATATATATATTGGAAAAAGGTACTTGTTATATATAAAAATTTAAGGAGTTTACAAGGCAGATCTTGGTGGAGACTTAAAGTTCTCCATCACTTTTATATCAAAATCTATATTGTGTATCACTCCAATAGTAGGCGTAATCACCAACTCAAAAATTATATTGTTTATTTCCTTCCATATATGTCAGACCGCAGCCGCCAGCCGAATCCTTGCTGTTTTGTACCACTGGAAACTCCGGTACCTTTCGGCTATTATATCTGCCACCTCCTCTCTCCAGCTTCGAACACCATGAGTCTGTAAACTGAGTTGAGAACATTGATGTTGCCAAACGGATGATGAGAAAGAACATCTAAAGAATAAGTGCTCCATAGATTCATGATCTTGCTTGCATAACTCGTACAAAGGTGACGGAATCTGCACACCAAATCTCACTAGGCGATTCCGAGTAAGCAACTTTCCAAGACAAAGTTTGTACAAGCAAAATTGTATTTTAGAGGCCATTCCTTTGGTCTACGCCATCTGAGCCAGCTCCATGGGAGGGTGAACCTCCCTAATAGACGCGTACACGATCGATTGGGGAACGGTATGCTGACCGGTGTCCGTCCACACCCATCGATCTCCATCCGTACTCTCAGTATCCACCTGGACCGCTTCAATCCCTGCCGAAACTGTCTCGTCATAGGGTGAAGGTCTGCTCGCCACACGCCATCCCGAAGAATAGCACTCACCCGGGCCCTCCTCCCCGCCATTAGCATCGCTTGCCTACCAACTCGATCTGCCAAGCTCAGATGGTTGATCCAAGCATCCCACCATAGGTCAGTAGTCTCTCCATTTGAAATTGATATGGAGATAAGCCCCTTCAAAGTAGTCCGATGGGAGAGAAGGTTCTTCCAAGTAATGGAGCTGTTGCTGTTGGCTCGGATCTCCCAAAAGGACTGGTCCTTCAGTTCATATACCTAGCTTCATCCATACCGCCCATAAGGAGTCCTGGGCGAGAAATCGCCAAGCTTGTCTTACCCCCGCAGTGTCGCGCAAGACTATAGGCCGACACCTCCCTCCTCCCGAGGTCTGCATAGAGTCGTCCACCCAATAGAGTGTAAGCCTCCTCTCCATATAAAGTTGGCATAGAGTCTTTCAATGTTGCTAATGGTCGCAGACGACAACATAAGAGTCTGCAACCAAAATCGAGCAATGGCATAGATGACGGATCGAACTAGCTCGATGCGCCCTCCAAAAAAATAGGCTATGGGCATGCCACCCCTCCAGCTGTCGCTGAGCGTATTCAACAAGACTTTGGCATTCGGACTCTCTGGCGTAGTTGATAGATAACGGAACCCAATGATCTGCTAAAACTAGTGGAACACATTCGATAGCCACTTAATTCAGAAAAGCAACGTAAGTTGTTCTAAATCTTCGCATCGACCAATGAACTGGAATACCTTAAGAAAAGCAAAGATGATATAGTGCCTAGCATCTGGAAGCATAGGAGAGACGATGGAATTCCAAACAAAAGAGCCGACTTTGTCTTTCCCCCTGCAATCCACAAGTCATTCTGTGGGACCAAGTCAACCATTAGCACGCAAACCCCCACTTCATTAAGATAAACAATTTCTATCAAAACTTGTTCCCACTAAGGAAAAAAGTGCAACACCAATAAATCCATGAGAAAGTATTTAAAATGGCTCCATTGCACGTGGACTTTGCTGACCAGTTCATCAAACAAATGATAAATGTGACTATACCTACAAATATGTTCCTCTGCAAACTTCTAGTGTTCGTTTTGACATCTATTATATATCAAATTAGAAGAAAGGAAGCTTTCTAGTTTTTACTCATGCAACCACAAGGTTCACCTCTTTATGTACAAGGCTAAATTACAACATGATACCCTCAATTATTCGAATTTTTCAAGTTGATACCCTCAACTTTGATAGACATCGACTGAATACCCTCTCCCCTAACGGTGTTAGATGGAGATAGAAAATGACAAAAATGCCCCTACCCTATTCTCTTCTCCTATCTCTTTGGCAGCCCCTTCTCTCTCCAGCGCAGGCAGTAGGAGGGGAGGGGAAAACGCAGCAGCAACGGGAGGAGAGTGCAGCAGGATAGCGGGGTATCATGGAGACGGGGGTGAGCGGGCGACGTCGAGGCTGGGTGGGGCAACGCAGCAATAGTAGCATCGGCAGCATCGTGCGGTGCTAGGGCGGCGGGGCATGGGGGGTCGCAGTGACAGAAGGTGCACGGGCGGCGCCGGGACAGTGTACGCGGGGACGGGTGTGCACGGACGGCGCGGGACGGGATGCGCGGAGGGTTGCGAGCTACGGCGCGGTGGCGGGGGGGTCACGAGGGGAGGGGGTGCGGGTGGTTGCAGGCGGCGCGGCGGGGAGGAGGGGTCACGGGACCGGGGGGGTTCCGGCGGCTGCCGGAGGGGCAGGGTAATGAGGGGGTGGAATGGGGAGGGGGAAGGGGTAGTTTAGGAATTTTTATTTTTTTAACAGATTTTTTAACGGATACATTGTTGAATATATTAGTTGAGAGAGGATACTAAGTTAGTACCTATCAAAGTTGAGCGTATCAACTTGAAAAACATGAATAGTTGAGGGTATCAAGTTGCAATTTAGCCTATGTGCAAATCAGTTGCTTAACCAATGAAAAGTACACGTGGTTCTACAAAAGCAAAATTCTGAATAAGGCAATAAGTGCAAGGTCATTACAAGTGAGAAAAGGTTCTTGCAAGATCATTACAGGTGAGAAACTAAGGTTCTTAGACAGAAATCTACAGGTGAGAAACTAAGGTTCTTGGACAGAAATCTACAGTAGTAAAAATTTCTCTATACCCACAATAGAAAAAGAATAATCTCCTTGGATTGTACATAATTTGTACCATACAGCAAGCATAGAAATGGTTATGAACAAATTCATAGAAAGAAGGCTTATTAGCTAGTGAAGAAGAAAGCCTATTGCTAAAAGTCCTGCTGCTCTGGATAGCAAATCCAACTTGCAGATGTGAGTTCGGTTGTCTTGGATCTCCAAACTATAGTACGTTGATCATAAATATAGCAAGGTTTACAGCATCGGAATCGGACCCTTCCTATTAGTATCGGAATCAGCGGTATCGGCAGAGTATCGGCAGTTTTGGATCGGAGTATCTAATTTTTTTTGTATCGAAAAGAAAATAATTATTAATAAATTATCAAAAATTTAGAAAAAAATTTACATTTTATACATTTAGGCATAATTATAAGTATTTTATGTGTTATTTTTTAGTGGTTTTGAAATTTAATGAAATAATAGTCACCCTTGTTGATTGGTTTACCTATGATAAATAAAAAAAATCAGTTACATACTTATACAATCTTACTATGCTTTTACACCCTTGTTGATTTGTCTTTTCCATTCAATTTTCTCTACCAAATTGCTGGGAAAGAGACCTCTAATGTCGGTTTCGGCCAGTATCAGTGGCAGTCAGTATCGCATGCCAAACCGTATAGGTATCGACAGTATCGTATCGGTATCAGCCGATAGTGCAAATTATGTTATATAGGTGTTCCATAGACAAATTTGTTATGCATGGTTGAAACACCAGTACCTAGCAGAAAGAAATTGAACCTAAAATGATATGTTAAACCATAGTGTTTTTCTAATGATCTTTTGGTAAACCAACACTATCAATCCTATTAGGCACAAATATCTTTAACTGGCATTGAATTTAGCTGGTGCAAGTTTCATATCGTGTAGTAAATGAGTCGATCATTTACATGTTCATATATGTTCCTCAATCATGTTTCTTCATATGAAAGAATTCTTAATAAACAATTAATTTTAACTTCACAGAACATACATCCTTACCCTGATATGCGGACTGTGAAAATTGTTTGCTTTGCAAAAACGGGGGCTTCCTGAATAATTGCAGTATAATGGATCAGATGTAGCAATCAGTTGCATGGAAAACAACATTTAACAAAATATGATTCCATAACTTGGAAGGTTTTCTTGACATATCAGTAAATATTGCTTCCAGAAACTTCTTTAACAACTCCAAATGTTTGAAAACAACCATCATAGTAAAACAAGAATGAGGTTTGTTGAGAAGCTCAACAATAATGGAGTTACTTTATTTAGGAAAGTGAGTACAACCTATAGGAGAGAGTACGACTCCCTTCCTTTGAAGTATAGGTACCGGTACGTCATGATAATTTGTAAGAATCCACGGAGAGCAAAGCCTAGTAATGCATCTTCATGAGTTCATAGGTAAAATTAAGAGTTAAGTTTCTTTCATAAATTTTAGTCTGAAAACTATGTAGCTTAAGTTTAAAAATAAAGCAAAAAGTTGATTTCTTAAACAAAAGTACCAAAGCTATATTTTCAAACAAAATCATATCCATTGACTTGCACTAGAAATTACCCACCAAGTACCAATGAAGTACCAAGTACCAACACATTACCTAAAATTAAAATTGCATATACAAATAAATAAAATTTTGGGTGTATGTAATATGTAGTAACTACCAAGGACCACCAGTATCCGATACGGGTAAGCCTTCATACATGGAGTACTCATGCTTCATAGTTCCCCTGTGTTGGGATGTCTTGAATGTCAACTGGTATTAGGATTAGGAATCCATGTCTCCTTATTAGGATTAGAAATCCTAGTTTCTGATTAGGCTTATGAATGTTTGTTTCTTTATTCTATGTAATTTGGAGTTTATAAGTAAAACTTACCTGATCTGTAGAGATTGCATATTTTCATCGAGTGACTTGACAAAATTCTTATCTGTAGCAGTCCTCAAGCTCGTTCCCATCAATTTGATATAGATCATCAAATTGGATTTGCTTTTTTAGAGTTAGTTATCTGTAGATTTGGATTTAGTTTTTTAGATTATAATTAGTTAATTTTTGTATCATTTATTTTTATCCTTAGTTGTTTAAAATATGAATTAGTTTTGATGGGTATATCTTTAATCTTTAGTTGTTTAGATTTACATTTAACTTTTAGATATAAAAAGTTATGAAATCAATAGTTATTTTAAAAGAAGGAAAATTAATGAATAAAATAGAAATTTAGCAGAATACTTAGCTTGTTTATTTGTGGTGGAGCTACACATATATATAGGAGAGGCTAACCCCTATCTCTATTATTCTACTCGATGTGGGACTAAAAGCCCATTAATGCTCTCAACACTCCCCCTCAAGATGGGCGATAGATATCAATCATCTTCATCTTGTTACATAGTTTAAAAAGACTTAATGAATTAAGCCCCTTAGTAAGACAATCTGCGACTTGTTCTTCTGAGCGAACATGATCGAGCTTTAGTATCCCTTTCTCCATTTCCTCCTTGATAAAAAACCGATCGATCTCAATGTGCTTCGTTCTGTCATGCTGAACTGGATTCTTAGCTATATTCAGTGCCGCTTAACTGTCACTCAGAAGACGCAATGGTGTTCCCTGGTCCAGCTTCAACTCTATCAACAATGCTTTTACCCACAACAACTCTGACACTCCCAGAGCCATTGCTCTATATTCTGCTTCAGCGGTCGATCGAGCTACCACAGACTATTTCTTACTTCTCCATGAGACTAGGTTACCCCCCACAAAAACACAGTATTCTGAGGTAGACCTTTTGTCATCCATGCAACTTGTCCAATTTGCATCGCAGTATCCCTCAACACCGAGGTGTTCACTGTTCTTGAACCATATTTCTCTTCCACGGGACCTCTTCAGATATTTCAGAATATGAAAAACTGCATCCATATGGCCCTTCCTTGGATCATGCATGTAGCGACTCACTACACTCACATTAGAGATATCAGGGTGAGTGTGGCCCAGATAAATCAATTTGCCTACAAGTCTCTGATATCTCTGACGATCAATCGGCTCTCCTGCCTCTGCCCCTAACTTATCTTTCTGATCAATTGGAGTCACTTCTGGACGACATCCCAGCATACCAGTTTATGTGAGTAGGTCTAGTACATACTTCCCCTGAGAGAGGACGATCTCATCTCTTCCTCGAGTTACCTCGATCCCAAGAAAATACCTCATCATTCCCAAGTCCTTTACTTCAAATTCCTTGACAAGTTTCGACGTCAGCTGGATAATCTCCTCCTCCTCATCACCTGTAATCACTATATCATCCACGTATACTGCAAGTATGGTGACGTGGCCTCTCGCATGTCGGAAGAAGACTGTCTGATCTGCATTGGTCTGACTGTAACCCATGCCTATGACAGCTTTCCTGAATGTTGTAAAACATGTCCGAGGAGATTGCTTGATTCCATACAATGATTTCTTCAGCTTGCACACCTTTCCTGTTGACTGCTTCGTGCAAAATCAAGGGAGCGTCTCCATGTATACTTCCTCCTGTAGATCTCCATGAAGAAAGACATTCTTTACATCTAATTGATGAAGTTCCCACCCATGATTTGCTGCAAGAGAGACCAGGGTTCTCACAGTGCTCATCTTTGCTACAGAAGCAAATGTCTCATCATGGTCGATGCCATAGGACTGAGTGAATCCCTTTGCAACCAATCTAGCCTTGTATTGCTCCACCTTTCCTTCTGGCGTCTCCTTTACGGTGAAGACTCATTTGCATCCAGCTGCTCTCTTTCCTTTAGGTAATGGAACAAGTTTCCATGTCCCATTTCTTCCAAGTACCCCAAGTTCCTCCAAGATTGCAGCTTTCCACCTCGGATCTTCCTTCGCTTCCTGTCAACACTTAGGCAAAGAAGTGGTGTCTAACGATGCAATGAATTCTCCATAAGTAGGAAATATATTAGAGTAGGATAAAAAATAGGCAATGTCATGTTCATAACCATAACGAATAGGAGATCTTTCTGCATTACTACGAGAAGTTCTTCTTAAGGAAATATGAGATAGTGGAGGAGAGATCATACCATCCGAATCAGAGGGATCCGGTATGGAAGGTACATCTTCAGGAGTTGGGACAGGGTTAAGCGAGGGACATGGCACAGTAGGGACAATAGGCACAGTAGTGGACTGCTACTTTCTTCTTCTGTAGACTTGAAGCTCTGTAGATATAGATTGTTCTATAGTTTGTTCCTCCCCCTGTACTAGAGCATCACTTCCTTCCTCCTGATTGTATACATCCTCATCGCTTTCCTCACCCTCGCTATCTCTCCCTTCTTCCCTTATACAAACTTCCATCATTGGGTATGGAACTGACCCGACAATCACGCTCGAGACCATCTCTCATCACCAAATGCAGAGCCTTCACCTGAACCATTGTGGTAGTATGGTCCCATCTCAATGAATGTAACATCCATGCTCACAAAGAGCATTCGCTCCACAGGACTCCAGCAAGAATATCCCTTCTGAGTTCCTGAGTAGCCAACTAAGACACTTTACTGCCCGAGGGTCCAACATCCCCACTGTAGGCCTATTATCCTTCACAAAACATACACAACCAAATACCATTGGGGAACAATGTACTTGTTCTCACCTGTAAGCATCTCAAACGGTGTGTTCCATTCTAACACCTGAGAGGGCATCATGTTGATGAGATGCAACATTCAACACGGCATGCCCCCACAAGTGTTTCGGAACATTCATAGCAAACATCATTAACCTTGCTACTTCCAACAGGTGCCTATTCTTCCTCTCCGCCACATCATTTTGTGCTGGTGTATAGGCACGTGAAGTCTGGTGATGTATCTCATTGACTGATAAGTACACTTCAATAGCTTTGTTGGTGTATTATGTCCCATTGTCAGACCTAAACATCTTCACTTTAGCACCGTACTGTGTTGTAACCCTGCGATGAAAATCTTGAAAGCATACAAAGACATCACTCTTACTCTTCATTAGGTATACCCAGGTAACACGAGTGTGACAGTCAATAAAGGTGACAAACCACTTAAAACTATTAACAGCAGTTGTAGGACAAGGTCCCCACACATCAGAGTGTATCATATCAAAAGCAGCTAAACTTTTATTTTCAGAACTCACATAAGAGCTTCTGGTATGTTTCTCAAGTTCACAAGCATCACAAACCAACTTTTGCTTATTAGTCTTTTGATACATAGAGGGAAACATCCTACTTAGTAGACTGAATGAAGAGTGACCCATGCGCTGATGTTGGAGTAATAATTCTGCTTCTACGGTACTTCGTGGCTCCTCCGGTTGTGCTTCATCCACTAGTGCTATATCCAGCCCGTCCCTGTCCAAATACCATAGCCCTTTATGCCAAGTAACAGTCCCCATCTGTCTCCCCGTTTCAGTTTCCTGAAAAATTACCTTCGGAATGTCAAAGGAAACAACACAATTAAGTTGAAGAACAATGGCACTAATGGATAATAAATTAACAGAAAAAGATGGAACAAGCAAGACATGAGTAAAACTCATAGAAGGAGTGCATTCAACTGTCTTTACCCACAATGGGTCTAGCAGTACCATCAGCAGTCTGAATGCTTTCAGGCGTCGCCAGGTAAGTGTAATCTTGGAACTCATCACGGGAACCCGTGACATGGCAAGATGCCCCAGAGTCAATTATCCAATTTAGATTTTCTGGTTTGTGGGTAGATGCAAAGGCATGAGCAGGTATACATGTGCTTGTATGGGCATAGTAGGTGATATTACCTCCGAAGGTGGTTGGAGTCGATGTCCCAGCGGTGTTGGCTTGACTGTCACTGGTTCCAAGCTTCATGTTCCTCCACATTTTTAGCATTTTCCTCTCACTAGGGGTCATATCGGATGACTGATTCTCATTTTCTCCTTCTGCCAAGTTAGCCTTGTGCCCTCCAGCATAATTATCTCTGCCACCGGCATAGCCTCCTTTGCCACCCCTACGTCCACCACGGCTGCTAGGGATGGGCATACGGTTCTAGGACCCGCGGTTCCGACCCGGCCCGAACCGTAAAATGTCTAAACAAGCCGGTTCCTAAATTTTGAAATTTAAACGGGACGGGCCGGGGCGGGTCGTGTGACATTAAGGGGTCGGGGCGGGTCCTATTTTCAAAATAAACGGAGCCCCGGCCGACCCGTTTCTAGGAGTATATATATTTTTTATATCAATTTTTAGCATTTTTTGTTATTATAGTCTATACATAATAGAATATCTTATTGTTTACTAAACAAATTCTAGAAGTTTGGAAAGACATTAGACTTGTTTTGTTCTTATAGACAATATAACATATGTAAATGTTTACTATTATGGAATTTTTTAACTTTTTTTGGACTCGTTTGGACCCACGGGTCGACCCGTTTTGGACCCGTTTCAAATGGGTCGGGTCGGATCCGGGTCCAATATTTTTTGGACCCTCCCCGCCCCGCCAAGTAACGGGTCCGGTCCGGGTCCAACAAATTTGGGCCCGGCCCGGCCCGACCCGTGCCCACCCCTAACGGTTGCGTCCACGACCACTGGAATGGCCTCTCATAGGCTTCGTACATAATTTGATAAAGTGTCCTAGATCTCCATAGTTGTAACACCCTCCCCCTCCTGAAGGGTTTGGATTAAAAACTGCTATTGTTGATTTCTTTTCCGGAGAGCTAGTGGTGCTAGGCATCAGCTTCAACCGCACTTCTTATACCATAGCAGCAATGGCCTCTAGTGATTGGCAGTTCGGGTTGTGCGAGTAGCGCATTCCTCCTTTGCTCGAATACTGGGTTAAGCTCCTTCAGGAACTTCATCAACCTCTGTCGCGAGATATACTCCATGAACTTCTGGTAATGTTTCGCAAATGTCGGTTTCACTTGCTCATCTTCCACACCAATGGGATCATAGTGGTCGAGATCTAACCAATACTTCTTCAGCAGAGTCGCTTACTCAGAGATGGTATGATCTTCTTGGACCACCTTATCAAGTTCATCCGCAGTTGGAAGACCCTCATAGGGTTGTCCGTCCCTGAGTACATGTCTCTTAGCATCATCCAAATGTCATCAGCTCCCTCCATTGCTTCCACGTTGTCCGACATTTGGTCGGTCAAGGAGGCTATCAACCATCCAGCTACAACATTGTTGACGATTTCCCACACAGCAAACTCCTGTGAGGAGTGACATTCAGGTGCCTTGGTTTGGCAATTTACATAGCCCACCAAGCCTTTTGCCTTCAGAGTCCGCATCGCCTGATGCGACTACTTCAAGTAGTTGAAAGTACCCTCCAACTTTACTTCCAGTTTCTCCAACTTTGCCATTTTGTATGGTGAGGGACCCACATCTGCGTGTGTAGGACGAGAACTAGTCTCGGTCAGCCTCCTGGAGAAGAGATCATCCACCAAAGCTTCATCTCTTTGGCCGTCAGCTTGCTGTAGATCGTCTCCATCATCTTTTTCTCCTCTTCCATCAACAAGATAATGGTAGATCGAGACCGTCTCCACCTTTGGTCACTGTGCTCTCCACGTCTACTGTTCCTTCTTCAGCGGCAGCAGCATTCTGGAGCGCCGCGACTCATGTCCCGTGCATGGTTGGGACCGGAGAAGGAGAACGGGGGCCGGCGCTGACGACGACGGAGGGGGGCGGAGACCGGCGCGGAAGGAGGGGTTGGCCGGAGAGGAGGTAGGAGCGGTTAGGGAGGCAGGGCTGCTGCCAGCGACGAAGGGAGGGGGGCTGCTGCTGGCGGCGGGAGGAGGGGTCGGCGGGGAAGAAAGGGGGCGACGGAAGGAGGGGGGGGGTTCGACGGCTAGGGTTAGGATTTTGTGTTTAGAGGAGGGGTTAGGGTTAGGGTTTGATGGAGAAGGATGGCGGCTAGGGTTAGGGTTTTGTGGAGGCTCTGATACCAAATAGAAATTTAGTAGAATACTTGGTTTGTTTATTATTGTGGTGAAGCTACACATATATAGGAGAGGCTAACCCCTCTCCCTACTATTCTACTCGATGTGGGACTAAAAGTCCATTAATGCTCTCAACAAATAAAATTGGGACTCTCTTAAATTTGGATGTGATGTCTCTCTTTGGTGTCACTACAAGATAATCTGTGTATTTTTGTTGCTGCCCAGCGATAAGAGATCACCAATTTTCGTCCAATGATCTGATGAAAAAGTTGTCCAGAATGACCCCAAGATTGTTCCTCATTAATTTAGGATTAGAGCAAGTTAGAGATCTGAATGTTTTGTTATCATCATTAACATCTGTCATTTCATCATCTGAAGTTCATGATGTCTTCTTCGAAGAGGGGGCTAACCATACCTGATAATGTACCGAATTTGAGGAGAATACCAACAGTTAATAGGGGAGACTTGATGCATCAGAGCATATTGGATTTGCCTTTTTATAATTAGTCATCTTTATATTTGGATTTAATTATAAATTAGAATAGTTAGTTTCGGTAGGATTTAACTGTCCTATAGTTGTTTCACATAAAAATTAATTGGATTTGATAGGATCCAATCCTTTTGGTTGTTTATATCTAAATAGAGTTATTGGATGTAAGCTATGCATGAATATATAGTTATTTTGGAAGATGGAAAACTAATGAATAAAATTGGAGTTTCTCCTAAATTTGGATGTGATGTCCTTCTATTTTGTGTTATTCAAAATAGCCTTCATGTGATTGTTGCTATGCAGTGCTGGAGGTCGCCTATTTTAATCAATGAAAATGTTGTCTGGATGGGATTATGGGAACGAAGGGAGAGTATGCACAAGTATATGATAAATATATACCATGAAACAGTATAACCTACTGGAACCAAGCAAAGAGAAGCAGCAAGTATTGGCTCTGTGGGTAGCAACTTGCAAGATTAATAGCTCCTCTCTCAAAACTATAACAACATAACTGTCACCTACAAGTTAAATTTTGCAAATAATTCACTGGACTCTGTAGTTAAACTGGTTCGTATTTGCTATTGGAGACCTAGCTTCATCTAGCATCATGTTTATCCATCAACCCTTGTGAGTATCATTTGTAGAGCACTAACATATGCCTGCTCACAAAGTGGAGTCTTATGACTTGGCCATGTTGTTTATCACCCTTCGGCTGATCTTGTTGCTACATGGCAACATTAGATGTCTCTTTTCATACTTTATTCACCGTAAAGAAAATATTGATCCTGTTTTTGTTGTCTCAGCTTCAGGAAGAGTCCTTAATTTCAAATCACCTCCAAATTCCTCCAAAACAACCCAATGTGCACAATGATACCCACAAAATCCCAACCTCAAATCCTAGACTTTTAGTCACAATCACTTATTTTCGGACCTCAAAAAAGTCCAATTGCATAACTTTGTCAAGCAAGGTGTCACGGACATAGTATTTTAGGCTACACTTCGTCGCGTGGGGCGCACTCTTCCTTCTCGAAGACTCGTACAAGCCTTCCCAAACGCGCTTAGCTAGAATGCTAAGTAATTAAGAGAAGAGTGGAGCAAATGGGACTTGTAAATGATTCTTCTATTAATTTGGGGAATGCTTACAAGTTCTGGTGGTGAGGAACAAATGAGGCCTCCCACTTATTTATAGTGCCCATAGGACTTACATGTAAACATCAGGAACCATCTGGAACCGGCATATTCCAGGGATTATTCTAGGAATATTCTAGGGACTATATAAGTACAAAGAAGCTCCTAGTACATCCAGAAAGATCTTGAGTTGTCTGGAAGATTCTTTGGTCCTCTGAAAAATTTTGGGACCTTCTGAAAGATTCCACCATCTTCTGGGACCTTCTGGAAGCTTCCCGCATAACCTTGATCCGTGAAAGGCTATGCCATTTTGCCTCAGACTGGCCGCAACTTTTTGGGTGTTACATTCTCCCCCACCTAAGGCGTTGACGTCCTCGTCAACCATGCTCGCTGAGAAATGCCAGGACCTTGGCCTCGAACTGCAGCACGTTCCTAACTAGACTCGCCGTGCAGCATGCCCTTCCATTGGGTGAGGTACTTCACATAAGGGGACACGCCTCGCCAACGGATGATCCTCTTGTCGAGCACGGCTTCCACTTCCTTGTCGAAGGACGTAGTCAAGGTCGCCGTGGGTATTTTCGGAACTCCTCGTTGGGGATCCTCCAAGTATTCATGGTATACCTTCAGGCAACTTGCATGAAAGACTGGATGAATCTTCAACATGGTGGGGAGCTCGAGCTTGTACGCCACCTTGCCTACTTTCTTGAGCACGGAAAAGGGGCCTTCGTACTTCCTTGCCTATTTTCTTGAGCACGGAAAAGGGGCCTTCGTACTTCCAAATCAGTTCTTTGTGCAATTTCCAGAACACTTTGAACTGTTAAGTTGCATCTTCGCCATCACCATATCACCCTCTTTGTACTCAATCGGCCTTCGTCTCGTATCGGCTCATTTCTTCATCTTCCTCGCAGCCTTCTCCAGAAATGCTTTGGCAATGTACGCCTTTGTCTTAAAGTCTGAAGTAAAATGGTTGGACGCTGGACTTCTACTCGAGGACCCCGCACTCAGCGTGTGCGGGACAAGCGGTTGTCGACCCATGACCAACTCGAATGGGCTGCTATGTGACGACTCGCTTCGTTGAAGATTATAGCAGAACTTAGCAATGTGCAGGTGGTGCACCCAATCCCACTGGTTTGCACTCACAAAGTGCCGCAAGTACTCCTCGAATAGAGAATTGATCTGCTCCGTCTGTCCGTCCGTCTGCAGTTGGAAGCTGGTCGAGAAGTGCAAGTCCGTCCCGAGAATTTTGAATACTTCCATCCAGAACTTCCCTGTGAAGCGGGGATCTCGGTCGCTGACTATGTTCTCCGAGATGCCCCAAAACTTTACCACGTGGCTGATGAACAGTCGCACAGCCTCCTCTGTTATGCAATCCGTTGAAGCAATAATGAAGGTCGCGTACTTTGAGAATTGGTCCACCACCACGAGAATGGACCCAAGCCCCCACACTTTCGACAAGGCAAATATGAAGTCCATCGATATGCTCTCCCACGTTCGGCTCAGCACGGGGAGAGGCTCCAGCAGGCCCCCGGGTCTCTAGTGGTCCACCTTGTATTTTTGGCACACAAGACAGGTGCGCACATAATCCTCGACTAGTCCTCGGCGATACCCACTCTGACACGGTCCAGAATGTCCCCCCTTGAGTAAGCATACCGGTGCGAGCTCGGCCTTCCTGCTGAGTGCATCGGCCACTTGGTTCTCCTTGTCGGACTTGTATCACATCTCCATATCGATCTCGGCTAAGAAATCTTGCCGTCTCTCCTGCTTCGGGGACAACGTTTTGGGGATTCGAAGTAGCTCGTGGCAACATTGTCCGTCATGACCACGAACTTGGTATCGAGAAGGTAGTGCCGCCATGTCCTCAAGCAGTGCACGACAGCGGTCATCTCCTTCTCTTGCACCGTGTAGCGCCGCTCGGTATCATTCAGCTTGCGGCTCTCGAACGCGATGGAGTGCATTCTTGCGCCAACACCCCACCGTAGCGAAGTCGGACGCGTCCGCGTGCACCTCGAACGCCTTGAAGTAGCCCGACAGAGACAAGACCGGCTCCTCTGTCACAACCCTCTTAAGTGCCTCGAATGCCTCCTCGCATTTGTGCGTCCAACTCCATGTCCGATCCTTCCACAACAAATTGGTCAGTGGTGCTGTGATGGCAAAATATCCTCGGATGAACCATCGGTAGTAGTTCGCCAGGCCTAGGAATGATCGCAGCTCCATCGGCCTGGGGGGAGCCTCCCACTCCCTTATGGACTGGACCTTTGTGTCGTCCATCCAGATCTTGCCATGCCCAATCCAGTTCCCCAGGAATACCACCTCTTCCTGTGCGAATGAGCACTTCTCCTGCTTGACGAAGAGCTGGTTTTTCCTTAACACCTGAAAAACTGCCTGCAAATGCTCGATATGCTCCTCCATCGTGTTTGAGTACACGACGATATCGTCAAGATAGACCACGATGAACCGATCCAAGTAGGGACGAAAGAGTTTGTTCATCAAAGTACAAAAAGTCACAAGAGCATTTGTTAGACCAAAGGGCATAACCAAAAATTCATATGCGTCATACCTCGTGACGCATGCCGTCTTTGTCTTGTCCCCTTCCGCAATCCGGACTTGATAGTATCCCGAGCGCAGATCAAGTTTGGAGAAGTATCGTGCGCCTCCCTGTTGATCGAACAAGTCGGCCACCAACAAGATGGGATATTTGTTCTTGATGGTTACCTTGTTTAGTGCACGATAGTCGATGCACAAACGAAGGCTCTCGTCCTTCTTCTTCTGGAATAGCACCGATGCACCAAACGGGGCCTTTGACGGTCTGATGAATCCCGCGTGGAAAAGCTCTTTCAGTTGCCTCTTCAACTCATCGAGCTCAGGCGGGGCCATAGCGGATGGCTTCGTGCCCGGCTCAAACTCGATGGCATGGTCTACCTCCCTCCGCAGATATAGCCTCTTCGGAAGATCCTTCGACATGACGTCCCCAAACTCCGTAAGGACATCATCAATCTCGGACAAAAGATCCTCCTGCACGAGCGCCTCCTCCGTCTTGAGCACTGCCAGATAGGTTATCTCTCCGTGCCTCATCCCTTTCTTGAGCTGGATGGTAGAGAGAGCCTTCCCCTTCGCAGGCTCGCCTCGTGCAACAGTCACCATACACGGGAAGCTCTACTCCATGATCCCGACGACTCTCAGATGAGGCATTTGAACTGCCTTTACCGATGTGAGGAAGTCCATCCCAAGGATTATGCTGAAGTCGTCAAGTGGTGTGGCCGTAAGACTGGTGGCACCCATCCAGTCTTCCACTTGGATCTTCATCCCCTTGGCCACCCCTTGCAAAGGACAGACCTCTGAATTGACCGCCTTCATCTTGCTCGTATCTTTCTCTAGCACCAGACCCAAGCGTTGGACCTCCGCGTCCGAAATGAAGTTGTGAGTCGCCCTTGTATCGACCATCGCCATCATGTTGTGGTCATTGATCTTCACGTCCACATATATCAGTTCCCGACTAGGGGCTTTGGCCACGATCGCCTTACTTTTCAAAGCATTGAGTAGGCACAAGGTGCACATGTGAGCCTCCATTGTAGGCTCTACGTCCTCGGCCTCCTCGTCTTCGACTGCATTCACCCTCGTCCTTATTTTTGTAGTCGCGTGCTAAGTGGTTCCCTCCGCACACGAAGCACTTGATCTTTCGCTTCGTCGAAGGCTTCGCAGGCTGTTTGTCCTTCGGCGGGGGCTCCCTTTCCGTTGTTCTTTTTGTCTCCTCCACTATTGAACTTGGAGGTGGTCTTTGTCTTGGGCTTGGGGGTATCGCTCTGCCGATACTCCATCAGCTTTTCGGCCGCTGCAACGACCGTGTTCAGATCTGAGACGTGTTACCTCTGCAACTCTTGTGTCATCCACGGTTGCAGACCGTCTAGGAAGAAGAATAGACGATCTTCATCGCCCATATTCGAAATGGTAAGCATCAGACGGGTGAACTCCGCCACACAGTCTTTGATAGACCCGGTTGTTTGACATAACAAAAGGTTGAACAAGTTTTTGCTTTATTGAACGTATAAGGTATCTGTGTACAAAGAAGAAAGTCCTAAACAGGATATTCTAAGTACTGGGAGAAGAGGTTTCTGGGAAAGTGTGATGGTGGAGATCGAGCACTGCAGCGGCTCCTTTACTTCGTTGACAATCTGACGACGAATCAACCTTGCTTTGCCTCTCTGACGCCTTTTATGGAACTCTGGGGTCACCGATCAAGAGGCTCTCTGGAGGAGAAGATCCCTTGGAGGGGGTTGTTCTTCTGTTGGTTGGTTGGTGGATTGTTCCTTCTTAGATGAAGGTTGTCGCTCCCTTTAGTTGAAGGAGAACTCCTATTTATAGAGAACTGAGCACAAATGCGATGTGCATTAGGGTTCCTGAGATATGAAAGAATTTGCCGTCATTGCACGGTGCGGGCTTCTGCGGCGCTGACACATAGCGGACATCAAGATTCCCCTCAATCGAGATCTCTGGTAGTTATCAACATAACCGAAGGAGGTGACACGTGGCGCGTGCCGATTTGCTTACTCGGATACACCCTAGTAAATCATGGGATTTCATCCTAGATTTGGAGTCTAATTAATCCTCGTCTAAGATTTAAATCAATCTAATATGATATCAATCATGATTTAATCCAAATCTTTTCTGCAAGAGACGGTTTAAACAAACCAATTGGGGTGGACCCATGCTTCCTGCGCCTCTGGTGAGGACTAAGTATTGTTGTGCTTCTGGAGTGACGAGTAGATCGTGCTTCTGGAGACGACGGAGCCTCTGTGCTTTCAGGCGATGAGTGGACTTGGCTTCGAATGACGACGAGACTTCTGTGCATTTAGAGCAACGATGAAGCTGTGTTTCGGAGTAATAGAGTCACTGTGCTGTAGGCGACGAGTAGACTTGTGCTTCAGGTTGGCGAGGTTACTGTGATTTTGGAGCGACAGGCTGACTTGCATTGGTTGCAGTGAGAGTTCCCAAGCCTCTTGTAGAGAAGTGACTTAAGCTTCTGGATCGAAGCAGATGACTGCGCCGTGGGAATGGAGATGGTGTGAACATATCACATCCTGCACCTCATGTGGACGCATGTAAGTAGCTGCGCCTCTGAACTTTGAAGGCGTTGGCTTTGGAGGAAAGGGTATAACACCATTGTGTGTCTGGGGTTGGCGCAGGCAGGTAGCTGCACCTCTGGAGTGAAGACACTGGTTTCTGAAGTAAAGGAAAGGGCGGGGCCTACCACCATCTTGCTTCTGAGGTTGGCGCAGGCGAGTAGCTGCGCCTCTGGCTTAAAGGCTTTGGCTTCTGAAGTAAAGAGCGATAAATACCCGCTCTTTAAGGACTTCCCTCTTAATTGCCACCGTAATATGGGGAATTCCAAGGGTCTAAGACTGACACTCATCGTGTTGAGTCTTAGGTTCATCCCATTAATGCGGGAATTCTGACCGTCGGCCATGTGGCGTGCACTCTGGGCCATTCTCGGTCCTATAAAAGGGGAAGTTCTCCTTTGAAGAGTCGATGTCTTCTTCTTGGCATCCTTCACTACCATGCGAGATTCAAACTTAACTTCGAGCGGCGATCGGCTTTGTATAAGTTGGCTGCTGGTTGAGGCTTTTCTCATTCATAGGAGCTATGTTCTTATAGAAGAACTATGTGTAGAAGGAGCCATTGCTGCCCTTAAGAAGTATGTAAATGTCCTCCTTAGGGAGTTCACCTCTGGACGACATCTGGGGGATCTTCGAGGTCCTGACGACCTAGGTCATGGGTGAATAGCCAACCCGAAGAGCCACAGGATGTGCTATGTCCTTCCCATTCAGGGCTTCGCGACCTGCTGCGCTCTTTGAAGGCTCGGGCCAATAACTGCTTCAAGAAGCTGCTTGCTTTGGCCGAGTGGCTGATATGCTTCTGGGAGGCTGTGCCCATAAAAAGGTCAGAATACGCCTCGATGGAGGTCAATCTTCTGGCATGAAGAAGAAGGGATGCGCTTTGACGAAGACCGAATCCCTTGTAGACTACTCTAGGCTCTGTCGAATCTGTACCAAATCCTTTGTAGACGAACAGAAATAGTCATTTTTGTGTAGTCTCGATGTGTCTGTACTAGACTTTGGTAGATGTGACACATAAGGGACTTCTTTCCATATCTTCTGTTTCGTCTTTTTAGCACTTGGGCTGAGCCTTTGTATCATCTGCTATGGCGAAGGGATGTCATCAGCTGAGATTTTTTATGCTTCTACAACGGTGTGCTTGAGTTGTCGCAAGCTCTGCCTTGCCACAAACTCCACGTTCTCCGGGTAAAACTGAGATTTAATCACCTTCTTGAGATCTTCCCAAGTCTCGATCGAGCAAAGTTACTTCTCTTTCACGATGCAATTGCGGCGCCACCACAGCATAGCATCATCAGAAGAAAAAAGAGACACCGTGTTTACCTTATCGGTCTTAACCTCGAGTTCAAGTACCTCTCGATATTCCAGATGAAGTTATCAACTTCCTTCGCGTCTCGCACATTGAAGGACTTGGGTTCTGGATACTTCACTTTCGGGGTCGCCTCCCTCCTCGTAATCGCACCACCAGCAATAGCCTTCTCGAGGATCGACGTCTTGGTTTTTAGCTCCTCGCGCAGTTCGACAATCCCCACCTTAGTAGCCTTGCGTTCCACCTCGAACTCGGCTTGTATCTCGCGGAACTGCTCCCGAAATAGGGACATAGCATGGGTGACGTCCGTCTCTAAACCATGGGCGAATTCCTCGTGAGCCGTTTGGTTTTGCTCCACTTGAAGCTCGACATCCGTCACGCCTTTCTCCAAGAGCTCCATGCGGGATGCCAAATCGCCAAGAGCACGTTCCATCGACGGCTCATTGCTCTTGTCCTTCCCTTCGGGCTTCACCTTCTCCTTAGGCGATGCGGGTTGCACCTCGTGGACGATCTCGGATGACGACATCGGGACAATAGACCTTTGCTCTGATATCACTTGTCACGGACTTAATGTTTTAGGCTACACTTCGTCGCGTGCGGCTTACTATCATTTTCCTCGAAGACTCGTGCAAGCCTTCCCGAACCCGCTGCTATGTAATTAAGAGAAGAGTGGAGCAAATGGGACTCGTAAAGGATTCTTCTATTAACTTGGAGAATGCTTACAAGTTTTGGTGGTGAGGAACAAATAAGGCCTCCGACTTATTTATAGTACTCATTGGGCTTACATGGAAACATCAGGAACCATCTGAAACCGGCATATTCTAGGGATTATTCAAGAAATATTCTAGGGACTAGATAAGTACAATGAAGCTTCTAGTACATCGAGAAAGATCATGAGACATCTAGAAAGGTCTCGAGTCTTCTGCAAGATTCTTGGATCCTATGGAAGATTCTGGGGCCTTCTGAAAGATTCTATCATCTTCTAGAACATTCAGACAGCTTCTCGCATAACCTTGGTCCGTGGAAGGCTATGCAATTTTGCCTCGTACGGGGCGCAACTTTTTGGACGTTACAAAGGGCTTCCTTTAATTAACAAACTGTAAAACAGACCCCTAAATGGTATTTCTTAATCCCTAAGACGGAAGAGTGGAAAGATCCAAGAAAGGCGTAGAGATCTATGCAAGACACAAGGTCTGCTCTCTATCCAACACGAAGAGAGGGCTGAGATCTATGCAAGACACAAAGTCTGCTCTCAAGCTAACTCAAATGAAGCACTAAGAAAGGGCTACAAACTGACTTTCAAGAAAATGCAAAATACAACAACAAACTCATCACAAATGAACTTCTGGTACGCTCTTCGTCACCATTGGAATGATTTTGGAACTCAAAGTGAGCAAGAAAAACTTTACGAGCTCATAGACTTTGTTGCTGCAACTTCGTGCCGCATAGACCTTCTGGAGTGGATTTGTGGCCCTCAGGTTCTCTCTTCAACTCTACCAAGTGGAGGAGGTGAGGCTCTATTTATAAAGCGAGCTGGCACCTATGAGCGGATATGAGAGCACATGCACGCATATGAGGGCACATGCACGCATATGCGCAGGCCGACCAAATCCTACGAAATCCGAGTCCTGTGCGTCGATACAGCAGCGTGCCGCACGCTGACAGCACCGCTTGCGCCACCCACGTCACATGCTGGCAGCCGACAGTGCCGCTTGACAAAACTGACAGCGCCGCATACGCCACCTGACAGAACTGACAGCGTCAAAAGCAACCACTACGCATGTGCCTAGTGCATAGCGCATGGCCGCATAGCACCTGAATGCATAGCTCCTCGACGCATATCGCCCGACGCATATCGCCCGACGCATAATATCAGCCGGATAATTCTCGCAGCATAATGCCTCGTGCATAAAACAAGCACATGAGCGCATCATATGCACACATGCGCCATACGTCTCGATACGTTCGTGCGAAGTGCAAAGTGCGTCATCAAAGAGCCACTTTGCACCCTTCGCCCGAGCCCGTATCCGAGTCCGAGTCCGAGTCGCTAAGTCTCTACGGGGCTTAGCTCTTACGGATTACCAAAGTGAGTGATAAAATAAAAGTTTGTTCCTTGTGATTTAAACTTAACCCTCTAGGAAAATCAACCCAAATGGGCCACCTCACCCCATGTAAATACTCAAATAAAAGCATAGCTATATATTGAGATATACACCATGGTAGTTTTCCAATGTGGGACTAAAAGTTCCTAAAGGAAAGTGAAAAACACCAACAATTCCCAACATATATCTCAATATATGGTTGAGCGTCCTCATAGTAACTGCCATCATGCATTAGGAGAGAGATCGCTTCGACTTAAAACTTCTCGCTTGAGTCAAACAATGGTACAATGCAAGAATGGACTACGCCTTGAATTCTGCACCATAGCCGCTATTCTTCCCACTCACACAATGACATCAGTTGTGCCTCCAGTCGCACATTAAAGGCCCTTTGCTTACCTGGTTTCGGTGTATGTATCTTGGGTGTCTAAAAGTTTACCCTCAAAAGACGGCCTACGTCTCTTTCCATACACTTAGGTGAGTTCTTTATCTAAAGAGTTTCAGCATGAAGCCTTCCACTTTCTTGCGATGCTATGCCTCTATAACATGGCACAAAGCCAAGGTTCCACCTCTTATGGTGTCATACTACTGTAGCACGAGGTTACAAGCCTCTTTGTATTGTTGCACTACTCAACATAAAGCATTGCGCTCCTCTGCGGTGCTATACCATTAAAGCCAAGGCTTTACATCTTTTACCTCATCGTGTTGTCACACTACTATAGCATGGGATCCCAGCGCCTTTGGAGTGATGTCTACATGTCTCTATTTTTCAGCATTAGGCTACCTGCCTATATGCGTTGCTACGCAGCTATGACATGGCCCAAAGCCGAGGCTTTATCATGTTATGGTACCTCATGGTGGTATCACCATACTGTAGCATGGAGTACTTCACTCCTTTGTAGTACTAGCTACCTGTGGTTCCTGTTAAGCATGTCGGACATCCACGATGTCCGAGAACTCATTACGGCTAATAGCCAACCACTCACAGGATATGTTCTATTATAAAAACTATCAATAGACTACAGTGGAGGGATAGTATCACATCAATATCCCAAAGGACTAACCATTATACATGATATTCTCCCAGTTAGTAGTCCTCACTTGAACCAAATGCCTAGTAAATTTCTCTTTGAACTAATAACATAAAACTAAATGGTAGGATTATACAAACATAATATCAGATTTTCTTGAAGCCCATATCCTTTGTTGTGTCTTTGACCAGCTGGCGTTTAAGGCCCTTTGTGAACGGATCCGTCAGATTCTCCTGACTCCGAACATCAATTACTGTAATGATGCCTCCTTTGATGCGATCATTCAGTACTCTGTGCCGCAGATGTACGGTCCCCTTCTTGCCATTGAAGAGATCATTCGATCCCACCGCTACAGCCACCTGGTTGTCGTAATATACCGATATGGCAAGGATCTACTGGAAGGTCAAACATGAACTTACGAAGCCATTATGCTTTATCTGCTATAGCAAACAGTACAAAAAAACTCAGACTCCATAGATGAGTGAGCGAGCATAGTCTGTCTTCAACTTCCACGATATAGCAACACCTTCCATGGAGAAGATAAATCCTCCTGTGGATATCTCGCTCTTTTCTTCTGAGCACCAACAGGCATCGCTGAAGCCTTCTACCACTGCTGGGTATCCACTGTAGTATAGTATAAACTTCTTAGTCCTCTTGAGATATCTCATCACTCTCTTCACAGTTTTCTAGTGGTCAATACCTAGATTGTTCGTGAACCGACTCAACATGCCTACAGCGAAAGCTATGTCAGGCTTGGTAGCATTCATAGCATACATCAAGCCTCCGATGACGCTCGAATACTCCAACTGTCTGACATTTTTTCTGAATTTGGCTTCAGCTTCTTGTCACATCTATAAGGAGTATCGATCCATGGAAGATCCTAATATTCATATAGCGTGAGCATCTTTTCCACGTAGTGAGCTTGCGACAAGGCCAGTCCAGCTTCCGTCCGGATTATCATAATCTTTAGGATGACATCAACTTCTCCCACGTCCTTCATACTGAACTTGGACGAGAGGAACTTCTTCGTCTTTGTGACACATTCAAGATCCGTACCCAGGATTAGCATGTCGTCCACCTACAGACAAACGACATCCCTCTGCCCTCAGCGAACTTGGTGTAAACACACTTATTAATCTCGCTGACCCGGTAGCGTTCGACTTGATGACTTTGTCAAACTTTTCATGCCACAACTTGAGAGCTTGCTTTAGACCGTACAGAAATTTTACCAACTTGCAGACTTTGTCTTCAAGACCCCTGACGATAAATCCTTTTGGTTGTTGCATGTAAATCTCCTATGTCAGTTCTTCATCCAGAAATGTTGTCTTCACATCCATCTGGTAAATAATCAGTTTATCGATAGCGCCCATGGCAATCAGCGTTCTGATAGTAGTAATACTTGCCACGTGAGCATACGTGTTAAAGTAGTCAATTCCCTACTTCTAAGATAACCCCTTGGCTACCAGGCTGGCTTTGAACTTATCAAAAGTCCCATCAACCCCCATCTTCTTCTTTAAGATCTATTTGCATCCGATTGGTTTCGCTTATTCAAGCAGATCGAAAACTTCCATGTATTATTGGAAGTAATAGAGTCAAACTCGTCATTGACTGCCTCTTTCCAGAAAATAGCATCTCTTCTCTCCATTGTCTTATCGTAGGAAAGTGGATCAGCTTCCACATGATAGGCAATAAAGTCATCTCCGAAGTCCTTCGGCTTTCTCACTCGCTTTACTGGTGGCTCAATGAGTTCTGATTCAAGTATTGTTTCATCTGCAACTACTTCTTGGACTTAACTTTTTTGGAAGTACTTGCTTCTTCGGCACTAATAATGTTCTCCGGAACATCCGCGAGAATAATGTTCTCGTCCCTAACAAACTTGTCTTCAAAGAATTCTACGTCGCGAGATTCAATGATATAATTTGTTTCGATATCTAGGAACCTCTGAGCATCACTCTTATCAGCATAGGCCAGAAATATGGTCTTCGTGGTCCTCGTCCCTATCTTTTAAATCTTGATATCCGAAAGCTTTAGGCATACCAAACGCCCCCAAGAATGAATATAGCCGTAAGCACTACTTCTCCCTTCTCCCTAGTAGTATTTTGGAAGAACCGTAGTCAGCAACATAGAATTCATCATCTCTGTCAACATCATGTTCTTCCTTTCTGCAACTCCATTGGATTGTGAAGAATACGACGCAGTCGTTTCATTGACAGAATTATGTTCTTTGGAGAACAATGCAAATTCTAAGGAACGATACTCTCCGTCTCGATCACTTCCGAGTCTCTTGAGTTGTTGAACGATATGACGTTCAGCTTTGAAGTCTCTAAACTTCTCGAACGCTTCATCCTTCGACTTAAGAAGATATATGAATGCGTACTTCGAAAAATCGTTGCTAAAAGTAATGAAATACTTCATCCCGGCTTTCGTGGAGAATTGTTTGAATCACAAATATATGAGTGTACCAACTTCAGAATGTTTGTGCTCATGTTCACTCTTCTGAACGGCTTCATGATGATCTTCGTCTACGCATAGACTTTACATTTCTCCAGCTCCTTACCCCCAAATTTGGTTATAAGACCTAGACTAGACATCTTGTTAATCCTTTACAATGTACATGTCCTAGTCTATATGCCATTTTTACTCAAGAGAATAACCAGAAGAAGAAACTGTATTAATGCTTTCAAAAGAAGTTACAAGATGCAGTTTAAACATCCCTTCGGTACAAAAAGCTTTGCCGAAGTAAACTCCTTTGTAGGACATCACCATCTGACCAACATTGATATACATCATCAAGCCCGCCTTCTACAACAGACTCCCTGAGATCAGGTTCTTGGCAATCATCGGCACGTGCTTCACGTTCTAGAGTGTGACTTCCTCGAAGTCAGTTTCAGCTCTACTATTCCGATCCCCTGAACTTCAACTTAAGTCTTGTTCGTCAAAGAGACCTTCTCATAAGTAGGCTCGTACTTGGTGAACAGTTGCTTCCTCGAGCACACGTGGCAAAATGCACCAGTGTCGACCCACCAGTCAGCGTCCACGCCATGTGGTTCAACCTGTGCAATCTTAGTAATCAGATTAAGCTCACCTTGCTCTTTCGGCTTGGGCTTGGACTTACATTATTTCTAATGGGAGCTTTCTGCTTTCCCTTGTGATCACCAGACTGCACCATGTTAGTCTTGGGCCACTGCTTGGTCAAGGAGTCCACCTTCTGTTGTCCCCTGACTTCATCTTCAATATGAATCCAGTACAGGAGACTCTCGAGCTGGATTTCCATCTTCTTACGGTACATGTCAGTCTTAAAAGTGACCCAGCCTGGAGAAAGTTTTGTAACTATCACACCCACCATGAACTTGTCCTCTTGTTTCATGCCCTCTTCCTCCAGCTTCAACTACAACTTCAGAAGTTCTTTAACTTGTGGCAGCATCGTCTTCCCATCTTCAAATTGCATGGTGAAGAACTTTTCAACGAGATAGATTTTGGACATCTAGTGCTTCTCTAGAGATTCCCAAACATCTCTAGCTTTCTCCTTCTTATTGTAGGACTCCGCCATCGAGTCGTCCATAGCATTCAGAATCAACAACCTGCAGGTCGTTGTCTTTCTTCCACTTGGCATACTCGATCGTAGCAACCCTGATAGCAAGTTCACCTCCATCTTCGGGAATGGTAGGTTTTGGATCTATCAACACACAGCCAACATTGATAAGTTGAAGATTCAAAGAAATCTTCCTCTGCCAAATGTTGTAGTGTTTACAGTTAAACTTCTCAAGTTTGTGAAAACTTGTATCGAAAAGACTTGATCGATTGGACTCTGTCTTTTCTCGGTTCTTACTTTGAGATTGTTAATCCCGAAAACAGATCTAAAGAGTAGATAGATCCAAGGAAGACGTAGAGATCTATGCAAGATACAAAGTCTGCTCTAGCCAACACCAAGAGAGGGCTGAGATCTATGCAAGACAAAATCTGCTCTCAAGCCAACTCAAATAAAACACTAAGAAAGCGTTACAAAGTGACTTCCAAGAAAATGTAAAATACAACAACAAACTCAAAAGTGTTATTCTCTTTACATTCGCACACACTACAAAGAGAGAGAACAAAACTACAAGAAGAACACTCAAAGAAAACTCCTTGCTGGGGTGAACGGGTCACCGGTGCTCAGAGCAAGATTCTTCCTATATGCGATCTGCCCCCAATAACCAGTAAGTTCACAAATGAACTTCTGGAATGCTCCTAATCACCTTTGGAAAGACTTTGAAACTCAAAGTGAGCAAGAAAAGCTCCATGTGCGCATATACTTTGTTGTTGCTGCTTTGTGCCGCATAAACCTTCTAGAGCGGTATATGTGGCCCTCACGTTCTCTCTCTTCAACTCTATCAAGTGGAGGAGATGAGGCTCTATTTATAGAGCTCGTTGGCACCTACGCGCGTATATGAGAGCACATGCGCGCATACGCGCAAGCCGACCAAATCCAACGAAATTCGGGTCCTGTGCGCCGACATAGCAGCGTGCCGCACGCTGACAGCACTGCTTGTGCCGCTTACGCCACATGCTACAAGTTGACATCGCTGTCTACGGCACCTGATAGAATTGACATTGCCGCACACGCCACCTGACATAACTGACAGCGCCGAAAGCAACCACTACGCATGCGCCTAGCCACAAAACGCATGGCCGCATAGTGCCTCAATGCATATCGCCTGACGCCTAATGCCAGCCGTATATTGATCGCCTCATAATGCCAACCGTATAATGCTTACATTATAATACCTCGCGCATAATACGAGCGCATGAGCGCATCATATGCGCACATGCGCCAAGCGTCTCGATGCGTTCGTACGAAGTGCAAAGTGCGTCATCAAAGCGTCACTTTGTGCCCTTCGCCCGAGCCCAGGGACGGCCCTAAGCTGATGGGGACCCAAGACGAAACTTTCAAAAATGGACCCTCCTAAAAAGAGTGTAAATATAACAAAAAATTGTGAACACCAAGTTTTGAACCAAGAACCTCTAAAGTAAAAGACTTCATTATAACCACTACACCACAATTTTTTTTGTTAAGAATGACACTTGATACATACTAGTTCTATTGTAGATAGAACCATGTTGGTGCCCACTTCGTCTGGGGGCCCTGGACCGTCGCCCGGTCTGCCCTGGGCTAGGGCACCCCTGCCGAGCTCGAGCCCGAGCCCGAGTCCGAGTCGCTAAGCCTCTACGATGCTTAGCTCCTATGGATTCCCAAAGTGAGTGGCAAAACAAAGGTTTGTTACTTGTGATTTTAAACTTAACCCTCTAGAAAAATCAACCCACATGTACCACCTCACCCCATGTGCATACTCCAACACAAGCATAGCTATATATTGAGATATACACCATGGTGGTTTTCCAATGTGGGACTAAAAGAAGGCAAGTGAAAAACGCCAACAGTATCTACCAATTTTTTTTAAAAAAAATTATGGGGAGCTAAATATCATGAACTTTTTATGATTTGCAAGTTGCTACCATAAACTATTAAAATAAGCAAGATTATACCCTAAAGTATTATATGTAGCAACTAAATACCTCGACATTTTCAAGTTCGTAACTTGCTACCCTTATGTCATTACCGATGGTAGACTTAGTATTTTTAGATTTCTAATTGGTACCCTATCTTACCGACCTAAGGTAGCAAGTTGAAAAATGGAAATTTTCAAGGTACTTATTTGCTAATTATAATACTTTAGGATATCAACTTGCTATTTTCAATAGTTCAAGGTAGTAACTTGCAAATCAAAAAAAGTTTAGGATATTTAGTTGCAGATTAGCCAAAAATTTAACCCTAATCTCTACTCTTTGGTTCCTAACATTTTCAATATTTTGCTTCTAAATTTTAATCTGAGATCAGTTTTGCAGTTGTCCTACATAAAGAATCCAGTATATGAGATTTTGTCACCAAATAAGAGACTAGCATAATTATTATATAGTGAACAAACATACGAAAATGAACTTGCATTTTAGGAAAATACAGTCCAAAAGGATAAATGAAATGCAGAAGTATATAAACATGACTTACTTCATATTCTTCAAATTCATAATCCTCGATTACAACAATGCTTGCTTTGGCAGTTGGAGGTGCAGTCAAGAAATCTTGTGCCTCCTCCCATGAAACCTTCAACTCCAAGGCATCTTCATTGTCTATATGTAGCCTTTTGCTTTTGGCACCAATATTACGGCTTCTTTTCCTTTCTGTAATTAGTGATGGTTGCAGCATCAATCCCTCATTTATCTTGGCTCCACACTTATCTGTCTTTCTCCAACTGATATTCCCTTCAGCTGAATTGAAATGTTCAGATGAACAGCTCAAGTATGGATCTCCATTTCCCTTCATTGACTGAAGGAGTCCTGAGTAACCACTTACAATAGGGAGATTCCCAGTAAAACTTGAAAAGAATGTTTCATTCCCAAGGGCAGCGTTGGCGATTGAAGAAATTTGAGAATCCTGTATCAGAATTTAATCAAATATTTATGTACAATAGAAAGATCGTGGATGAGCCCAGTACATGTTGCATTGACAAGACACAGAATGAGCAACCATATAACGAACATATTGAGGTCAATATCAGTTGTCCTGCTAACAAAGGAATACTAACTGTATAGAATGGATGCATGATCATGTCCAAGAAGAAAGATGGCAGAAGATATTTACCTGCAAAGGCGTGGAGTTTGTTGCCTTTCGGTAGCCCATAACCAGTTTTCCTTCAGGGTCCATCCGGCTGAAAGTTACTGAACAATATCCAAGAGGAAAGATAAGCATCAATTTTAAGAATAAAGCATACAAATCCTACAGGAGCCGAAGAGTAATTGTGAGAAGAAAATATGCTACTCTTACTAAAATAATCGCACCTACAACACATTAGAATTAGTTCAATAGTCCATAACTTCATTAAGTATATACATGATAGTGCCTAGCATTTTAGTTGATTTGCAGTTAACCCTATATGAGCTTCCTCATATATGCACATTAAAATCCCACCTAATGCGGTTCTTGGACAGCACAAGTTTCCCCAGTGAGTATTCAGGAATTATGAAACGAAATGACTTATGTCTTCTTCTTATTCTTCTTTTCTTTTTTGTTTATACATTTCTTTCTTGATTTATTATTGAGATAAGGCCCGTCATTACCGACGGATACTGTCCTGGTCTACGTGCACCATGACCTCATCCTATTTTTATTTTGCCCAAGCTGGGATTCGAACCCACGCCCACTCCTTCCCTCCTCTAGCAGTATTACCACTGGACCATCCCCTCGGAAGTATGAAATGACTAATGGTAACACACCCTATATACTCAAAATAGTGGTCTAGGTTCAAAAACCGTCTGGGCCAGTCTTGATCCACAGAAAGTCGCTTCCAAATCGTACAATATCGCTGGAAAGACAGCCAAAAGAGTGTGTGAGTTATCTACTTTGAGTAAAGTACTAAACCATCAACATCGAGTAGTTCCTGTTGGTGCTTTTGCCTTTGGACTAGAAAAGATAATCCCACATTGGTTGCACCACCAAGTGGGTATCTCAATATAATGTTTTGCGTGTGTTGAGGTGCGTACATGGGTGTGGTGAGGCACGTGTGAATGCCATGTGGAAGTGTTTTCCTAGGAGGAAAAAGGATTAACTCGTCAAAGAAAGCATTTACGCTTTTTGTCACTCATGGAAAAATTCCTTGGAGCTAAGCCCCAAAGGGGCTTAGCGACTCGAACTCGGGCTCAAGGGTGCAAAGTAGCGCTTTGTTGGTGTACTTTGCACTTAGCACTTCAGCATCATCGCATGGCGCTCGTGGACATTTGTTGCGCTCGTTTCATGTCCGAGTCGCATAAGCGGGCGCTGGGCGAGTTCAGGTGTGGGCGCAAGAGCGGGCGCATGTGCGGGTGAATGCGCGGAGTAGGAGCGACTGTGCGCGTATGCGCTGTTGCGCGGCTTCCCGCATGCGCGCATAGGCTGCTACGCTACCGGCTTATACGCGCAGGAGCAGCTGCGGCTGTGCTAGGGGCGCATATGCACAGACAGCATGGTTGGCGCATATTTCCACTGACTGCGGATTTGAACGGTTATAGAAAGATTGGGTAAATAATTCAGAACAGATTTTTGTGGGATTTGAATTTAATTCGTTCCTATCTTTCCGTAATCAGTTGGCAGCCAGGATTAGGGTTAGGGTTTCCATCCATCTCTATAAATACTCTCTTCGTACCCCTTTGAGAACTTACGAAATTGAGAGGTGAAAAGAGTTTTGTTAATGCCGCTATTGAAGTCTAGAGGAGTTTGTGCAAGTCCAGAAAGGAGATGACAACAAGCGTTCCAGAAGTTGTGAAAGAACTTATTGATTCCTGGGAGCAGATCGCGTGTGGCCGAATCTTGCTTTGAGCAACAGTGATCTTCATCACCCCAACAAGGGTTGTATTGTCTTCTTCTTCTAGTTTTTCTGCAAGATGTAAACTATTATGACCGTTTGCAACTGCAATTGCAAGGAAAAACACATTATTTCTGTCAGTTTGTAACAGAAGAGATAAAGTTGTAATAGAGAGAGATTGGATATAGATCTTCGTTGAAATTGAGAACAGTCAGGGAGGAACTTTTGTGTGAACCTCTGATCTCGACTACAACTCCAGTGTTAAACAAAGGGTATTATTCCGAAAGGATTACGTGAACTTCTATTTCTGACCTTTGTTCTTCCATCTCGATCTGTCTCGGGACTAACAATCTCAAAGCAAGATTTAGATTCGATGGAGAACAACCGTGCAAACCTTCTCGATACAAGTTTTAACAAACTTGAGAAGTTTGACGGGAAGCATTACAACATCTGGAAGAGAAAGGTTAGCATTAATTTCAACTTGTAAACGTTGACTACATATTGACAAATCCGGAGCCTATTATTCCAGAGGATGAAAATGCTCAGAGGTCGCTGAGGTCACTGCTTCGCAGACGAAGTGGAGGGGAGAGAACAATATCTGCAAGTTGCTGATACTGAACTCCATGGAGGATTCTCTAGCGGAGTCATATAGCAAGACAATCCAAGCAAAGGACGCTTGGGAGTCTCTGGAGAAGCACTAGTCTGATGAGAACGGGAACAAGATCCATGTGGCTGAAAAGGTCTGGAAGATGCGATTTGAGGATGACAAGACGATGTTGCCTCAAGTCAAGCAATTTCTCAAGTTATGTCAAAAACTTGAGGATGATGGCATGTCCCTGGTTGATGCTTTCATTGTCAGAGGTATTGTCACCAAGCTCCCACCTGGGTGGAGCAACTTCATTGCGGACATGCACCGTAAGAAGATGGAGGTAAACCTTGAGCATCTCCTGCACTGGATCTATGTTGAAGACAAGTTGAAGGCTTAACTCAAAGTGGACACATTATCCAAACAGATGGCCTTGGCCAAGGCCAACTTGGTGCAAGCTGGAGACTCCAAGGGAAAACAGAAGGCTTCTCACCACAAGAAGGACTTCAACCATCTAAAGGTGAAGTCGACTTTGTTCAAGCCACAGTCTAAGGGTGATGGGGCTTGTTTCAACATTGGCAAGAAGGGCCACTTCCAAAAAGACTGCAGATCCAAGCCCAAATCGAAAGAGCAAGGTGAGGCTAACTTGGTTGTCATGATTGCGCAGATTGACTCAACTATGTTGACACCGACAAGTGGGTGGACACAGGTGCATCCTGCCATATTTACACAAAGAGGGAGTTGTATGTCACATACAAGCCTACATCTGAGAGGGTTATTGTGGCGAACCAGACACAAGATGAAGTACTCGGAATTGGAACAGTGGTACTAAATCTGACTTAGGGGAAGTCGCTAACGCTTGAGGATATGAAGCACGTACCGGTGATAGCCAATAACCTGATCTCAGAAAGTCTGCTCTGCAACACAGGCTTGACGATGAACATCAACGTTGGTCAAATGGTTATGTCATATAAAGGAACATACTTCGAAAAAGCTTTCACAATGAAGGGATGTTCAAACTTCAACTTGTAACTCCGACTGATAATGTTAATGCAGTCACTTCTTCTGGTTATTCTCTTGAGTTGTGGCATAATAGAATAGGACATGTTCATTGTAAAATAATTAACAAGATGTCCAGTCTAACGCTTATCTCCAAATGTGGAGGTAAGGAGGTGGAGAAGTGTGAAGTCTGTGCGCTGACGAAGTTCACTAGAAAACTGTTCAAGCGAGTAAATTGAAGCAAAGATCTTCTGGAGTTGGTACACTCGTCTGTAACTTCAAACAGTTCTCCACAAAGGCCGGAATAAAGTACTTTATTACTTTCATCGACGATTTCTCGAAGTACGCAATCGTCTATCTGCTTAAGTCTAAGAATGAAGTGATCGAGAAGTTTAAAGACTTCAAAGCTGAAGATGAGCGCCAAACCGGATAACAACTCAAGAGACTCAGAAGTGATCGAGGCGGAGAGTATAGGTCCCTTGAATTCACATCGTTCTGCAGAGAACATGGAATTGTCAACGAAACAACTGCTTCGTATTATCCTCAATCAAATAGCCAAACCGGACAACAACTCAAGAGACTCAGAAGTGATCGAGGCGGAGAGTATAGGTCCCTTGAAATCACATCGTTCTGCAGAGAACATGGAATTGTCAACGAAACAACTGCTTCGTATTATCCTCAATCAAATAGTGTTGCAGAAAAGAAAAACAAAACGTTGACAGAGATGATGAACTCAATGTTGTTGACAGCGGGTCTTCCAAATTGCTTCTGGG
This sequence comes from Iris pallida, assembly GCA_029216955.1. Classification (NCBI taxonomy): domain Eukaryota; kingdom Viridiplantae; phylum Streptophyta; class Magnoliopsida; order Asparagales; family Iridaceae; genus Iris; species Iris pallida. The sequence goes on along the minus strand of JANAVB010044018.1, from coordinate 6,022,021 downwards.
AAGAAGTTGTGCTTGTCACGCCCCGATCCCACAGAGTCCTTTCGTCCTCGCTTCGGACTCTTTGAGACGGATCATCCTCGCTAAGGCGTGATGCCGTGCAAGCCCAAGTTGCGCTTGCACAAGGTCAAGACCTGTAACAAGACAAAATAAACAAGGTTGACAATACGCAGCAAAACATATCGCAGATAATTGAAGTAGCAGCGGACATATTTCAGAATACATGCATTGAACACAATGTTAACAAGAACATTTCTCTTTATTGATTTCATTTGAACATATTACAAGCTCTCGATTCTCTCTGATACAATGTTATATTCTCTCAAAACTTTACAGATTACAATGATCCCGTTCCCATACATTACATCCCTTTATATACAAAACCAACTCTTACAACAGATGTCATCTCTTGGCATCTCTTCTGATTTCTGGCTCTTGAGGATGAGGCTCGGGCTATCGCTTCGGACTATCCTTCTCGATGCATTTTGCACCTGCATGCAGACTGATGGTGGGTCAGTATATCAGTATACTGGTGATAGTGAACAAAGAGCTACATTTGTCTGAAACGATCACTGTTCATTTAGTGCGAAAACGTTTCTTGTGATGTGATCTTGCTACTTTTACCTATGTTCATTTCATACATACAGAGTCAGTTTACATTCTTTGAAAACATCTTTGAAAAACCAACATATCATTTCCATATTAGCCGCTGTGCCTCCCTTGGGTTCAGCTCGTCGCTAACCGCTGTGACTCGCATGGGTTCAGCTCGTCGCTAGCCGCTGTGACTCTCTTGGGTTCAGCTCGTCGCTAACCGCTATGACTCGCATGGATTCAGCTCGTCGCTAGCCGCTGTGACTCGCAAGGATTCATCTTGTCGCTAAGTGGATACCCCAATACAAATGCAATATCAAATGAAACCATCATGCATCAATCGAGCAACTCATAAACAATTCCATCTTCTTCTCAAGCAGGAAACCGTTCTCTTTCTTAGCAGACAATGTGCGGATTCTCTTATAAGCATACTCAAAGTCTAGCATCTTGTTATTAGCAACAACATTCATTCAAAAGCTCAGATTCTTATTAGGCGCAAGCGAATCAGCAAATGAGACTTTGTCCACTCACCCAGATTAATCGCCTTCTGTTGCAGAGCCAGCAATCCGATCTCTCTGTCTATCTAGTGCCTTCGCGGAGCGGGGCACTACAGTGCTCACGGCTACTTTCATTCTGAATAGAGTGCCGCATGCAACTTCCGATGTCACTCCTCTTGAAGTCTGGTTCAAAGTCAGATCCAACTTGAATGTCATTCGAGTGTGAGGGTGTCTGGCGTATGTGAAGTTTTCGGACTTGAAGATTCAGAAGCTGGGTACAAGGACTACGAAAACTATCTTCCTAGGATATGCTGAGAAGAATGATGCTCGGAGGTTTTTGATATTAAATCAAATCATATCATCGAATCTTGCGACGCAGAATTCTTTGAAGATAAATTTGCAAAACACAAGAATATTGTTCTCACGGACATTCCGGAGAATAGTATGGGTGCAGAGGAGGCTGAAGCTTCCAATGAAGATGTAGTCCACGAAAAAGTTGTTACAGAGACAAAAGTTCGAAACATAACTCACAGAACCGATGCCTAAGCGAGTGAGGAGACGGAAGGACTTCGGAGTTGATTTTATCACCTATCATGTGGAAGCAGATCCGCTTACCTATGATCAAGCGATGAAGGCCAGAAATGATGTCTTCTGAAATAGGCTATTAATGATGAGCATGACTCGATAACCTCCAATAGCACTTGGATGTTGGTCGATCTGCCTAAAGGAGCAAAACCAATCAAATGTAAATGAATTTTCAAGAAGAAGATGAAGGCCGATCCAACTGTTGACAAGTTCAAGGGAAGGCTGGTAGCCAAGGGGTTTTCTCAGAAGCAGAGGATGGACTACTTTGACACATATGCTCCAGTAGCGCAGATGACGACCATCAGGATATTGATTGCTCTGAGTGCAAGTCACAAGCTTGTTATTCATCATATGGATGTTAAAACAGCATTCCTGAATGGATAGTTGACCGAAGAGATTTACATGCAACAGCCGGAAGAATTTGTCGTCAAGGACCTTGAAAACATTCTGCAAGTTGGTGAAATCATTATATGGTCTAAAGCAAGCTCCCAAGATGTGGCATAAGAAGTTTGATAAATTTATAAGATCAAACAGATACAGGGTCAGCGAGACGGAGAAGTGTGTATACATAAAGTTCGCTGACGGAAGAAGAGTCGGCGTTTGTCTGTATGTGGACGACAAGCTGATCGTAGGTACAGATTTGGCATGTCACTGAGACAAAAAAGTTCATCTCATCTAAGTTTAGCATAAAGGACTTAGGGGAAGCTGATGTTATTCTAAGAATAAAGATCATACGAACGGACACTTGAGTGGCGTTGTCATTATCTCATTACATTGAGAAGATGCTTACACTCTATGGTCTCAGGATCTTCCAGGAATCGATACTTCGTATAGGCGTGACAAGAAGCTGAAGCCAAATCCAAGAAAAAGCGTCATGCATCTAGAGTACTCAAGCGCCATCGGAAGTTTGATGTATGCAACTACTGCCACAAGGACTGACATAGCTTTCGCCATGGGAATGCTGAGTCGGTTCACGAATAATTCAGGTATGGAGCACTGGAAAAAGCTGTAAAAAGAGATGAGATATCTCAAGAGGACTCAGAAGTATGCGTTGCACTACAACGGCTATTCAATAGTAGTGGAAGGCTTCAGTGATGAAAGCTGTTGCTAAGATGCAGAGAGCGAAAGGTGTAAGACCCCTGAATTTTAGGGCTTCTTTTGAAATTTTTTAAACGAATTATTCAATAAATATTTTATTATAATTAGTTTTGATCATTAAATGTACCTTTTCGTGACTTTAATTTTTGGAGCCAAGGCTGTGAATCTCTCGAAATTTCCTTCATTAGTTTTGTAGTAGAAAAGACTATCTTCATTATGATATACCATGTCTCACTCAAACTTGTTCTCTTGTATTTTATTTACATCGCACGACTTTCTGGTCAATTTAGGCTATTTGACCATCTATCGAAAAACTTAACCCAACTTCCAATTTAATTTTGGGGCTCACATTGATCCAACCTAATCGACTCAATATATGGTTTTGACCTATTTTGAGCCTACTACGCACATGCCACTTATGTGCCATCCAATTGAGCTCCCGCATGCTATTATTTCATCAATGATCATAGCTGATCTAAATTGTAGTCATGATCGCACCAAACCCAAGCCACCTAACCCAAGTGCATGTGACCCTTTCATGACCGACCCAAACGCCACATACCTTTTTCCCCCTTCTTTTATTGCTATTATTACTAAAATTTCTATTCTAATATATTATTAATTAAGTAAATCATTGTGTGTGTGTGTGTGTATATATATATATATATATATATATATATATATATATATATATATATATATATATATATATATATATATATATATATATATATATATTACTAGAGATCATTCTCCTATCCGGGTGGACCTCTGTGAGAGACCCACTCTGAGGTCGAGGCCATTTCAATATAACAACAGTTGGTACTTGTCGGCTGGATATGAGGAGTCGGTTATGGGAGAGATGCACCATTTCCGGGAAGGCACGGCTCAGTTCCGCATGGTACACAAACTAAAGCAACTCAAGCGGGCCATCAGGGAATGGATGAAGACGAGACCGCGGACCTCTCTGGCGGATAAGGAAGCCGAGCTTCGGGTCACCCAGGAGGCCCTCCAAGCTGACATTATGAATGGGGAGCTGGCGGCTACGAAGAAGATCTTGATAGAGGAGGTCAGCACCATGAGACTGCAGGAGGAGATCAGTGCGGCCCAGAGAGCCAAATGTACCTGGCTCAAAGATGGAGACCGCTGTACCAAATTCTTCTATGATGTGATCCGCACCCGTCAGCACCGGAACAGTATTCCCAGACTTCTGAATGCTGAGGGTCGCCTCGTGGGGGACCCGGTGGAGATTCAGAAGGAGGCCGTCAGATTTTACACTGACTTATATCAGCAGACGGACTACACTAGCACATTCCTAGCTATTGTCACGAAGAGACGGGTGACCCGCCATGAGAACAGTCTGCTTTTAGCTCCTGTGAGGATGGAGGAGGTGGAAGACATAGTTATGAAGGCTAATCCTAACAAAGCTCCAGGACCTGACGGCTTCTCTTCAGGGTTCTTTAAGCGGCACTGGGGGGTGCTTAAGGCCCCGGTTCTGGCGGCGGTCCAGGAGTTCTTTGTGGCGGGCAAGCTCCTGAAGGAGATGAACCACACATTCTTGACGCTGGTTCCTAAGAAGGAGGGAGCGACCTCACTGGTAGATTTTCGACCCATTGCATGCTGTAATTTTCTTTACAAGATTATCACTCACCTTATGTGCAGGCGTATGGAAGTGATTATGCAGGGATTGGTGTCCCGAAATCAAGCAGCGTTCATCAAGGGCCGGTCGATAGCGGAGCACAGCCTTCTAGCTCATGAGATGGTGAGGGAGTTCAGCAAACCCGGGGGGATGAAGGCTTGTGTGAAGCTTGACCTCCGGAAAGCCTATGATACCGTCAACTGGGACTTCCTTTGCCACTTGATGCTTGCTATGGGGTTCGACGAGAGATGGGTTACGAGGGTGAGGGAGTGCATTTGCTCCCCTACTTTCTCCGTACTCATCCAGGGCACGCCACATGGCTTCTTCAGGAGCAACAGGGGGTTGAGGCAGGGTGATCCCCTCTCCCCGTACCTTTTTACCCTGGTGATGGAGTACTTTACATGCTTGATGGATATGGCAGTGCATAGCAAGAGGATCGTCCCCCTTTTTCGATTGGTGAGTCCGGTTGTTTCTCACTTGATTTATGCTGACGACTTATTGGTGCTGCTCCAGCCTTCCATGCGGGGTATGAGAGCTTTCTGACATTATGGAGGAGTTCGGGGGTTATCTGGGCTTCAGTTGAACAGGGAACAAAGCAGAGTTTATTTTAGCTCCCGGTGCACACAGCAGGAGGAGAGGGCCTTCGCCTTGGGAGTGGACAGAGGCGAGCTCCCAGTGAAATATCTGGGGGTCCCGCTGACGGTCAACTATGCCAGAGAGCAGGATTGCCACAGCTTGGTGGACTTTGCTCAGAGGAGAGTGGAAGGCTGGCAAGCCGCGGGTCTTTCGTTTGGCGGACGGATAGAGTTGGTGCGGTCAGTGATTGCGGGCATCACGATGTTCTGGTTCCAATCTATTCAGATCCCTACGGCCACTATTCGGAAGGTGGAGGCCATTTGTGCTGACTTCATTTGGAGGGGAGGGATGCATGCGATCTCCTGGGACCAGCTATGTCGTCCTCGAAAGGAAGGAGGAGTGGGATTGCGGCCTCTTCATGCGGTAAGGGAGGCAGCTTGTGTAAAGATGGCCTGGAGATTCATCAGGGGGGGTCTCTCTGGGCGGAATGGATGGCAAATAGATACCTGAGGAGGAACAACTTCTGGGCCTGCAGGATAGACAACAATTTTTCGGTTACGTTTAAGGCCATTCTGAGGTGTCGACCGGTGCTCCAGACCGCTATCTGCAGGATCATGAAGGATGGGACGACGACCGACCTATGGCTAGACCCTTGGCTGGGTTCCAGGACATTGCTTGAGATATTGGGAGGTCAGCTAGACAGAGAAGCAGGCAGGGGACTCACTTGCAATCGGATCATCAGGGATGGAGTTTGGAGGCCAGAAGGATATCCTTATACTACTCAGCTTGCCGAGGAGATCCGACTAGTTACTACTGACGAGAGCCAGCAGGCGGATTCCTGGAGCTGGGCCGGCCCAGGTACGGGAGGTGGACCAGGCTTATTCTGCTTTCGTAGCTGCTACGACCTAGTTCGGTCCCACCATGACCGGGCTGAGGAGGTGGACTTCATTTGGGGCAAGGGGGTTGCCCGAAAAATGCAGTTATGTGCTTACCGTCTCCTACGAGGTAGACTGATGACGAGAGACAGACTCCTCAGGTTTGGGATGCAGATTCCGGACGCCAAATGTGTGCTATGTAATGAGGAGGATGAATCTATGGGGCATATCTTTTTTATATGTCCGGTGTCCTGGCACATTTGGACCGAGCAGTGTTCGCAGCTGAGAGGAGGTGTTGGGACGGATAGAGACATCCGGAACATTCTCAGCTGGATCCGAGACCACCGAGGCAGGGATCCGGGGTGGGCCAGAAGAGCCAGAGTCCGTCTCGCCGCGTCTGTTTGGCACATCTGGAAGGAGCGGAACAGACGTATTTTTGAGGACTTGACTACCCCCCTATTGGAATTCTACATAATATAGAATTCGATGTATCAGTAATGGTCCCTTAATACTATAGTTTGGGGTCTGGGAAGTGTGATACTATGTACTGTAATACCTTTTCCGCTATATGCGAGGAATAAATTTACCCTTATTCCCAATATATATATATATATATATATATATATATATATATATATATATTGGAAAAATGGTAAATTTTATTCCAAATGTAAAGCAATAATCTTACAACATACAATCAAAGTGGGACTCCCACTCATCAATTTTCCATAGCATTTACATCAAAATTGATGTTACGAAGAATGCCTACCGGAGGGGTGACCAGCCCCTCAAATATCCGACGATTTCGTTTCCGCCAGACATGCCAGACTGAAGCAGCTAGACGAACTCTGGCGGTCCGGAACCAGTCCTGCCCTCGACCCCTGCTATCCCGGAGTACCGTGATGATGTCCCCAATTCCCTTCCCGGAGACGCACACTTCCAACACTCTACTCTGCTCCGACCAGATCTGCCAAGCCAGTGCGCACTCGAAGAAAATATGCTTAATAGATTCCTGCTCCATACAACATAGCACACACTTGGGGTCCGAAACTGTCACTCCAAACGAACTCAAGCGATCCCTAGTCAAGAGGCGGCCCAGTAGAAGCTTGTAGACACAGAGCTGCATCTTCCTGGCCAGACCCTTGCACCAAACGAACTCGTAGTCAGGGCTCTGAGGGAAGGTGCGCCGAATGAGGTTGTAGCAGCTCCGGAATTGGAACTCCCCAGTTCCCGGAGTTGCTCCTGACGGCTCCCAAATCCACCGATCAGTAGGCAAAGCTGGATCAATGGTAATAGTACTAATGATCCCACCCAGCTCCTCAGTAAACCGGTACGACTCCGACCTCCACTCCCCATCGCGAATGATGCGACTACACGTCAAACCACGTCTGTCCTCCTGATGAGTCGGGGCTCCCCTGATGTCCAAAAGCGAACGCCGATCTATCCAAGGATCCCGCCAGAGGTCAGTTCCAGACCCATCCTTCATGACCTTCCGGATTGCAGATTTGAGCACCCCCCTTGTCGCAGAACAGTCTTGAACGTGACTGAGTAATTGTTGTCAGTAGCACATGTCCAAAAGTTACCCTGCTTCACGTATCTGCTGTGCATCCAGTCCGCCCAGAGAGACCCCCTGTTGATGAATCTTCAAGCCAGCTTAAGCGCGGAGGCCTCCCTAATCACAGCAACGGCCTGAGCCCCACTCCTCCCTCCTTCCTGGTTCGACAGAGCTGCTCCCAGGAGATTGCATGCATACCCCCCCTCCAAATGAAATCTGCACATAGCCGCTCCACTTTCCGAATAGTGGCAACAGGTAGAAGGATGGACTGTAGCCAGAAATAGGCCACAGCCGAAATCACCGATGCGTCCACCAAATGACAAACCGGCAGCTTTTTATCCTTCCACTCTCCTCTGGACATACTCCACCAGACAATGGCAGTCCTGATCCCGCGCATAGTTGACTGTGAGAGGCACTCTTAAGTATCGCACCGGAAGATCACTCCTCGCGATACCCAACACAGCGGCCCGCTCCTCCTTCTGGGGACATAGGGAGCTGAAGTAAACCCGACTCTTATCCTTGTTCATCTGGAGGCCCGAGAAGGAATTCAACTCTTCCATAATCGCCGCAAGTGTCTGCAAACCCTCCGTCGACGGCTGGATGAACACCAAGAGATCATCTGCATATATAAGGTGGGTAACTGGGGGTCCACCCTCCGAAACAAAGGGACCAGCCTCCCACGGTGTACTGCCAGGTCCATCAGGCATGTGAAGTACTCCATAACAAGCGTGAACAGCTAAGGGGACAGGGGGTCACCTTGCCTACGCCCACGATTGCTCTGGAAGTACCCATAAGGAACGCCCTGGATGAGGACCGAGAAAGTGGGAGACGTGATGCACTCCCGGATCAATGCAACCCAGTGGTCCGCGAAACCCATAGCTGTCATCAGATGACAGAGGAAGTCTCGGTTAACCATGTCATACGCCTTCCTCAGGTCTAGTTTCACACATGCCTTCTCCCCTCCGGGTTTGCTAAAACCCCTCACCATCTCGTGAGCCAGTAGGTTGTGCTCAGCAATCGACCTCCCCTTGATGAATGCAGCCTGATTCGGAGATACCAAGTCCTACATGATCCCCTCCATCCGCCGGCACATAAGGTGCGTAATTATCTTATAGAGATAATTACAACACGCAATCGGTCTGAAATCCGCCAGTACTGTCGCTCCCTCCTTCTTTAGCACCAAGGTCAGGAAAGTATGATTGAGCTCTTTCAGAAGCTTCCCATTGATGAAGAATTCCTGCACCACCTCCAAGACCTGATGTTTCAGAATGTCCCAGTGGCGTTTGAAAAATCCACTGCTGAAATCATCCGGTCCAGGAGCCTTGTTAGGATCCGCCATCTTGACAATAGATTCCACCTCCTCCAAAGTAACGGGAGCAAGAAGAATGCTATTCCCATACGGAGTCACCAATCTCTTTGTAACAATCTCTGGAAACACAGACAGGTAGTCAGTCTGGAAATATAACTCAGAATAGTACCTAACAGCCTCGCCCTGGATCTCAGCCGACGTCCCCACCAGAATGCCTTCCGCATCAAGAAGCTGGGAGATATAATTTCTATGTTGTCTTGTACGGATAACATCATAAAAGAACTTGGAACAACGGTCGCCATCCTTGAGCCAGGAGCATTTGGCACGCTGAGCCGTGCTAATCTCCTTCTGTAGCCTCAGAATGTTGACTTCTTCGATCAGCTCCTTCTCTCTAGCCGCTAGGTCCTCATTAAGCATGTCAGCTTGCATGTCCTGCTGGATGGCCCGCAACTCCACCTCCTTATCTTCTAAGGTAGACTTGGGCAACCCCTTCACCTAACTCCGAAGAGCCTTCTTCGTGGCCTTGAGACGTCGAACCAAGCAGAACTGGGCCGTCCCCTCCTGGTAGCTAGTAAGCCCCTCCGAGACAGCCTCCAGGTAGTCCTCCGAAAGATGCCAACTGTTGTTGTACCTGAAAGGGCGGGACTTCCCAGGAGACCGAGAGGTGAAGCCAACCCTGATGGGGAATGATCGCTCGTCCCAGCAGCCAGACCCTCCGCCGACGAGTTTGGGAAGTGCCGGAACCATTCCCCATTGTCCAGAGCTCGATCCAGCTGGCATGCTACCCGGTTACGGGTAGCTTTGTTGTGCCAAGTCCAGATGAAGCCTGAGCGAGACAAACCCTGGAGCCCCGCATGGAGGAGACATCTCTGAAAATCTTACAGAATAGAGTCTGGAACTGGGCGACCACCCACCTTCTCCCCCCGGTGCAGAAGGGCATTGAAGTCCCCGATCAGAAGAAGTGGAAGGGACGACGAATCAGCAGCAGCGGCAACACGGGAGATGTCGCTCCACAGGGTCTCCCGTCTCCTTCTGTCGTTGTGGCCGTAAACCGCCCCCAGCAAGAACCGAAAACCACCCTTGTTGAAGAAGGAGATGGCAATCAATTGCTCCGTCATCAAGATCAGGTCACCCTTCCAGCTCTTCGAGTTCCAACGAACCCAAATCCTGGCCATATCACATAGAGCCAGGTTGTGCAGTTAGGTCCAATGAGATGGGGTTCGTCGAGCAAGAGTCTTTTCACCTTTGATCTTAGATTCCAAAAGCACAGAAATGTCACATTTCTCTCTGTGAAGCACCCCACAAATCTCTCTCCATCTCCCTAGCGAACACACCCCCCTCACATTCCAGGCGATAATAGCCATTAATTAATGAGATGGGTCCCTTGGAGAAACACCCGGATCAGCACCTGGGGAATGTGCCACATCCGTCGCTAAAATATCCTCCTCCATCCCAGTCGGAATGGCCTGCTGGAGAACAACCTGAGAGAGCACCAACGCCCAGGCAGTATTATCAACACATACCGCCTCCTCTCTGTCAGTAGGATGCCCCCCCTCCCTGGAGGGGCCGTCCCTCAGCGGACCGACAGCACGTCTCTTCCTACAGTAAACCTGTCCCTCAGCCGATCCGCCACCGCCTCGCGCCTCAATCCCCGAAGCCACCATGCCTCTAGTAACAATACTACTCTGCCCCGGGCAGGTGGTCAGTGTCCCACACGTGGGAGCAAGCTGAGTAGAGACAATGAGCCTCATCTCACCATCACTCACTGGATGAGTAACCACCCCCGCCAAGCCCTCCTGTCCACTGTCATCTCTGAAATCCATGTCGCAGGGAGAGTCTGGGGCCTCACTCAGGGGATTAGTAGGCTCCACCTGAGGTCCGACCGCCAAACAAGCATTGGTCAGATGCCCGAAACAGGAATAACGTGAACAGGTAGGTGGAACCCATTCGTATTCCACCTTCTGAGTAAGCACCTCTCCAGAAGGGATCTCATACTCCACCACCTCCGGTAACTCCCCCCCAGCTCGGATCTCCACAAAAATTCTGGCATACATCAACCTCGACCGAAAGGCAGTAGCTTCGTCTGCCTTGATCGGGGTGCCAACCAAGCTCGCCAGCCACATCAGCAAAGGAATACTCCAAAACCGGATAGGGAACTCAGGGAAGCGAATCCATACAGGGATGGCATTCAGAACTTCCCGCTCACACCGAAGCTCCGGGGTCCACTCCTTTAGAATGATAAGCCTGCTGTCGAACGTCCAGGGGCCGCCTTGAAGGATCCTAGCGACATCCTCCGCAAGTCCGAACTTCACATAATAGAAGTCGTTCTCACGGGCAAAGAGCTCCATACTCCCCTTAGGCTGCAAGACACGCGCTGCATAACCCCAGATCTGTCCGTAGAAAGGCCTGTTGCCTAGGACATACAGGACGAAGGTATTCTCCCAATATGCTGATACCTTCTCGATCTCCTCCGCAGGGAACGTTGCCCGGAAACCCCTCCCTGCCTTGATCGGCGACACATACTCCATCGATGTGGGACTTTTCGACCCCACAGGTTTGCAGATCTCTGCCCAAGACCGTCCAGCAGGCCGAGTAGTCGCCCCTTGTGGCCTGGGGACAACCTCCGGCCGGGATGGACCAGATCTCGGAATACCGGGATCTACCACCTTATCCTTCCCTTTTTTCGCCGCGGTCGCCTTTGGCCACCAGCCCACCGATCTTCCCGCAGACACCACAGGACCACAGGCCGATGGCCGCGCCCCAGATCCGCTCTGACGACTGTCAGCCGGATGCCTATCCCGAACATGACACTGGCCACCTCCTGCCTTTCCCACAGTCTTCGTCACGCGACGACGCATAACCGTCGTCCAACCTCCTCCCTCCGTCTTGTTCCCCTGAGATCCAGAACCTGCTCCGAATTCGAAATATGGGGCGGAAGATATCCCCCGAAGAGTCCGATCCCCTGCCGTAGGCACTGGAACCGACCACGACTCCCCCGCGGCAGGGTGAGATGCCGCAGCCACCGCCCGAGGATGGTCGCCCTGCCCGGCCCCTCCCCTTCTTGTTGTTCTTCCTCCCACCGCCGGCGAGGGGGTCCGGTGGCCGCAGGGGAGGAACCTTGGTCGCCGCCTCCCTAGGGTTCGTCACGCGTGCGATCGCCAGATCGCCTGGAGCGCTCATCCTTTTATATATATATATATATATATATATATATATATATATATATATATATATATATATATATATAATTTAGGGTGTATATATATTTATAAATAATTTAGAGAATATAGATACATATATATTGCAGAGTATATATAAATATACGTATATAATTAGAATGTATAAATGCATACATATTTAGAGTATAGGTATACATATATATTTAGGAGTGTGAATATATATATATATATATATATATATATATATATATATATATATATATATATATATAAATTGAGTTTATGCATAAACTTACCTACTAAATGGTGTATAACTAATCATGTATATGAAAATAGGGCAAATATACATGTACATAAATTAGAGAGTATATATATAACCCAATAACCCAACCAATATTTATTTCCCTTTTTTCCTGTAACCCAAACCCACAGCCCACTTAAGCTTAGAACTCCCCGGGCCCATCAGTTAAGCCCAATCCCAATAGTGGGCGGATCAGGGTTGGGCAGCCAACCCGCAACCTAGCAAACCTGAACCCGACCCATAACCCTATTTCAAATAAACTTTTGACCTATTTTGAGCCTACTATGCACATGCCACTTATGTGCCATCCAATTGAGCTTCCGCATGCTATTATTTCATCAATGATCATAGCTGATCTAAATTGTAGTCATGATCGCACCAAACCCAAGCCACCTAACCTAAGTGCACGTGACCCTTTCATGACCGACCCAAACGCCACACACCTTTTTCTCCCTTCTTTTATTGCTATTATTACTAAAATTTCTATTCTAATATATTATTAAATAAGTAAATCATTATATATATATATATATATATATATATATATATATATATATATATATATATATATAATTTAGGGTATTTATATATTTATAAATAATTTAGAGAATAAAGATACATATATATATATATTCCAGAGTATATATAAATATACTTATATAATTAGAATGTATAAATGCATACATATTTAGACTTATACCTATTAATATTTAGAGTATAGGTATACATATATATTTAGGAGTGTGTGTGTGTGTGTGTGTGTGTGTGTGTGTGTATATATATATATATTGTTGGTGTTTTTTGCCTTTGGACTAGAAAAGATAGTCCCACATCGGCTACACCAAATGGTGAGTATCTCAATATAATGCATTGCTTGTGTTGAGGTGTGCACATGAGGTGTAGTGGGGCACAAGTTTGTGCCATGTGGGAGTATTTTCCTAGAAGGAAAAAGGATTAAATCCAACAAGGATGCAAGTTGATTTTTGTTGTGCGGGCTCGGACTCGGACACGGACTCCAGGATGTCTCGTGCATGCACGGAAGTGTTCGGGGGGTAGGCGTGGACTGGCACACTTCTATGCTGATTGTGGGATGATCTAAAATATCAAACTCTATTTTTGCGTATTGGTATTTTAGTCCCACATCGAATAGGAGAAGAGTTGAAGTCTCAACTCCACTCTATAAATAGAGCCCCTTGGCCTCCTTTGAAAGATGCACCAAGAAGAGAATTAAGGGAGTCTGTAAAGTCCAGGAAGCCCGTTCAAGTCTCAAATATTGACTTACGAGCGTTCCAGAAGTTCTTCGTGAACTTGCTGGTTCCTGGAAGCAGATCGTGTTGGGGCGAATCTTGCTTTGAGCAACGGTGATCTTAATCACCCCAGCAAGAACCTTTCCTCTTCTTCTTTCTTCTTTCTTCTCCTTCATCTGAGTTGTAACTCAGTTCTGTCCGTCTGCAACTGCGATTGCAAGGAAGAACGTGAGATTTATTTTCTGAACTCAGTTCTGTCCGTCAGCAACTGCGATTGCGAGGAAGAACGTGAGATTTTCTTTCTGATTATTGTTGCTTTTGTAATCAGACTTATATTGTAGTGTTCCTCCTGGATCTCGAGAATAATCAGAAGGTGAACGTTTGTTGAACCTCTGATCTCGACATCGAGTCTACCATCTTTGATCAAGCCCCGGGACTAACAATCTCAAAGCAAGATCCTTGTAGATGGAGAACTCTCGTGCTTCTCTCATCGATACCAGCTTTAACAAGTTGGAGAAATTCGATGGAGAACATTTCCAAATCTGGAAGAGGAAGGCCACCCTTAATCTTCAACTCGTGGACGTAGACCATGTGTTGATTGAGGATGAACCGACGAATCCAGAAGGAGGAACTGTCGAAGCTATTGCTGCTGCACTCGTCAAGCAGAGCAAATGGAAGAGAGAAAACAGCATCTGTAAACTGCTGATTCTCAATTCTATGCAAGACTCTCTGGCAGAGTCATATTCCAAGAAGGTGAAGGCCAAAGAGATCTGGGATTCTTTGGGTAAGCTATATGAAGATGATGAGAACAGGTCCAAAATCTTCATCGTCGAGAAGTACCACAAGTGGCTCTTCGAAGACGAAATGACGATGCTACCTCAAGTAAAGGAATTCCTGAAGTTGTGCCAGAAGTTAGATGACGAGAAGATGTCCCTCGTCGACAAGTTTGTCGTTGGAGGGATAGTCTCGAAACTTCCTGCTGGTTGGAGCAACTTCTATGCTAGAATTCATCGGAAGAAGCTGGGCATTAGCTTGGAAGATCTTCTACAAGAGATCCACGTTGAGGACGAAATTTGATCTCAACAGAAGATGGACTCTCTGTCCAAACAACTGGCTAAGGCCAACTTAGTGCAGACAAGAGAGTTCAAGGGGAAGCAGGTGGCTTCTCATCACAAGAAGAAGGACTCCACTAATCTAAAAGTGAACGGTCCTTCGTTCAAGCAACAGAAGTCCAAATCCCACGTGACTTGCATCAACTGTGACAAGAATGGCCACTACATGAGTGAATGCCAATCCAAGCCCAAACCAAAATAGCAGGTATAGCTAAACTTGGTTATTTTGATTACTTAACTTGGTTGCTATTGTTGCACAGGTTGAGTTATCTAGCGTGGTAGCTAACTAGTGGTCTGACACTAGTGCATCTGACCACGTGTGCTCTCAAATGAGCTAGCTGTTCACCAAGGACGTGTCATGTTATGACGAAGGTCTCGATGGCGAACATATATCTAGCAGCAGTTCTGAAGATCGAGACAGTGGTTATTAACCACCGACAAGGACACTGGAATGCGTGTTGCACGTACCAGAGATTTTTCGGCGATCTGATCTCAGAAAGTCTGTTATCTGATACAGACTTGAAATATGGACATTCGTACTAGCCAGATGTAATTTTTTGGCGAGGAACATGTTTCGAAAAGATGCTCGGTACTGAAGGAATATTCGAACTTCTGCTGATGGCGATGAAGTTACTTCATTGAGTAGACTGAGAGTTGTTCTATGACAGAAGCAGACTCAAGTTGTCCTACCGGGACCTTATCTTCAGAATGTGGGGGTAAGGAGCTGGAGGAGTTTAAGGTATGTGCAGATACAAGACTGTTGGGAAGCTGCTAAGACGATTGAACTAAAGTACTGATCATCTGGAGTTAGTACACTCAGATATCTGTGACTTTTATCAATTCTCCACAGAGGCCGGTTCGAAGTGTTTCTCGAAGTGCACGTTCGCATGACTTCTCAAGTAGAAGGATGCAGCATTCGAGTAGTTCAGAGACTTCAGGGCTGAAGCTGAACGTTAAACCGATCTACAACTACTCAGAAGTGATCAGATGTAGAGTAGAGGTCTCATGAATTTGCATCGTTCTGCAAAGAACATGGAATCATCAATGAGACTACTGCTCCATATTCTCCTCAATCTAACGGGATAGCGGAGAGGAAGAACAGAACGTTGACAGAAATGATGAACTCAATACTGCTAACTATGGGTCTTCCTAAATGCTAATGGGGAGAAGCTGCATGGACGACCACTTTTATTCTAAATAGAGTGCCGTATGCAACTTCGGACGTAACTCCTCATGAACACTGGTTCAAAGTCAGATCTAACTTGAATGTCACTCGAGTGTGGGGGTCTCTGGCTTATGTGAAGCTCCCAGATCTGAAGATTCAGAAGCTGGGGATTTGGACTACGAAGATGATCTTTTTGGGGTATGCCGAGAAGAGTGATGCTCGGAGATTTCTTGATATTGAGTCAAATCATATCATCGAATCTCGTGAAGACAAAAATATTGTTCTTTCGGACATTCCGGAAAATGATGTAGGTGCAAATGAGACTGAAATCTCATATGGGTCAGTAGTCCAAGAAGAAGCTGTTGTTGAGGAAACAACTCTTGTACCAGAACTCGCAGAGCCGTCAGCTAAGCGAGCGAGGAGACCGAAAGATTTCGGAGATGACTTTGTCACCTATCATGTGGAAGCAGATCCGCTTACCTATGATGAGGCGATGAAGACCAGAGATGCTATCTTCTGGAAGGAGGCAGTGAATGACGAGTTTGACTCTATCACCTCCAATAACACATGGATGTTGGTAGATCTACCTGAAGGAGAGAAGCCCATCGGATGTAAATGGATCTTCAAGAAGAAGATGAAGGCAGATGGAACTATTGACAAGTTCAAGGCCAGGCTGGTAGCCAAGGGATTTTCTCAGAAACAGGGGATAGACTACTTTGACATGTACGCTCCAGTAGCTCGGATGACCACTATCAGGATGTTAATCGCTCTAGTAGCTATACATAAGTTGGTGATACATCAGATGGATGTAAAGACCGCATTCCTGAATGGAGAGCTGATCGAAGAGATTTACATGCAACAGCCAGATGGATTTGTCGTCAAAGGTCTTGAAGACAAAGTCTGCAAGTTGGTGAAATCATTGTATGGTTTGAAGCAAGCTCCCAAGATGTGGCATGAGAAGTTTGACAAAGTTATTAGGTCAAACGGCTACAGAGTCAGCGAGACGGACAAATGTGTTTACACAAAGTTTGCTGATGGAAGAGGAGTCATCGTTTGTCTGTACGTGGACGACATGCTAATCCTAGGTACGGATATAGGCTGTGTCACAGAGACAAAGAAGTTCCTCTCAACCAAGTTCAGTATGAAGGATTTGGGGGATGCAGATGTCATCTTGGGACTCAAGATCATCCGGACAGACACTGGACTAGCGCTGTCACAGTCTCATTATGTTGAGAAGATGATCACTCGTTACGGGTATCAGGATCTTCCAGGGATCGATACGCCGTACAAGTGTGATCTGAAACTGAAGCCTAATTCAAGGAAAAGCGTCAGACAGCTGGAGTATGCAAGCGTAATTGGAAGTTTGATGTATGCTACTACTGCCACAAGGCCTAACATAGCTTTCGCTGTGAGAATGCTGAGTCGTTTCACGAGAAACCCAGGCATTGAGCACTGGAAAGCTGTGAAACGGGTTATGAGATATCTCAAGAAGACTCAGACATATGTACTGCACTACAACGGGTATCCGACAGTAGTGGAAGGCTTCAGTGATGCTAGCTGGTGTTCAGATGTGGAAAGCGAGAAATCCACAGGTGGATATGTCTTTTCCTTGGGTGGAGCTGCTATATCGTGAAAGTCAAAGAAGCAGACTATACTCTCTCGTTCCTCCATGGAATCTGAATTCTATGCACTTGAAGCTGCAGCGGATGAAGCAGAATGGCTTCGGGAGCTCATGTATGATCTTCCAGTGGTTGGGGCTCAGATACCGGCGATACCGATATACTGTGACAACCAGGCAACTGCGGCGGTGGCATCAAATGACCTCTTCAACGGGAGGAAGAGGACTGTGCGGTTGAAGCACATGGCAGTACACGATCTTATCAAAAGAGGTGTAATTGCAGTGGTTGATGTTCGGAGTCAGGAGAACCTGGCAGATCCGTTCACAAAGGGCCTCAAGCGCCAGTTGGTCGATGACACAGCTTGTAAAATGGGCTTGAAGGCATTCTGATAGTGTGTCTTTGTAATCCTACCATAAAGTTTTATGCTATTAGTTCAAAGAGAAATCTACTAGGCATTTAACTTTTGGTTCAAAGGAGGATCACTGACTGGGAAACTATCAGGTAACAGTGGGTACTTGTTCTCTGGAACATGGAAGGGATACGGACCCATAACCACTGTTGTCTACTATGTATTTTTCTGCGGAAAAAAACAGATCCTGTGGAAGGTTGGCTTAAACGCCTTAATGAGTTCTCAGGTAGAGTGAATGCCTGGTGTGCTTTACAGGAAGCACGGTAGAGCAGCACTACAAGGAGTGAAACTCCATGCTACAGTGGGGTGACTCCACCATGAGGTTCCCAGGTAGGGGTAATGCCTCGGCTTTGCAAGCCAAGTCACAGCGGCGTAGCACCGCAAATAGGCAGGTGGCCTAATGCTGTATGACGTAATTAAAGAGTTGTAGACAGCACTACAAAGGGGAGGATGGCCCCATGTTACAGTGGCACGACACCACGATGAGGTACCCAGGTAGGGGTAAAGCCTCGGCATTGCAAGCCATGTCGTTGCGGCGTAACACCGCACGGAAGCGCAAGGCTTCATGCTGGGTAGTTTGGCACTACAAAGAGGCCTATGACCTCATGCTACAGTAGTATGACACTACGATGAGGTACCCAGGTGGGGTAAAGCCTCGGCTTTAAGCCATGTCATAGCGGCGTAGCACCGCAAAGAAGCGCAATGCTTCATGCCATGACTCTTTATAAAGAACTCACCTATAGTGTATGGACAGAGATATCAGGCCGTCTCTTGAGGGTAAACTTGTAGACGCCCAAAAATTATACACTGAAACCAGGCTGGCACAAGGCCTTCAATGTGCAGCCAGAAGCACAGTTGATGTCATTATGTGAGTAGGAAGAATTGCAGTTATGGTGCAGAATTCAAGGCTTAGTCCATTCTTGTATCATGCTGTTATTTAACCTATGCGGGAAGATTCAAGTCGTAGCGACATCTCTCCTAATGCATGATGGACAGTCACTGTGGGGAACGCTCAACCCATATATTGAGATATGTAGGGGATTGTTGGTGTTTTTTGCCTTTGGACTAGAAAAGATAGTCCCACATCGGCTACACCAAATGGTGAGTATCTCAATATAATGCATTGCTTGTGTTGAGGTGTGCACATGAGGTGTAGTGGGGCACAAGTTTTTGCCATGTGGGAGTATTTTCCTAGAAGGAAAAAGGATTAAATCCAACAAGGATGCAAGTTGATTTTTGTTGTGCGGGCTCGGACTCGGACACGGACTCCAGGATGTCTCGTGCATGCACGGAAGTGTTCGGGGGGTAGGCGTGGACTGGCACACTTCTATGCTGATTGTGGGATGATCTAAAATATCAAACTCTATTTTTGAGTATTGGTATTTTAGTCCCACATCGGATAGGAGAAGAGGTGAAGTCTCAACTCCACTCTATAAATAGAGCCCCTTGGCCTCCTTTGAAAGATGCACCAAGAAGAGAATTAAGGGAGTCTGTAAAGTCCAGGAAGCCCGTTCAAGTCTCAAATATTAACTTACGAGCGTTCCAGAAGTTCTTCGTGAACTTGCTGGTTCCTGGAAGCAGATCGTGTTGGGGCGAATCTTGCTTTGAGCAACGGTGATCTTAATCACCCCAGCAAGAACCTTTCCTCTTCTTCTTTCTTCTTTCTTCTCCTTCATCTGAGTTGTAACTCAGTTCTGTCCGTCTGCAACTGCGATTGCAAGGAAGAACGTGAGATTTATTTTCTGAACTCAGTTCTGTCCGTCAGCAACTGCGATTGCGAGGAAGAACGTGAGATTTTCTTTCTGATTATTGTTGCTTTTGTAATCAGACTTATATTGTAGTGTTCCTCCTGGATCTCGAGAATAATCAGAAGGTGAACGTTTGTTGAACCTCTGATCTCGACATCGAGTCTACCATCTTTGATCAAGCCCCGGGACTAACATATATATATATATATATATATATATATATATATATATATATATATATATATAGTGGCGTTGTCATAATCTCGTTACATTGAGAAGATGCTTATACTCTATGGTCTCAGGATCTTCCAGGGATCGATACTTCGTATAGGCGTGACAAGAAGCTGAAGCCAAATCTAAGAAAAAGTGTCATGCATCTAGAGTACTCAAACGTCATCGGAAGTTTGATGTATGCAACTACTGCCACAAGGCCTGACATAACTTTCGCCATGGGGATGCTGAGTCGGTTCACGAACAATTCAGATATGGAGCACTGGAAAAAGCTGTAAAAAGAGATGAGATATCTCAAGAGGACTCAGAAGTATGCGCTGCACAACAACGGCTATTCAATAGTAGTGGAAGGCTTCAGTGATGAAAGCTGTTGCTAAGATGCAGAGAGTGAAAGGTGTAAGACCCCTGAATTTTAGGGCTTCTTTTGAAATTTTTTAAACGAATTATTTTCAATAAATATTTTATTATAATTAGTTTTGATCATTAAATGTACCTTTTCGTGACTTTAATTTTTGGAGCCAAAGATGTCAATCTCTCAAAATTTCCTTCATGAGTTTTGTAGTAGAAAAGACTATCTTCATTATGATATACCATGTCTCACTCAAACTTATTCTCTTGTATTCTATTTACATCGCGCAATTTTCTGGTCAATTTAGGCTATTTGACCATCTATCGAAAAACTTAACCCAACTTCCAATTTAATTTTGGGGCTCGACATTGATCCAACCTAATCGATTCAATATATGGTTTTGACCTATTTTGAGCCTACTACGCACATACCACTTACGTGCCATCCAATTGAGCTCCCGCATGCTATTATTTCATCAATGATCATAGTGATATAAATTGTAGTCATGATCGCACCAAACCTAAGCCACCTAACCCAAGTGCATGTGACCCTTTCATGACCGACCCAAACGCCACACACCTTTTCCCCCTTCTTTTATTGCTATTATTACTAAAATTTCTATTCTAATATATTATTAATAAAGTAAATCATTGTGTGTGTATATATATATATATATATTTTATATATATATATATATATATATATATATATATATATATATATATATATATAATTTTTAGTACATATATATATAATTAGGGTGTATATATATTTATAAATAATTTAGAGAATATAGATACATATATATTGCAGAGTATATATAAATATACTTATGTAATTAGAATGTATAAATGCATACATATTTAGACGTATACCTATTAATATTTAGAGTATAGGTATACATATATATTTAGGAGTGTGTGTATATATATATATATATATAATTGAGTTTATGCATAAACTTACCTATTAAATGGTGTATAACTAATCATGTATATGAAAATAGGGCAAATATACATGTACATGAATTAGAGAGTATATATAACCCAATAACCCAACCAATATTTATTTCCCTTTTTTCCTGTATCCCAAACCCACAGCCCACTTAAGCTTAGAACTCCCCGGGCCCATCAGTTAAGCCCAATCCCAATAGTGGGCGGATCCGGGTTGGACAGCCAACCCGCAACCTAGCAAACCTGAACCCTACCCATAACCCTATTTCAAATAAACCACTGTTCTACCGTCTCCTTCCCTCCTCTGCGCGCTAGTAGCTGGCATGTGCGTACAATGTCACCTCGCAAAGGCTCCAAAGCATGCTTGTACGACCAACACCCTCCGCCCCATATATTCGTCTCTCCAAGCCAAACCCTAGCCGCAACGTTACCCCTCCTTCATTCATCATCTTCTTCATTCCTAGGTTGTTGTTGTCGTTGTTCCCTGGCGTTGCCCAGTCGCCGCGCCGCAGCCCGCAACCCCAGCGCGTCATTCGACAAGTCCCAGGCCGCCGCCTGTGGCCATGTGCCACCCCGCAATTACACGCGTACCCCGACGACACCCCACGGCAACAGTAGCTGCTGCAATTAAGAGCAGCACGGCGGCTGTGGTGCATGTGCGCCGCGGGCAAGGCACAGCCAGGCCACCCGCTGCCGCGCGGTGGCCGCACGCCGCCCCACGCGCCATCCCCGGCCAGTGGGTCGCCTCCCCGAGCACCACAGGAGGTCGATCTCGACTTCGAAATCGATATCCTGTTGACGCGCGCGAGGAACGCAAGATCAGAACTATACTTCAGGACAACAACATCGTGCACGTTTTCCGAGAAATCCGGTCGTTGGATTGTCGATCCGATTCTTCCGTCTCAATCTCGTTTCGTGGAGCCAACTTCGCGAATTCGTTTCTCTCTCGTCGAAGCTCCGGTTGACGAACCACCAACTCCGCTGCACAGCAAGTATAACCCCCTTCGTGTCACAAAAATTTCAGCTTCATAGAATGTCGTTTGGTTGGTTGAATTCGTCGCCAATGTTGGATGTCCGAATTCATAATTTCCAAGTTGTGAAATTCTAATTTTGGACCCGGAACTCCGGATTCCAATTCTGACGCCACCAGTGGACTCGTGGCGTCGTTTTGCCTAAAGTTGATATATAATTTGCAGAGATTGGAGCAACGTGGCCCCGACATGCATTTCCGTGCAAATCGGATCCCACAGTCCGGGTCAACGGATCATTTTGAGATCGGCTCATCAGAATCTAATTTTGGATATATCATTGAGTTTGTATCGTCATTCTGGACTCGTTAACTTATATTTTGCTAGATTTAGCGGACTTTGGCTCCAACACTTATTTTCGTACAAATCGCATTCTGACGTCCGAGTCAATGGGTCATTTTGAGATCGGCTCATCGAAATCCAATTCAGGATATACCGTTGGATTCGTATCGTCGTTTTGGACTCGTGGACATATAATTTGCAAGGTTTAAAGGACTTATATTCTGGTGCATTTTTTGGTGCAAAGTATGTCCAACGGTAGACCGTATTTTGATTTGAAATTATCGTTTTGCTCTTGTGTCCTGAATTGGACTTATGGGTAGGTCATCATAACTAATTTAACCATTTTGGACACGTCAGTGATGTTTGTTTCAGCATCCGAAACGTTTGCGGAAGTCCCACTATTGGTAATTGTATTTGGCTCGAGGATTTCGTTTGCAGGACATCATCAGATCATTGTCTCACCGCGAGGCAAGTATACCTTGCCATTATGTTATTTCTTTTCTTACGATTTCATGTCTTGCTATTTCATTACTGCTTTACATTGCACGTCCGAGTATAACTCTGGGTGCAACCAACAAGATACGATTTGGTCGTTACAGTTAGCCTAGTCCATTAGAGACTACTCATGTACTGCAGAGCGGATATACTAGTATCTTGCTGGACCCTGACACATACTTGGATACGGAGATGTGATACAGAGATGCATGACCCGTACCACCGCATTCGATTGATCATCAGTGCGGCCAGGACGTGCGACGGTATAGTTCATGCTAGATGCTTTCATTATGACATATTAGGCCCTGCACTGGGGATTGTACGTGTCGAGGAGTCGACCCGTTCTAGATACATTGGATGGGGAGGACAGTTACTAGACGGAGGGGCTGCTATTGGTATATATTGTTGTTGACAGTCGGCGGTTCGGACGAGCCCCACTGCGAGAGGATCTCATGTTCGGAGAGCCTCATTCGTCGAACGTTGTTCTCATTACATTTACACATAGTTGGTAGAGCACCCCTAATCTTTATGTATTGCATACCATAGTGGCTTGTATATTATGTATTTTGTTGCGTCCTGCTGAGAATCTGGTTTACTTCCAGGTCGGTTGAGTAGATTTTGCAGAGTTCTTGTCGGATATTTGCTGAGCACTAATTTCATTGCAGGTATTACTCTTCTGTAGTATATATGTTTCATTTCTATATTTCATATATGCTTGATTTCGCAGTATTTATACTCTTTACCTCTCGAGTCTACTCGGACGAGTATGATTATTAGGCTTGAGATTAGTATTCATATTTCTCATTTCTTATGCTTCTGTTATATGGATTGAGATATAGAGTTTGATGTAGTGATAGTTACACCAAGTGGGTATCTCAATATAATGCTTTGCGTGTGTTGAGGTGTGCATATAGGGTGTGGCGAGGCGTATATGAGTGCCATGTGGGAGTATTTTCCTATGAGGAAAAAGGATCGACTCCTCAAAGAAAATATTTATTCTTTTTGTTACACTTATGGAAAATTTCCTTGGAACTAAGTCACAAAGGAACTTAGCGACTCGAACTCAGACTTAGACTCGGGCTCAAGAGTGCAAATTGGCGCTTTGTTGGCGCACTTTGCACTTAGCACGTCAGCATCGTCGCATTGCTTGTGCGCATTTGTTGCGCTCGTGCGCTCGTTTTATGCGCGAGCCACATGCGCGAGTCGCATAAGCGGGCGCATACACGGGTGCAGGCATGGGCGCAGGAGCAGGCGCATATGCGGGTGTATGCGCGGGCTAGGCGCGTATATGCGCATATGCACGTTTACGCATATGTGTGCATGCGTTGTTGCACAGCTGCACACATGGGCTGCTATGCTGCTAGCTTATACACACAGGAGCAGCTGCGGCTGTGCTGCTAAGACATATGCGCAGACAGCGTGGTTGGTGCATGTTTCCGCTGATTGCGGGATTTGAACGGTTATAGAAATATTGGGTCAATAATTCACATCCTTTGTGGAATTTGAATTTAATTCGTTCATATCTTTCTGTAATAAGTTGGCGGCCAGGATTAAGGTTAGGGTTTCCACCCATCTCTATAAATACTATTTTCGTACCCTTTTGAAAACTTACTTCAAAACTGAGAGACGAAGAGTGTTTTGTTGCTGCCGCCATAGGAGTTCAGAGGAGTTCGTACGAGTCCAGAAAGGAGGTAACAGCGAGCGCTCCAGAAGTTCTGAAAGAACTTGCTGGTTCTTGGGAGCAGATTGCGTGTGGGCGAATCTTGCTTTAAGCAACGGTGATCTTCATCACCCCAGCAAGAGTTGTATTGTCTTCTTCTAGTTTTTCTGCAAGTTGTAAACTGTTATGTCCGTTTGCAACTGCGATTGCAAGGAAGAACATACTATTTCTGTCAGTTTGTAAGAAAAGAGACAAAAGTTGTAATCGAGAGATATTGGTTATAGTTCTTCATTGAAATCGAGAACAGTCAGAGAGGAACTTTTGTGTGAACCTCTGATCTCGACTACAACCCCAGGGTTAAATAAAGGGTATTCCGAAAGGATTACGTGAACTTCTGTTCCTGACCTTTGTTCTTCCATCTTGATGTCTCAGGACTAACACTTCTAAGTGTCCCAAATAAAACCATAAAAACAGGCAGATCATAAATGTAGGTCTAATGGTTAGACCCCTCCATCACTCTCTTCTTGAGAAGTTAATCAATTCCAACAAGGCCAGGGGCGATATGTGCCCAGAAATGAACGTACTAAGGAAGTGTCCAGAATAGTGTAGCAATGAGTGTATAACATGCGCACTAGTCAGGTAACAATATTGAGAGAGAAAAAATCAATGGGCAAATAATCTGTATAACAGGAAATTACATATCCTACAATTTTCTATATGCAAAGAAAAAATCATCCCAAATTTGAACATACTACACATGTGCTGATGTGCATAGTATCCTTGCGGCTGTGTCACACTCTTAGGGTGCAGTATCCAAGTAGGTCCACAAGCAACGAGATACTAGACTACCTAATAAACATGGACCTGGTACAAAAGAACACAACTTAGGGAAAATTTGTAAGAAGTCGGACACAGGGACATACTACATACAAACTTGCAAAATTATGTATCATCAGGAAGGACTCGGGGTCTACTTTTCAATACTTCAAACAGAGAATAAAAGGACTGTTCTAGAAAATTTATTGCCATAACACTGGAGACTAAATAGGATGTCTAATTGATCTAAAAATTGATTATAGTTTACTAATGTGGGCATCATCATCATCATCCAAGCCATGACGGGGTCAGATATGGAGCACAAGAGAGTTCCATAAAGGACTTGACAAAGGTTTACTTGTTGACCTAACGTCAACCTTCTATGTTGGTGTCAAATTTCTAGGTAAGGTAGCTATCACCATGAGTGGGTCATGTCATAAAACTAGTGGCCAGTTAGCAGGTAGAGAGACCTACCTTTTGGGTATGTAGTTTAAGTTCATGCAACCATGGGACAACATCCAAGTTGCCCTAGACTATAAAGAATATAGACAAAGAGGTAAGATGATACAATTTGTTATAGAGAATTGCATTCATCTCTATGACACATTAAGCCATTGAGTGAAAAGCAATCGCGAACACGATAATGTGTTCGGCATCAGGAAACTTAAGAGTTGACTTTTACCTCTAACAATCTTATTCTTTTGACACGTGAACTAAATTTTGGGGTAGTTTGTTCTGTACACATATCTCGACGTTCATTTGGATTATGTTGTACTTAGGTAAGCTGAGTAGCTTGGCTCACATCCACGAGCAAGTGAACCCAATTCAAGTAGTTATATTTGTGCCATGCCCAAGATCAGGGTCGGCCCTGAGTTGATGGGGCCCGGAGGCGAAGCTTCCAAAATGGGCCCCATACATAGTGTAAAGAAAAAAGTGTAAATAGAACAAAAATTTGTTGCCACCAAGATTCAAACCAAGGACCTCTAAAGTATAAGTCTAACATTATAACCACTACACTACAATAGTTTTTTGTTAAGAATTGCACATGATAAATACTAGTTCTATTGCAGATATCTATGTTGGTGCCCCTTTCGTCTTTGGGTGGGGGGGGCGTGGGCCGTTGTCCGGCCTGCCCTGGGCCAGGGCCACGCTTGCCCAAGATATGTCCAAAAGCTGTGCATTTTATCTCTAACATGTACATTGCTAGTTCAAAGTATTCATGCTCACTAAAATAAAACATATTGACTTTAACAATAGTAAACCATCTTCTAAGAAGTCAAGATACTGAACTGCTCCATTAACTTTCATAAGATACAAAGAATATGCACTTTTAAGATTTCAGTAAATTTACTAGTTCCTCGTATTTGCAGAAATTATAGACAATATGATTTATGGCATTTACATACAATAACCAATATAAGATAGTATGATGTCTGAACTGAACTACATCGGTTACCTGTATCACCAGCTTGCAGTTGCAAGGATTGTATGCAAGGAGTAACACCTTCTAAGACATACATTCTGCTGTTGTTATTTGGCCAAAATCTGAACTGAAAATGCCAATCTTTTCCCTTCGCGTCTTGAATCTTTAATGGAAGGCCTTCAGGTTGAGAAATTGGAGGAAAATACGCCTATACAAAAGCAGAAGTATTATAGATATGATGAATAAGGAGGTCAACAACAAGCTTTTCCTCCGCATAGGACGTATTGACTCTTTTTACCATTATGACGTAAGTATTAACTTTTTTTAATTTATGATGCAGACTTTAAATTACTCATATTATTTATAATGCAGGCAGCAGGACCAAGTGGGGGTAAGTCAACTGATTTCAGTCATCACTTCAAGCCAAAATTGTGACTTTCTCCTAATTCATTTAGCTGATAGATAACAATAGAGAGTTTACTGGAATATTTCCATCTTCAATAAGTAGCAAAGTATTTGGCCATTCTAACTCATTTTTACTTTTAGATCATTATTTCCAGTCTTCAATTTGGCTGTTTGGGGCTTCCAAGTTAGTTCAGCCGTAAGAATTTTATTTGGGATGGATATGCACTCGTATGTAGCACATATGTAGAGTGCAAGGGACTAGTGTTTTTTTCCAAACAAACGCCTTAAGCCAAACATAAATAAGCCGATATTTACCATGAAATTTGTTGCTTATGTTGTAATTGATTGATAATTTTATTGATAGTGCTCTTGGCTTTATATAGCCTTACAGTCAATATTACAATGATGGAATATCCTGTGACATATTCTGGCATGCCAAATATGTCTACAGGATATTCCAATATCCTTTATGCTAATACAATCTACTAAATATGACATACTAAATATTCCAACACACCCCCTCAAGATGGACGAAAATATTCACTAAGCCCATCTTGTCACATCCTCTAATCATGCTCACAGAGGTAAGTCCCTTGGTTAGTCCTTCTGCTACCTGATCCCTGGTCGGAACGTGGCCAAGCTCCAACAATCCATTATCCAGCTTCTCTTTGATGAAAAACCTATCAATCTCGATGTGTTTGGTCCTGTCATGTTGTACTGGATTGTTGGCGATACTAATAGCTGATTAGTTGCCATACCACAACTTCATCTTGGCTCCTTGATCCAGCTTCAGTTCTACCAACATGTTCTTCAACAATATCAGTTTTGCAACTCCCAGGGCTACAGCTCTGTACTCTGCTTTCGCTGTCGATTTGGCCACCACAGACTGTTTCTTACTCCTCCAGGAGACTATGTTGTCTCCTACGAATATGCAATATCCTGAGGTAGACCTTCTTTCATCGGCACAAGTAGTCCAGTCAGAATCACAGTAGCCTTCAATGCTCACATGATTGTTATTCTTGAATATCAACCCCTTCCCGGAGGCACCCTTCAAGTACCTCAGAATCTGGTACACTGCATCCATATGACCCTTCCGTAGGTCGTGCATGTAACGGCTCACCACACTCACTGCAAATCAGATATCAGGTCGTGTATGGCTAAAATAGATCAACTTGTCCACCAGTCTCTGTTATGTCTCGATCAACTGGGTCTCCAGCCTCAGCCTCCAACTTGAACCTCTGGGCGTTGCTGCAGGTTTTGTAACTCCCTAAACCAAATTGGTGAATTTTAAAATTTTGTTTTGCTATAACAAGCAATTTTGGTAGCTAAATTCTACTTCTATATATATATATATATATATATATATATATATATATATATATATTACTGATTTCAAAAAGGCATTTCTTACTAATTTTTAAATACTGTTTCTTATATTTATCAAGGTTCACAATATCGGTATCGGAATCGGTATCGGACTATTCCTATGAGTATTGGTATCGGCGATATCGGTAGTATCGACGGTATCATATCGGAGTATCGGACTTTGGTATCGGAAAACAAATAATTATTAATAAATTATTTACATTTAAAAACATATATTTTATACATTTAGGCATAATTTTAAGTATTTTCAGTGTTATTTCTTAGTAGTTTTGAAATTAATGAAATAGTAGTCACCCTTACCGATTGCACAATAGATGTGATTTTCTTCTTTTACATGCTTCTACAACCTTGTTATGCTTTAAACCCTTGTTGATTTGTCTTTTTTGTTTAATTTTCTTTGCCGAATTGACCGGAACAAAGACCCCCAATGTCGGTATCGGTCAATATTTGGTATCGGTCGGTATCGGATCGGAACATGCCAAACCGTATCGGTATCGGCCGTATCGGATCGGTATCGGCCGATACTTTAAACCATGATATTTATAGTAATTAATATTATTTACTAATATTTTGTATATTGATTCCTAATGATAATTTTTATAATCTAGATTGTTAATTGATTTAAATTAATTTGTGGTTGGATTACTTACAAGTTTCGAATTTAGCTTATTTATGAAGAGAAGAGTTAACAGTTCCTTATTTCTAAATATATTTATTTAACTGTTAGATAATTAGTTATTAACTAATTATTGTAATTAGTGGGTTAGCTATTTAACTAATTGGCAGCAACTAAATTTTGAATTTGAAAATCTGTTGATTGTTTGAATATTTTGAAAATCTGTTGATTGTTTGAATATTTTGAAAATCTGTTTGAAAACTATTGAATTTGAAATTTTGTTTGATTTTTTTTGAATTATGAAATCTGTTTGAAAACTGTTGTTTGATTTTTTTGAAAATCTGTTACTAATTACTTTAGTTTAGCCCCAGATCTATTCTATATTACCAACACTGCCACTGTACAAAGATCCCCAGATCTACACATATTTACAATCCTGCCACTAGCTCTCTCACACACACACATTCAATATTTTACTATAAATAATGGCACAGTCTCCAATGATTTCTAACACCACACAGTACAGTACACGTCACTCTCTACACTTTCTCTCTCTCTACACTCTCACTCCTCTGCTCTGGCCGAGCTTGGCCGTGCGCCACCGCACTCTCGCCGGAGGACCACTGCCACCGCCGGTCGGAGACTAGAAGCTGCCTCGCCATCACTGTCGGGATCTGACGCACCTCGTAGACCGAGCACCGCCGCCTTCCTCCGTCGTGCGCCACCGCCTCGATCGGAGCCAAACCGCGTCTCCGCTCGCCGTCGAGCCCCGCCGCCAGTCCATAGTCGCCTCCTCATGAGTCGAGACTGCAGTGCTCCTCGACTGCAGAGTTCTCGACTCGCTTGCCACTGTCAGGACCTGACGCCATCCTCGGAAGACCGCGCTGCCCTCGATCCTTGTGCCAACGCTTCGTAGACCGAGTTGGCCCTTCGCAAATCGAGGAGCCACCTCCTCGTAGTCACCGCCACCGCCGCGGAGGAGCGTCGTCGTCGCCAGTACTTCGAGACACCACCGAGTCGAGCCGCTCGAGCGTCATCCATTTCCAGCAGGGATGAGCTGCTCACCGCCGAGAAGACCGCGCCGCCCTGAAGTCGGAGTCGCCGACTTTGTCGAGGAGTTTCGAGGCCGGATCCGCCACCAGATCGAAGCCGTTCCCGAGGAGCTGAAGCCAGTAGCGTCTCGTCGTCGGGATCGACATCCCCGCCGTGCTTCGAGGTGAGCATTCGCCTCTCTCTCGAACCCCCTTTTCCTTCTTGTTGCTTCTTGAGTTTCGAGATTGGGAGTTAGGGTTTTGTAGCTGAGAACATTTGGGGATTAGGGTTTATCTAGAATTTGAGTGAGCTGAGAAGAGGGAAGATAGAGAAGAAGCTTAGGGTTAGGGTTTCCCTCGGTCTGAGGAAGAAGAGAGTGAAGAAGAAGCTTAGGGTTAAAGTTTCGTAGGCTGAGGAAGAAGACGAAGAGGAAGGGAATGGGGTTTGAAGTCGGCTGAATGTATGGGAAGAGAGAGTATGAAGAGATTTATGTGTTAAGTTAGGTTCAGGCTGGGCTGGGCCTGGGAAAGGGTTTTGTGGGTTTTAATTGTTTGAGTTAATGTTGGATCAATTCTTAAGTTGTCATTCAACAGTGTTGGGCTTAGTTGTGGTTGATCAATTTAGTTAAATTAAATAGAAGTGGTGATATGTATAGGAGTGAGCAATGAGAATAACATAGGGTGGGTCGGGCTGAGTACATAGAAGTCAGGCTTTGGATTTAGAAATAGAATTAGAAATGAAGAGATTTCTATTCAAATTATGTGGGCTGTGTGTAGACTTGGCCTGTGGGCTTGGGCCTAATAATTGGGACTGTTATTTGAGGCTTGGAATGCCGTAGTTAATATTGATAATTGTTAAATTAGTATTTCAAACTAAGTCAGTCATATTCTTTAGTAAACCCTAGTAGTAAAGTATTTTATGTTGCTAGTATTTCGTAATTAATATTTGAATAAAGTATTATTAATACCATTAATTGCTTTCATTATTACTAAATGTTATTAGATAAATTGATTAATAACTCCTTATAAATGAATGTTTTGTTAAAAATAATATTTATATATTAGTATATATTTTTCTTGCTAAAATAATTATAGTAGATCAAAATGTTTCTAAAAAGTTTATATGGTTATAATAATATTTCTATTATGTTTCTAAAAACTTTTAAAAGTATTTTAGCAAATAATAATCTTGATTAAAGTTATATAGTTTAGACTATTTTTCACTAAAGTTTATTTCGATAAAGTTATAGTATATATATATATTTTTTCTAAAATATTGTCACTAGCAAGGTATATATATTTCTAAACACAAATGATTTTCTACTAAAAATAGTTTAAAGATATTTTAAAGCTATAATGTATAAATGTTAGCAATATTAACAAATTGACACTGTTTAGACCCTAACAACTTGTAACCAAATTATAACAGGTGACTTACATCTATGCAGTACTACTCCCGTGCTTCCAAGGCGAGGCAAGTACACCGACTCGACTTTTACTTTGTCTTTCTGTCTTACATTCATGTGCCATGTTCTCATATCGAACACGAGATACACACGATTGTCTTGTACCTTGTTCATTGCTTGTGAGTCATTGTTTATTGCGGGAATTGGGGAAAATATTAGCTTTTGTGTGACCACACCCAACATAGGTATTGTGGATAGCCTAATCGTACACTTCACGTACGATGAAGCCGGATCTTGTAGAGTTGATTGACTCATTGATTGATTGTGGTCCTAAGCCGGTCACACATTAGTTTAATATTTCAAATTGTCACACTTGCATATTGATTGTCGTGTTCATTGTCTTGATTCATTGATAGCCGTGTTCATTGTCTTGCATATTGATTGTTGCGTCCATTGCCTGCAGATTTACATTTTATTTCTGGTACCGTAGTTTCATTTCCAGTTCTGGTATTCTGGTTTTCACCTTGTATTCTTTACTACAGATTACATTGTATATTGTTCTTGTCAGGGTTGTACTTTGCTCTTTTTCTGACAGGATACATTGCAAGTGAGCTTGAGGCCACATGCAGCATATGATTGCATAGGATATTGCAGCATTTATTTTATTTATTTTCTGGAGATTGTATATTTTTATGATTTCATCAATGTATATTTTATTTGACCGGATTTGTCTCTGGATGACTTTGTACTAAATGACTTGATGGATATTGGTGATTTTCTGGGAACGTTATATATAGAAGTTGTGGATGTTTACATTACATTGTGACTTAGAATTTTTCTTAGTATTGTATAGCTTACTTCGTCGTGTCCATCGACGAAGGCTGGGCATGTCCGACTCGTATCCGATTATTCGGGAGCGGATCGTGACATGTTTTTAGTGGTGGCCCATGCAGGTCTATCCTAATGACACTTAGGCAATAAAGTGTTATTGGGGGACCAGCGAAGCTAAGAAAAACTCATCACAGCATAGGAACCGTGGGGAAAATGGTTTATGGTTATGGTTATTGATATTTAAATTTGAAATTTGATTTACTCGTGATTTTCTATGTTTAGTTTATGATTTTTCTAGGACATATCAATCAACAGTTTATTTTCTGTTACAGGATGGTCGCCACGACGAACACTGGGACTAGCGAGCAGCCTGCACCCAATGCGCAGGAGCAGCTTCCACCGCCTCCGCCTCAGCCGCTTCCTCCGACGATGACATTCGACGGTACTCAGATGATGGCCATGTTCCAGCAGTTCATGGAGGCGCAGAACCACCAGGCCACGCAGTTCCGAGCGACGATCATGGACGTGCTCCGAGTTAGGGAGCCAGCCAGCTCCACCGGCACCACCAGTACCAGCAGCGCCGAGGCCAGGGACTTCCATTAGAACCTCTGCCCGATGGATTTTTGGGGCCATGAGGGGATAGTCTACGCAGATGAGTGGCTAGAAAATGCTGAGCGAACATTGAAGATGGCAAGGATCCCGGATGATCTGAAGGTCGAAGTTGCGAGCATGCGACTTTTCGACATTGCTATAAGGAGGAGCCTCAGTTGGCCGAACCCCAAGTTCTATGGAAGGATTTCAAACTGCTGTTCCAGAAGAAGTTCTTCCCGGATGTGGAGCGGGACGAGCTTCGGATGCAGTTTGAGGCATTGCAGCAGGGGAGTATGATTGTGGCCCAGTATACATCGGAGTTTACCCGACTCAGCAGGTTCGCAGAGAACCTAGTCAGCACACCGCAGGAGAGGGCTTGGAAGTTCAAGAAGGGCCTCACCAGGGAGTTGCGACATGCAGTAGCTATCAGCCAGGCCACTACCTATGCGAGCATCCTCAAGGTTGCTCAGGGAATGGAGAAGGAGATGGATCCGAAGCTCAAGCGGGACCGAGACATTAGCACCAGCAGTTCCCAGGGTCCACCGAAGCAGACCGACACTCAGCAGAGGCCATCTCAGCATCAGCATCATCCTCATGTTCGAGCTCCAACATCACCGAGGCAGCAGAGACAGATTCAGACTCCGATATACTTTTCTTGCGCATGCTGCAAGAGACCGGGACACCGTGTCGAGGAATGTCGTAAGAAGTTAGGACACTGCTTGGTTTGTGGATCTGCCACTCACCAAGTGAGAGATTGCCCTGCGGCTTTCACTCGTCAGGGACCAGCACCAGAGCAGCAGCAGGAGGACCCAGTCTTTGAGGATCAGTAGTAGTCGCAGGAGCGCAGTCGGATGGACCGTTATCTTCCTTACTTGCTTGTAGTAGCTAGATTTCTTTTGTATTGCCTATTTTGAGGCTTGTCTCTGAGTTTTCTTGCATTTACTATTTTCGTATTCTCTCGTGACTATTTGTTAGTCCTTGTTATTTTACTTCGTAAATAAATCATTTAGTTTCTTGTTGTCTTTAATAAATTTTGATTGATTTTGTACTCTACAAAATCCTTGAAATTTCGAGGACGAAATTTTTGTAAGGGGGGTAGATTTGTAACTCCCTAAACCAAATTGGTGAATTTTAAAATTTCGTTTTGCTATAACAAGCAATTTTGGTAGCTAAATTCTACTTCTATATATATATATATATATATATATATATATATATGGAATAAGGGTGAATTTATTCCTCGCATATAGCGGAAAAGGTATTAAAATACATAATATCACAATATCCCGAGCCCCAAAATATAGTACTATAGGGCCAATACTGATACATCGAATTCTATGTTATGTAGAATTCCAATTTGGAGGGTAGTCAAGCCCTCGAAAATGCGTCTGTTCCGCTCCTTCCAGATGTGCCAAACAGACGCGGCGAGACGAACTCTGGCTTTTCTGGCCCACCCCGGATCCTGGCCTCTGTGATCTCGGATCCAGCTGAGAATGCTCCGGATGTCTCTGTCCACCCCAACTCCTCCTCTTAGCTGCGAGCACTGCTCAGTCCAAATATGCCAGGATATCGGGCATACAAAGAAAATATGCCCCATAGATTCATCCTCCCCATTACATAGCACACATTTGGCATCTGGGATCTGCAACCCAAACCTGAGAAGTCTATCTCTCGTCATCAGTCTACCCCGAAGCAGGCGGTATGCACATAGTTGCATTTTTCGTGCAACCCCCTTGCCCCAGATGAAGTCCACCTCCTCAACCTGGTCGTGGTGGGTCCGAACCAAGTCGTAGCAGCTACGAAAGCAGAATAGACCTGCCCCGCCCCCCGAACCTGGACCGGCCCAGCTCCAGGAATCCTCGTGCTGGCTAGCGTCAATAGTAATAAGGCGAATCTCCTCGGCAAGCTGAGCAGTATACGGGTATCCTTCTGGCCTCCACACTCCATCCCTAATGATCCGACTGCATGTAAGCCCCCTTCCTGCCTATCTATCCTGCTGACCTCCCAATATCTCAAGCAAGGATCTGGAACGCAACCAAGGGTCAAGCCAAAGGTCGGTAGTCGTCCCATCCTTTATGTTCCTGCAGATAGCTGTCTGGAGCACCGGTCGGCACCTCAGGATGGCCTTAAACGTGACCGAGAAGTTGTTGTCTATCCTGCAGGCCCAGAAGTTGGTCCTCCGAAGATATCTGTTCGCCATCCATTCCGTCCAGAGCGACCCCCCTTGATGAATCTTCAGGCCATCTTCACACAAGCTGCCTTCCTGACCGCATGGAGCGGCCTCAACCCAACTCCTTCCTCCCGAGGCCGGCATAGCTGATCCCAGGAGATCGCATGCATCCCTCCCCTCCAGATGAAGTCAGCACATATGGCATCCACTTTCCGAATAGTAGCCGTCGGTATATGTATAGACTGGAGCCAGAACATCGTGATGCCCGCAATAACCGAACACACCAGCTCAACCGTCCTCCAAATGATAGACCAGCCGCTTGCCAGCCTTCCACTCTCCTCTGAGCAAAATCCACCAAGCTGTGGCAATCCTGCTCTCTGGCGTAGTTGACCGTCAGCGGGACCCCCAAGTATTTCACTGGAAGCTCGTCTCTGTCCACTCCCAAAGCGAAGGCTCTCTCCTCCTGCTGAGTACACCGGGAGCTGAAGTAGACTCTGCTTTTCTCCCTATTTAACTGAAGCCCAGAAAGCCGCCCGAACTCCTCCATAATGCCAGAGAGTGCTCTCATTCCCCGCATGGAAGGCTGAAGAAGCACCAATAAGTCGTCAGCATAGATCAAATGGGAAACAACCGGACTCACCAACCGGAAAAGGGAGGCGATCCTCTTGCTATGCACTGCCATATCCATCATACATGTAAAGTACTCCATCACCAATGTAAAAAGATACGGGGAGAGGGGGTCACTCTGTCTCAACCCCCTGTTGCTCTTGAAGTAGCCATGCGGTGTGTCCTGGATGAGGACAGAGAAAGTAGGAGAGCAGATGCACTCCCTCACCCTCGCAACCCACCTCTCGTCTAACCCCATGGCAAGCATCAAGTGGCACAGGAAGTCCCTATTGACCGTGTCATAAGCTTTCCAGAGGTCAAGCTTCACACAAGCCTTCATCCCCCCCGGTTTGCTGAACTCCCTCACCATCTCATGGGCAAACAAGCTGTGCTCCGCAATCGACCGGCCCTTGGTGAACGCGGCTTGATTCTGGGACACCAATCCCTGCATAATCCCCTCCATACGCCTGCACATAAGATGAGTGATAATCTTGTAAAGAAAATTACAGCAAGCAATGGGCCGAAAGTCTGCAAGTGAGGTCGCTCCCTCCTTCTTAGGCACCAGCGTCAAGAATGTGTGGTTCATCTCCTTCAGAAGCCTGCCCTCCACAAAGAACTCCTGTACCGCCGCAAGAACCGGGGCCTTAAGCACACCCCAGTGTCGCTTAAAGAACCCTGAGGAGAACCCATCCGGCCCGGGAGCTTTGTTGGGATTAGCCTTCATCACAATGTCTTCCACCTCCTCCATCCTCACAGGAGCCAGAAGTAGACCGTTCCCGTGACGGGACACCAGTCTCTTCGGGATAAGAGCTGGGAACATGCTCGCATAGTCCGTCTGCTGATATAAGGCAGTGTAGTATCGGACGACCTCCTCATGTATCTCCACCGGATTTCCGACAAGACGACCCTCAGCATTCAGAAGTCTGGGTATGCTGTTCCGGTGCTGGCG
The DNA here is from genome assembly GCA_029216955.1 of Iris pallida. NCBI lineage: Eukaryota > Viridiplantae > Streptophyta > Magnoliopsida > Asparagales > Iridaceae > Iris > Iris pallida. The sequence continues at coordinate 5,985,291 of JANAVB010044018.1, read as the reverse complement.
TGTGCGGATCACGTCGTAGAAGAATTTGGTGCAGCGATCTCCATCTTTGAGCCAAGTACATTTAGCCCTCTGTGTCGCACTAATCTCCTCCTGCAGTCTCATGGTTCTGATATATATATATATATATATTTTTTTTTTCTGATATATATATATATATATATATATATATATATATATATATATATATATATATATACTGATTTCAAAAAGGTATTTCTTACTAATTTCTAAATATTGATTCTTATATTTATAGTAATTAATATTATTTACTAATATTTTGTATATTAATTCCTAACGATAATTTTTATAATCTAGATTGTTAATTGATTTAAATTAATTTGTGGCTGGATTACTTACAAGTTTCGAATTTAGCTTATTTATGAAGAGAGGAGTTAGCAGTTCCTTATTTCTGAATATATTTATTTAACTGTTAGATAATTAGTTATTAACTAATTAATGTAATTAGTGGGTTAGCTATTTAACTAATTGGCAGTAACTAAATTTTGAATTTGAAAATCTGTTAATGGTTTGAATATTTTGAAAATCTGTTGATTGTTTGAATATTTTGAAAATCTGTTTGAAAACTATTGAATTTGAAAATCTGTTTGATTTTTTTTGAATTATGGAATCTGTTTGAAAACTGTTGTTTGATTTTTTTTGAAAATCTGTTACTAATTACTTTAGTTTAGCCCCAGATCTATTCTATATTACCAACACTGCCACTGTACAAAGACCCCCAGATCTACACATATTTACAATCCTGCCACTCAGCTCTCACACATACACATTCAATATTTTACTATAAATAATGGCACAGTCTCCAATGATTTCAGACGCCACACAGTATAGTACACGTCACGCCCTTTCTACAATTTCTCTCTCTTTACACTCTCACTCCTCTGCTCTGGCCGAGCTTGGCCGTGCGCCACCGCTCTCGTCGGAGGACCACTGCCACCGCCGGTCGGAAACTAGAAGCTGCCTCGCCATCACTGTCAGGATCTGACGCACCTCGTAGACCGAGCACCGCCGCCTTCCTCCGTCGTGCACCACCACCTCGATCGGAGCCAAACCGCGTCTCCTCTCGCCGTCGAGCCCCGCCGCCGGTCCATAGTCGCCTCCTCGTGAGTCGATACTGCAGTGCTCCTCGACTGCAGAGTTCTCGACTCGCGTGCCACTGTCAGGACCTGACGCCATCCTCGGAAGACCGCGCTGCCCTCGATCCTTGTGCCAACGCTTCGTAGACCGAACTGGCCCTTCGCAAATCGAGGAGCCACCTCCTCGTAGTCACCGCCACCGCCGCGGAGGAGCATCGTCGTCGCCAGTACTTCGAGACACCATCGAGTCGAGCCGCTCGAGCGTCGTCCATTTCCAGCAGGGTTGAGCTGCTCACCACCGAGAAGACCGCGTCGCCCTGAAGTCGGAGTTGCCGACTTTGCCGAGGAGTTTCGAGGCCGGATTCGCCACCAGATCGAAGCCGTTCCCGAGGAGCTGAAGCCAGTAGCGTCTCGTCGTCGGGATCGACATCCCCGCCGTGCTTCGAGGTGAGCGTTCGCCTCTCTCTCGAACCCCCTTTTCCTTCTTGTTGCTTCTGGAGTTTCGAGATTGGGAGTTAGGGTTTTGTAGCTGAGAACATTTGGGGATTAGGGTTTATCTAGAATTTGAGTGAGCTGAGAAGAGGGAAGATAGAGAAGAAGCTTAGGGTTAGGGTTTCCCTCGGTCTGAGGAAGAAGAGAGTGAAGAAGAAGCTTAGGGTTAGAGTTTCGTAGGCTGAGGAAGAAGACGAAGAGGAAGGGAATGGGGTTTGAAGTCGGCTGAATGTATGGGAAGAGAGAGAGTATGAAGAGATTTATGTGTTAAGTTAGGTTCAGGCTGGGCTGGGCCTGGGAAAGGGTTTTGTGGGTTTTAATTGTTTGAGTTAATGTTGGATCAATTCTTAAGTTGTCATTCAACAGTGCTGGGCTTAGTTGTGGTTGATCAATTTAGTTAAATTAAATAGAAGTGGTGATATGTATAGGAGTAAGCAGTGAGAATAACATAGGGTGGGCCGGGCTGAGTACATAGAAGTCAGGCTTTGGATTTAGAAATAGAATTAGAAATGAAGGGATTTCTATTCAAATTATGTGCGCTGTGTGTAGACTTGGCCTGTGGGCTTGGGCCTAATAAATGGGACTGTTATTTGAGGCTTGGAATGCCATAGTTAATATTGATAATTGTTAAATTAGTATTTCAAACTAAGTCATTCATATTCTTTAGTAAACCCTAGTAGTAAAGTATTTTATGTTGCTAGTATTTCGTAATTAATATTTGAATAAAGTATTATTAATACCATTAATTGCTTTCATTATTACTAAATATTATTAGATAAATTGATTAATAAATCCTTATAAATGAATGTTTTGTTAAAAATAATATTTATATATTAGTATGTATTTTTCTTGCTAAAATAATTATAGTAAATCAAAATGTTTCTAAAAAGTTTATATGGTTATAATAATATTTCTATTATGTTTCTAAAAACTTTTAAAAGTATTTTTGAAATAATAATCTTGATTAAAGTTATATAGTTTAGACAATTTTTCACTAAAGTTTATTTCGATCTAGTATATATATATATATATATATATATATATATATTCTAAAATATTGTCACTAGCAAGGTATATATATTTCTAAACACAAATGATTTTCTACTAAAAATAGTTTAAAGATATTTTAAAGCTATAATGTATAAATGTTAGCAATATTAACAAATTGACACTGTTTAGACCCTAACAACTTGTAACCAAATTATAACAGGTGACTTACATCCATGCAGTACTACTCCCGTACTTCCAAGGCGAGACAAGTACACCGACTCGACTTTTACTTTGTCTTTCTGTCTTACATTCTGTGCCATTTCTCATATCGGACACGAGATAAACACGATTGTCTTGTACCTTGTTCATTGCTTGTGAGTTATTGTTTATTGCGGGGATTGGAAAAAATATTAGCTTTTGTATGACCCCACACCGAACACAGGTATTGTGGATAGCCTAATCGTACATTTCACGTACGATGAAGCCGGATCTTGTATAATTGATTGACTCGCTGATTGATTGTGGTCCTAAGACAGTCACACATTAGTTTAATATTTCAAATTGTCACACTTGCATATTGATTGTCGTGTTCATTGTCTTGATTCATTGATAGCCGTGTTCATTGTCTTGCATATTGATTGTCGCGTCCATTGCCTGCAGATTTACATTTTATTTCTGGTACCGTAGTTTCATTTCCAGTTCTGGTATTCTGGTTTTCACCTTGTATTCTGTACTACAGATTACATTGTATGTTGTTCTTGTCGGGGTTGTACTTTGCTCTTTTCCTGACAGAATATGTTGCAGGTGAGCTTGAGACCACATGGAGCATGTGATTGCATGGAATATTGCAGCATTTATTTTATTTATTTTCTGGAGATTGTATATTTTTATGATTTCATCATTGTATATTTTATTTGACCGAATTTGTCTCCGGATGACTTTGTACTAAATGACTTGATGGATATTGGTGATCTTTTGGGAACGTTATATATAGAAGCTGTCGATGTTTACATTACATTATGACTTGGAGTTTTCCTTAGTATTGTACAGCTTACTTCGTCCTGTCCATCGACGAAGGTTGGGCGTGTCCGACTCGTATCCGATTATTCGGGAGCGGGTCGTGACAGGTTTGCACCCCAACATCTATGTCTCTGTAAGAAGGTCCAGTGCAAACTTCCTCTGAGAAAGAACAATTCCCTCTGCGTCTCGAGCGATCTCTATCCCAAGGAAGTAGCGAAGAAGACCAAGGTCCTTTACCTCAAATTTCCTGCCAAACTTTTCCTTGAGTCGAGCGATCTCCTGCTTATCATCTCCAGTGATAATCATGTCGTCCACATATACCGCAAGCATAGTGATGTGGCCTCCACTCCGTCTGAAGAATACAGTATGATCATCATTGATCTGCTGATATTCCATCCCTATCATCGTCCTCCTGAATCTGTCAAACCACGTCCGAGGAGACTGCTTTAGTCCATAGAGAATGTCGTACGTCTGCCAAAAAAATCAGGGTCCTGACAGTACTCATCTTTGCGACTGGTGCAAAGGTCTCGTCATAGTCGATGTCGTACGTCTGACTGTATCCTTTTGCCACCAGTCGAGCTTTGTAGCGCTCAACCTGTCCATCTGGATTCTACTTCACAGTAAAGATCCACTTGCATCAGACTGCGCTCTTTCCCTCTGGCAGTCTCACCAGCTCCCAAGTGTGATTCTTCTCAAGAGCTTCTAACTCCTCGAGCATTGTCGTTTTCCACTTTGGATCCTTCTTGACAACCTGCCAATTGTTAGTTACAGTAATACTATCCAAAGATGCAATAAATGCTCCATGAGAAGAGGAGATATGGTCATAAAAAACAAACTGAGCAAGGTTCCAACCATATCTGTCCGAAGGATTTCTCGCATTGCTGCGAGTGGTCCTTCGTACTGATAATAGTGTGGGAGGAGTAGAGAAAATGAAATCACCTGAAGGGGATGGTGGTGGTAGTGTAGGTGTCTCAGGAGTCGAGATGGACACAGGCAAGGGACTTGGCTCTGGTACTGTAAGTACTGGTCCTGCAGTTTGCTTCCCTCTCCTGTTGTAGGTAAGTAACTCCTCCTGAGCCGTAGGCCTAACACCTCTCATCTCCTCCCCATGTTCCTCTTCACCTTCCTGCTCCTCCACAACCGTGCCTCCATGCCAAACTCCTCAATCGGTCACCACCGAGCTCTCTTTCTCCCCCTTTCGCCTTATACTGGCAGCATTAGGTGTGTGGTTTAAAGTTCCCTCCTGACGGTAGTATGGCTCATGCTCCCGGAAGTGGACATCCATACTTACAAACTTCTTCTTTTCTACTGGACTCCAGCATACGTACCCGTTCTGAGTCGCCGAGTAGCCCACGAAGATGCACTTGACTGCTCTAGGATCAAGCTTTCCAACTGACGGCCAGTTGTCCTTCACAAAACATACGCACCCAAACACCTTCAGTGGGAGTATCCCACTATTATTGCCTTGCAATATTTCACATGGGGACTTTCATCCCAGGACCTTCGAAGGCATTCTATTGATTGTTGAGCTGTTGTCAACACTGCATGCCTCCACAGACTCTGTTCTTCCTTTCTGCTATGCCATTTTGTGCAGGTGTGTATTCACAGGTGGTCTGATGCTGTATCCCGTATGCTGACAAGTATTCTGCAAGTGTCATGTTTGTATACTCCGTTCCATTGTCAGATCTCAGTACCTTCACAATTGTCCCATACTGAGTCTGGACATATTTGTGAAAATCCCGAAAACAAGTAGGTACATCACTCTTATTTTTCATCAAGTACAACCAGGTGACATGAGAAGCACAATCATGAAGGAAACAAAGTACTTATAACCATTCATAGTATTAGTGGCACATGGACCCCAAACATCAGAGTGTACTACCTCAAAAACAGAAGAGCTCGTATGACCCGTACCAATATATGAACTCCTAGTAAGTTTGCTTAACTCGCATGCATCACATGCTAGTTTCTCTTTATTTGATTTTTTTCAAAATATCTGGATACAATTTACTTAAAGTGTCAAATAAGGAATGTCCCAACCTCCTATGATGGAGTATCAAAGTATCATCGGCCCTCATCTGCAATCCTCCCATACCAGCCTTCTCTGCGATAAACATTAGTGCTGAGTCCGGTCCTTCTCAATCCAAGTACCACGGTCCCTTATGCCAAATGCCAGTTCCAAGTCTTCGTCCCGTCTCTTTTTCCTGGAAGATCACCTTAGGGATATCAAAATAAACAATGCATTTAAGTTGAAGGATTATAGAACTAATGGACAAGAGACTGACTGGAAAGGATGAAGCATGTAAAATATTGGATAATTTTACTGAACCTGTATAATTAACAGTACCCTTACCGACCACTGGCTGAAAAGTGTCATCAGTTGTCTGAATGCTGTTCGCTGATACTAGGTGAGTGTAGGAGGAGAACTCATTAGCATTTTCCGTCACATGTCGAGATGCCCCCGAGTCGACAATCCAGTCTGACGATTTAAGGGAAGCAATGGATGCAAGAGCAAGTGAATCGTCAGTACCTTATGATAGATGGGCATACATGGCGGCGTTGCCTCCAGCGAAGAATGAGGTGGACGCCTCCTCTGTTGCGCTCCACCAGTCTCCATCATTTGACGTTAACTGCTTCCTCTTGAGCATCTCCAGCATGTCCACCAGTGCATGATCCTCCTCGGTAAAGGTGCCGCCAGCTCCTCCATCTCCTTCTGCTACTAGCAGGTTTGTCCGATAACCTTCTCGACCGCCTTGTCGACCCCCACGACCACGGCCACGTCCTCCAAAATGTCCTCGTCCACCGAATTGTTCCCGTCCACCACCTGAATCTCCCTTCTTAGGTGGTTTGGTGCAAGCATACCGATGGTGGCCCATCTCCTCGTAGTTGTAGCACTGCCGGTTGTGCTGCCAGGCCTCTCCCTTAGGCCCTGTGTCGCCCAAGCTGGTGGCCGTCAGTGTTGACTTTGCTTCAGGAGGACCACTTGTCCCCGACTGCAGTCTGATGTGTATCTCCTACTGGATCATGGCTGAGATAGCCTCCTCAAGAGTGGGGATCTTCGGTTGGACGAGAAGCAGAGCCGTCCTCTGAGCGAATGCTGCAGTCAGCCCTTTGAGGAATTTCATCGTTCTCTCCTGTAGACATACATATCTCTTTACACTTCGGGTTCCTACAGCTTGCCCGATCTGAGGTGTGATCGTAATCCAGCCACAGACGCTCCAAATCCATGGCATACATCTGCACCGTCTTCTCTCCCTGTACGGTGTCATCGATCGCCTCCTTGATCTGGAAGACCCGTAAGTTGTTCCCCATACCAACATAGGTCCGCCTCAACTTCTCCCACACATCCTTCACCATCTCAATGTTGTCTACTGTGACGGTAATAGACTGGACTAAGGAGTTGAGAAGCCAGATGTAGATCACCATATGAGTGGACTTTCACTCATCGTGTCCTGCCAAGCCCTTGTTCGGCTGTCTTCACGCCCTACAGGAACCCCTCCAGGTTCTTTCCTGCGAGGGTTCGCCTCACCCGCCATGACCAACTCAGATAGGTAGCTGGTCCATCCAGCTTCAGATTGATAGAGGAAAGCTCCAACCCCATCGATGTTCGTGTCGTGCTCTCACCAGCCGATATCTTCATCAGCTTCATCAACCGCAGGATCCAGCTTCTTGATGATCTCCTCCATCAATCCTCCTCTTCGATGATCATGTCACACCCGTCACACGACTCACGCTCGTCCTTGTCGTCCACTTCTAGATCCGAACATGTTTTTCATCAGATCTAGGCCTTCGGTGTCAACTTTCGGAACGATCCGAACAGCGGTGACGCGAGTGCTGTCGCGTGCGTCAGTGTCGGCAACAGTCACAGGAGCCGTGCATGCCGTGAGGGGGCGCCCGGCGCGCGTGCAACAGCACCGCAACAGCAACAACAACAGCCGCGGGGGCTTTGGCAGCGCGCGCGTGGGCTCTGGCCCTGTATGGGAAATGGGAGTAGCGGCTAGGATTAGGGTTTGGTAGGAATAGCGAAGGGGTGGGTCAGTTGATGGCGGCTAGGGTTAGGGTTTGTGGAAACTTGGCTCTGATATCATGTTGTAATTGATTGATAATTTTATTGATAGTCCTCTTGGCTATATATAGCCTTACAGTCAATATTACAATGATGGAATATCCTGTGGCATATTCTGGCATACCAAATATGTCTACAGGATATTCCAATATCCTTTATGCTAATACAATTTACTAAATATGACATACTACATATTCCAACAGTTTAGGTAATAACAGATATTGGTCAACATATATTGACCTCATAAATAACCGATACTCACCATTAAACAAAACAAACTACAGGGTTAATTGCATTAACTACCCCTATGTTTTACACTTATTACACGGACCACCCCTACTTTGAAACTAATTACACGGACGCCCCCTATAGTTTCTATTTTCTATAGAAACTAATAACATTGACCACCCCTATGGTTAATAAATTTTACAAAGGAGAGTTGTGGTCAGTGAAATTATTTTCGGAATAGGGATAGTCCCTGTAATACTCATGAAGCATAGGGGAGGTCAGTGTAATTAACCCTAAATTATATTCAGGCCATATCAGTGTAATCTGAATTGTTCGGCTAATACCTCGGACATGTTGGTCAGTATATTGTGTAAAGATGTGAAATCACTCAACTCAATGGATTTTCTCCTTACATGGAGTAAGTACATATTTGTAGGAAAGGATAAGACCCGACTGTGGTGACTAAACAACGTGGGACTAGACAAAATACAAAAAGGAAGAAGAATACAGTCTTTTCCCCCTGCAAGCTTGAGAGTAGATGTCAATCAAACACAGTTGGAAAGAGTGTAGAAACAGTGGCCATGGAAGAGCTTATATTGGCTAACTGAGAGGGAACAGGGACACGATGAAGACCCACTTCCTGAAGTTATTAGCAACTGTTGTTGTATATATGCACTATATGTATCATAAATATGTGATATATTGTTTACAATATTGTTATTGTTGTTGCAATTGTAGTTATTAGCAACAGTTGTTGAGCTTACAATCAGAAATGGTACTCTTTAAATATATTCACAAGAGTATGCAAAAGATAGCTAACCACAGTGAAAAAAATTATTACCAGCGAATAGTAATTGTATTTATGCACTATATGTATCATAAATATGTGACATCCTCTGTATGTGACAACAAAGGAAAAGTAATAAGAGATTTACCTCGGCACATGCCTTGGGAAGGACCAAACGACCAATACGACCTGCATCACTCGCACTCAAAACCTTCTCAAACAGTGGTACAATTGTTGAATTTGAACTTGAAAGTTAACAAAGTTAAGGAATTCAAAATAAAACCGTTTTGCAAGGAAAAAGTGATGTCAAGTAAAAGAATTCAACTTTAGAATCAAATAATTTCACATGATTCGTGATTTGGATACTCTCCAGATATTTGTTGTAGTTCTTGGTCTGTAATCCTAGGCCAATAACGTGGAAGCAATTGACTCCGCCCCCTTCCTTCGCCAGGTGGTCTTGCTACACGCATGTGTGAGAGTACCTCCTTTGATGCTTCTGAAGGAACACCTAGTCCCGTTCTATGTGGCTTCGGTAAAAGATGGCGAGACCTCTGTGAATGCTGGAAAGTAGATAGTGCTTTGTTCTGATCTTTTCCTTCCTCAATTGCATTAGGCAATGGTAGTGTAACAAACTGAGTTCCTAAACCAGGAGTAGCTTCTTTCATATTCTTTTGGTTTGAATTGCCTAAGCTGATACTCAAGCATGCTTGGGTAAGTGATTCACAAATCCTGCTGTTTGTTATAGAATCTTTAATGTCATCTTGTTGGGAAACCCGAAACTGCCCTATGCAAGCTTGATCTTGCGTAGCACTGCCACTTCCCACCTCACCAACCTGGGGACCCACTTTCTCCAGTTTAATATGCCCAAAAGATCCATTTACACTCGCAATTTGGTCTAGAAGAACATTGCTCTGCTCACTAACCTCAAAGCTATTGCCCAACTGAACGATGTTCCCCTTAGCAATAGTATCATCTTCTATTCTTTGACCAACACAAATTGGTTGCAGATCGCAAGCACCGATTCTTAGTGCTACACTAAAATCATCATTTACCTCCTCATCCTTTAGACTTCTACCACAGATAGCGGTATCCCTTTGAGAGGACTGAGGAAGATCCTCCTGAATGGCTGCACTTGGAATCTGCATATAGAAGTGAACGAACTAGAATGATGTTTCAGCAATGAATACAATTGTAGTCCTAGTAATAGTTACTTATAGACATAAATTAACTAATCAATCAACCAGTGACTTAACATTTGCCAATACACATATCTGAACAAGGAATTACAACAAAGTTCTGAGCAGCAGGAAGTTCTGCCTAGTAGACAATGGTTTTCTTAACTATCGACTTGGTAAGATTGGACTAAAGGCACTGCACAAGAAGTTACATCACCATCACAAATAAGAGTCCGCTCGGGGGAATTTCAAATGCTGATTGGTATGCAGCAAGCAACCTGAAGAATATGGTCTACGTTAGCGATTCTCTATGCATAAAGTTTGGACACATTGCTACTTGATGTATAGCTTACAAATTTTCAAGACACAACCTGTTTTAATTGTATATGTTTCAGAATTTCTAGATAATCGTGAACGATAGAGATCATCATTATGATGGTCCAGCATGCACCTCCAGAGCTGGAAAAGAATTACCTTGTTATGCCTAGTAGCAGCCTAGGTACCTTGGAGGCCGCTTGCACTCCGCTTTTTAATGAAGCAATGTGATATTCCTATCCCCTATTTGATACTGTATACCATAACTAAAAAAATGAGTGTATATTTCATGAATTGGGGTGATTTTAACAAAAAACATATAAGAACCACCCCCCCCCCCCCCCCCCCCAAAAAAAAAAAAAAAAAGATAAAGAGAGGGAGAGAGACAGAACTAAGGTGCCATTTGCCATTTTCCTTACACTCCTTTTTCCACTCTCTCCACCTTGTCTCTTCTTCCTCAAACCAGTTGTATAATAACACTCTTGCTGGTTTCAGCAGCAGGTTTTGTTCTGCAAACAAATCCAACATAACAAAATATGAAGGGACTCTACTCTGCAGATTAGAACCTGTGGCTGCTGAAAACAGAAAAAGGAAACTGAGGAAAGACAAGTAAAGAAGGTAATTTCAGAATACAAAAAGAAGAGAAATGTACTATATTGTATCATATAATGATATATTTGTTATTTCATACTAATTATAGATTTCTGTGGTCCTCCTGGAGAAACTCTTTTTTTTTTTTTTTTTTTTAGGGTGTCCACTTTTTAATGGTGCTTGGAGGCATGCCTCCAAGGGGGCTCGAACCCGTGCCACTGCGCCGGGGTGCTCCACCGTTCCCAACGGGCTACGGCCACGGGGACAAAATTAATCTCCTGGAGAAACTCGTTCAAACCAAAGTAGAAACTCAAGGGATCCAGTTGCAAGTATAGTTTATATGCCAACCCGTACGACAAAAGCAAGATTAGGAGTAATCACGGTATAACAGGAAATTGGCAACAGTGATTATGAGTTGGTCCATTTGCATTATGTCTTCTAGTTGCTGGTTCATCATTTTAGAACGTAAATCTCTCTTAAACTTTGTGTTTTATTTTCAATCGTCCATTAATTGCTGGTTTGGCTAGCAACATTTCTATAATGATCATCCTCAAAAGCATAATAATGGTCTTTGTTTATAACTGCATCCTACCCATATAAAAGCAATTTGTTTAAAGAACTCATCAATATTTTCTTGTATATATAAGTATGTATTTGCACATGTCAATTTAATATAACAATTTCACATCTTGGTGTACTTGCATAGTATCTGCTTTCATACATTTTAAGGGAGAAATTCCAGTTTATGCATATGTGCAGTGGGATATACATTGCAAGTTTACATAAGTGCATGATACACCATTGCGCACAGATAATACTATCAATCATAATCTTTTAAATAAGAAATAGAACACATCTTACAAAGGTATGGCCAGACTTCTTCATGCAGCCAATACACTGGACCCCTCCATTGTCCAGCAGATCCAACAAAAATTTGGAAGCAATGCATCCGCAGTGAAGGCGCTGCATATAAAAATGGAAATTAATAATTACCTCACAAAAAAGGTGCTGGTGATAAAGGAAACTCGAACAAGAAATTTGATAAAATATCTACCTTGCCACATAAAAGGCATTCCCTCCAGCCAGACTCTTTCTGGTGAAACAGGTCACAAAATACTGATTCCTCATAAGCCATCCTAGATTAAAGGATTCTCATGTGTAAACAATAGAGAAGTTAAAAATAAAACAAACCTGTACACAGAGGAGGTAAGTGGATAACCAGTCTAAAATGACTTTGTGATTGCCACACAATAAGGTATAATCACATGACCTGTCAACCTATTTGTCATCTTCTTTCACATGATAAAGAATGACATGAATCAATACTTGTACAACTTTCGTCATTATTATGTCACCACAGCTCAGTAAGTAATACATCCATCACCGAATTCCAGAGGAATTAATGTGCATGTGTTTAAAAACAGCTAAGCTACATATCAAAAGTTCAAGCCAGTGTTTCTGTTGTATGCTATGTTGCACGAATATGGATACAGACATGGGTACAGACAATACGGATGCAGGATACAAGCATACGAGCATTTTCAAATAGATACAAAGGTAGTTACCTATGTTGCAAGAGTGCGTATACGGGCTCGGGTACGGACACGATACAGACATCATTTGCCATGTTCGTGCAACATAGGCTCTATGGAATAGTAGTAACAATATATCGGTGCATCTTACTGAACTTTTGAGGAAGGAACAAGAGAATTGAATAGAACACAACATAGGAAAAAGAGAATGCTCTTGTTTAATTTGAAACAATTTTAATTTAGTCAAGCATGGTTTATTTGAGAAGATATAAAGCACATAACACCAATTTAGGGTCCGTTTGGATATGTTTTCTGAAAACAATTTTCTGAAAGTAAGTTATAAAGTTGTTTTGTGAGTATTGAAATTCTGAGTTTGTGTTTGGTTACTTTTATCTGAAAATAGTTTTCTGGAAAAAAAAAGGTTAAAATTTTGTTTGGTAAAATATTTTCAGAAAATATTTTTTTATGCTTGTGTCCATTTTGTGTCCCCATCAAATATGTCCATGTGTCCCAAAATTTTGTCCATGTGTTCATCAAATATGTTCCCAACAAAATTTGTGTCGGATACAGACATAACGGCTGCGACGAGGAGGGAATCGAGGACGACCACTTCGGGCCGACGTCGTGGTCGAGGTTCGACTTCAACAACAGGTCCTTGGTCAAGATCGACGGCGATGGAGCTAGGGTTTCGACTCCCACAATCGACGTCGAGGCCAGAGTCGAGGTCGACCTCCTCTAGCCGTCGTCTGCCACCTCGAGACCGTCTGGGACGACGACCTCCGCTTCGCGGACGCGGCCCGTTGCCCCTCCTCCGTCGCCCGAAGCCTCCTCCTCGAGTGCGAGGCAGCCGAGGCCCGCCGCGGGAGGGGGAGCGGTGGCAACGCCTCGGCGGAGGAGTCGGAACAGCCACCGCTGCCTCGGCGGAGGAGGAGGAGCAGCCTCGGCGGCTGGAGGAGCCGCAGCGGGAGGAGCCCACGAGCTCCGCCGCAGCGGTGGAGACCGACGATCTCGCGATGGTCGCAGCTGTCGCGGCGGTTGAGTTCGCAGCTAGGAAGTTGGGGAAGATGGTGGGGGCGGGGGTGTGAAGCTGCTGAGGAAAGAAGAAAGAAGAGGTTCAGAAAAATAAGAGGAGAGAGAAAGAAGGGGACTTGGGGGGGTGTGGAGGGGTGTGGGGTCCAGATTTTGGGAAAACCTCTTTCAGAAAAGAGGTTTTCTTTGCTTTCTAAAAGCAAAGTTATAACATTCACTTTCACAAAAAAAAAATTCCCAATGTAACATTGTGAGTGGAGTCGTCCAAACACTCTTTCTCCTCCTTTTTGCTTTATAACTCAGAAAACTGAGGTATAAAGCCTAACCAAACAGGCCCTTAGCCTCTATCACTGGAATTATACTTGTTGTAATCTTTATCCAATGCAAGAAGTATTTAAGATGGAACCGGAAAGCCTATACCAAATAATAAATCTCATCTTATTGAGTTACTCTTGTCTATAGAGCTAAGCTCTTTGCTATAGAGTTTAAGGTCATTCATCCAAGCACCCTCCAAGTCCCCCTATAAAGAGTCTAGTTGAAGAGGTAAAATTAGACTATTTAAAATAGGGAATAGCAGTTACCGCTATGACTCATTAAGTCAAAGAGTGAAAAGCAACGATGTTCTATATACATATTTGAACATTGAGTTCATAAAACTAGTGACAAGCACCAGTTCCATTTAATAATACATCATTATCATTACCGTTTCTTCTCTCACCCACAATGTCTAATACACAGAAGCCTTTTCTGCTCAGTAATGAATGTCGATTATGACAAAGAAGGGATTCAGAACCTCCTGTGATCTGCACCAAAGCACCTGTGCTAAAGAACCCGCGACCCTGTTGCTTCCGTGTACGAGCCGGCCTCCGCAATTTCGTCCACATGCAAGCTAATCCAGCCGTGCTGATCCTTCTAAAGTCTTTCGTAGTGGTAGTCTATAGAAGGGTGACACAAGAAGTTTAAGGTTTGTGAGGCCAAAAAACTAATGCTACAAACAACTAGAGGGATGACCATTGTTTTAAATGTCGGCCTAACACATCGATTGTGAGAGGACCACGACACTGCAATGCATCTTTTATCTTTTCTGTCATATTGGAATATCTCTGCAGGCATATTGAGCTTGGACCACAATATATGTCAATACCTCCATCATCATCATCATCATCATCCAAGCCTTCTCCCATTAGAGTAGGGTTCGCTATGGAGCTTGGACCACAATATATGTCAATTGTCAATAACTAATGTTGTTAAATGTCTTCGAATTCCACAAAAGACAATTCAATGGATTTTGTAAGCATAATGGGTCTGTACCAGTATAACAAGTTACATGTATGCTATTAACTTGTTATAAAAGCATAGTTACCTAGATTGCGGTTCTCTTCACTATTTGTAGGGGTATAGTGTATCCTTAACCTGGTTTGCCCGTTCGTTTAAGAGCGGTATGATTGTATGTGTTATATATATATATATATATATATATATATATATATATATATATATATATATGCCCCCCGACCCGCTCGCCGGGGGGGGGGGGGGGGGGGGGGGGGGGGGAAGGAAGCCAGAAAGGAAAGGGGGGGTCGGGCGGCCCTCCAGGCGGGAGGGCGCTGGGCGAGATGACTATGGGGTCGGGCGGACCCCCCCAGGTGACGGCGGCGGCCTCCCCAGGCGGGAGGGGGCTGGGGGGGGGGGGGGGGGGGGGGGGGGGGGGGGACGATGAAGGGGGGGGGAGGGGGGGGAGTCGGACGAACCCCCCCCCCCCCCCCCCCATGGGGAGGCGGAGGGCGGGTAGCCACAGCGGCGGCGGCCACTGTTGTTCCGACGGCGGGAGTCCAGGCAGCGGGGTCGGGTGCGGAACGGGGAGGGTCGGGCGGACCCTCCCAAGACGGTGGTCCGGCGGCCATTCTCTCGGACATTCCCAATGCTCCGATTTATGAATTCAGGTCTGGATCTAGGACTCGGGATGGCCGTGGCGATGATGACGGTTGGACGACGGTGGTGAGACATCGCCCAGGAGGGAGAAGAGGGGTCCAGACACAATTAATGGGTCGGATGGGCCCAGGTAGGAACGGGAATAGGCCACCTACCGGCCAAGGAGGACCCCGACGAACGGGAGGTGGATCGGGCCACACAGAGTCTGGATGGCGACCCAAGGTGACGGCGGCAGAGAAAGGTAAAGATATTGATGGGAGAATCGGGAATCAGGGTCCGGTGCCTCCTGGTGCCAATTCCCGCACGATCACAGATGGGCCGAGCCCCAAATCTTGGAAGGACGTTTGCATGCCGGTGGGGACCAAGAGCCCGACGTCGATGGAGTATGTGCCACCGATGAAGGTGGGAGGAGGTCTCCGGACGTATTTTCCAGCTGAGGAGATTGCTGAGGTAACAGACTTCTGGAAGAATACGCTGGTGATGTATGTTGGGGAGTAAACCATTCTATGGTCAGATACGGGAGTATGCAGAGCGGGTATGGCGCCCCAAGGGGAGCATGGAGATATTTTCCAGAGAAAATGGGTTCTATTTTGTGAAGTTCGGCTTGACGGAGGACGTGACCAGGATTATACAAGGAGGGCCCTGGTCCTTTGATGGGAGGCTCATTATTCTGAATGAGTGGACACCTGAGTTGAGATGTGAGAAGGAGGTTCTAAATATGATACCTGTTTGGATTTCCTTCCCTGAGTTCTCAGTGAAATACTGGAGCATCCTACTGCTCATGAGATTGGCTAGTTTGGTTGGCAAGCCGATTAAGACGGATGAGGCTACGGCTTTCCGTACTAGACTGATGTACGCTAGGATATTTGTGGACATAAAGGCGGGGATGGAACTCCCGAATATCCTTGAGTACCAAGTGGCATCCGGAGAGGTCCTGACACAGGTTGTGGAGTATGATTGGGTTCCCCCAATGTGTTCTCATTGTGAGTGCTTTGGCCACTTACCTAGTGCATGCTCGTATGGAGGGAGGGAGACAGCCAGATCCTAGGAGGTACGGGGGGAGACTAGTCCCGACACCGCAACGGCGACTGAAGACAGACCAGCAGGAGAGGATACTCCGATGGCCCTTGCAGGTAGACCGGAGTCAGACCCCCAGCCGCTACAGGAGGCTTCGCAGGTGACGATGGTGGAGTTCACGGGCCAGAGGAGTATGGTGACCAGGGGTATGCTGACCTTAGCTAGTAGTCAGAATGGGGGTTCTGTCCCTGCTGTGGCACAGGTGTATTGTAGAAAGAGGCACGCCCCGTCTCCTCCGGAAGACGTGCTTTCTGCGAGGGAGCCTGAAGATCAGACTGTGGCCAACCCTAATTAGGCCTTGACTCTCTCTAGGATACAGGCACACCTCACCCCGTCTTTCAATATGGTGGAGGATCTAGCCGAAACGGACGAGACACTTCCCTCGGGTGTCAGTCTATGTAACATTCAGGGGGACCCCCACATTAATTAATTAATGTCGGTCCTCTCCTGGAATGTCCGTGGAGGGTGCTCTCTGGGGAGATGGAAGGAGATTTGTGGAATTCTGAAGCGGAAGAAGTGTGACATCTCGATCCTGTTGGAGTCGAAGATTAGGGGGTGACGGTGCTTGCTCGCGGACCACTGCTAACTGGGAGCAAATCCACAACTTGGACCTCTGTGATATTGCTAGGATTTGGGTGAGGTGGAACTGCGATAGTTGGGAGGGAGAACAAGTTTTGAAGTCTGAACAGCTTATTGCCATCTCCTTTGTGAATAAAGGAGGGTTTCGATTCATCCTGGGAGCGGTATATGGGCACAATGATAGGAGGCTCCGGGAGTCCATGTGGGGAGACATTGCTCGTGTTGGTCGCATAGCAGACCATCTGCACCTCCCACTGCTTCTGATGGGGGACTTCAACGCTCTGCTACATCGACGGGAGAAGGTGGGGGAGCGTCCGGCATCTGACCAAATCCTCTTCGATTTCCAGCAGTGTCTCCTCCAGTCCAGACTGATAGGGCTAGAGAGGACGGGGGACATATGGACTTGGCACAACAAGTCGATCGGCAACAGGATTGCGTGTCAGCTTGATAGGGCTTTGAGAAATAGCGAATGGTTTAGCTACTTTCCGAACTCTGTGGCTGAGGGGCTTGCTGCTGGTACTAGTGATCACTCCCCGATCCGGGTAGGCTTATATGAGAGACTCACTTGGAAAGGCCGTCCGTTCCGGTACAACAATAGCTGGTATCTCTCTGCGGGTTATGAGGAAGCGGTGATGGGGGGGCTGCAGCACACTCAGGAAGGCACAGCACAGTACCGCATGGTACACAAACTGAAAAGATCGAAGAGAGCTATTCGGGCCTGGGTGAAGTCGCTGCCACGGACTTCCCTGGAGGCTAAGGAGGCTGCCCGAGAGGTCCAGAAAGCTTTACAGGCAGATATGATGAGCGGTGAATTGGCGGCCAAGGAGAAGGATCTGATTGGGGAGGTGAACATTCTGAGGCTTCAGCAAGAGATTAGCGCGGCCCAACGGGCCAAGTGTTCCTGGCTGAAGGATGGGGATAGATGTACCAGGTTCTTCTATGATGTGATCCGTACCAGGCAGCACAGGAACAGCATTCCCAGACTCCTCAATGGTGAGGGCAGGCTTGTCGGAGATCCGATAGAGATTCAGGAGGAGGCAGTCAGGTACTACTCGGACCTGTATCATCAGTCAGACTATCTCTCCACGTTCCAGAATCTTGTCCCAAAGAGGCTGGTGACACCCTTTGGGAATAGTCTACTGTTGGCCCCTATGACTATGGAAGAGGTGGAAGCTATTGTGATACAGGCAGATCCCAATAGGGCCCCGGGGCCGGATGGCTTCTCTAGTGGGTTCTATAAGCGACACTGGGGCTTGCTTAAGTTCCCAGTCCTGGAGGCGGTGCAGGAGTTCTTCTTGGAAGGAAAGTTGCTGAAAGAGCTGAACCACACATTTCTGATCTTGGTCCCAAAGAAGGAGGGCGCGACATCCCTTGCTGACTTCAGACCTATTGCGTGTTGCAATTATCTGTATAAGATAATTACACACCTTATGTGCCGGCGCATGAAAGGGATTATGCAGGGGCTGGTTTCACGAAATCAGGCGGCTTTCATCAAGGGTCGTTCGATAGCTGAACACAGTCTACTGGCCCACGAGATGGTGAGAGGCTTCAACAAACCAGGGGGGATGAAGGCATATATGAAGCTTGATCTAAGGAAAGCCTATGACACTGTAAATCGGGACTTTCTCTGTCACCTTATGCTTGCCATGGATTTTGATGAGGTGTGGGTAGCGAGGGTGAGGGAGTGCATCTGCTCTCCCACATTTTCGGTACTCATCCAGGGTACTCTATACGGATTCTTCATGAGCAATAGGGGCCTTCGGCAGGGAGATCCTCTATCTCCGTACCTGTTCACACTTGTGATGGAGTACTTCACTTGTTTGATGGATCTGGCAGTACATAGCAGGAAGATTGTCCCTCTCTTCAGGTTGGTACAGCCAGTGGTGTCTCACTTAATCTATGCTGATGATCTATTGGTGCTCTTACAACCATCTATGAGAGGGATGCGTGCGGTGTCAGAGATTATGGAGGAGTTTGGACGGATGTCTGGACTTCAGCTGAATAGGGATAAGAGCAGTCTATTTTAGTGCTCGGTGTTCTTTGAAGGAGGAACAGGCCCTGGCTTTGGGAGTGGAGAAAGGTGACTTTTCGGTCAAATACCTGGGGGTACCGCTGACTGTTAATTACGCTCGGGATCTGGATTGTCATAGTCTGGTGGAGTTTGCGCAGAGGAGGGTCGAAGGTTGGCAGGCGGCTGGACTTTCCTTTGGCGGTCGTATTAAGCTAGTGCGGTCTGTCATATCTGGCATTGCTATGTTCTAGTTGCAATCGATTCAGATCCCGGTAGCCACCATCCGGAAGGTGGAGGGCATATGTGCAAATTTCATCTGGCGTGGAGGAATGCAGGCGATCTCCTGGGAGCAACTGTGCCGGCCTAGGGAGGAAGGGGGGTGGGGTTGAGACCACTGATATCGGTTCGGGAGGCCTCTGGGTTGAAGATAGCGTGGCAGTTCATCAAGGACGGCTCTCTCTGGGCAGAGTGAATGGCCGATAGATATCTGCGACGGAGAAATTTTTGGGGTTGTGGGTTAGATAACAACTTTTCGGTCCCCTTCAAGGCGATCCTTAGATGTAGATCGGTTCTTCAGTCTACTATTTGCCGGGTCATACGGGATAGGGAGAACACCGATCTTTGGCTTAATCCTTGGATGGGCAAGAGATCCCTGCTGGAGTCCTTCGGTGAGCATATGGGCAGAGAGGCAGGCAGAGGGCTAAAATGCAAACGTATCCTCGGAGATGGGACTTGGAGCCCAGAGGACTACTAGTACACAGCACATCTTAGAGAGGAGATCCGCCAGGTGCCTATTGATCCTCACCAGCCTGGAGATTTTTGGAGATGGGACCCGCCGGATGCTGATGGGGGTACAGGAGGTTTCCGCTTCAAAAGCTGTTACGATCTGGTCCGGACTCTACACGACAGGATTGCGGACTGCGACTTCATATGGGGAAAGGGGTAGCCCGCAAGATGCAGCTCTGTTGCTACAAACTGTTGTTAGGCCGGTTGCTGACGAAGGACAGACTTCTTAGATTTTGGGTGCAGGTCTCTGACCCGAAGTGTCCTATGTGGCGTAGAGGACGAATCCATGGGACACCTCTTCTTTGAGTGTCCTGTGGCTTGGCAGATTTGGGCTGAACAGTGTGGAAGGTCGTTGGAAGGAGGAGGAAATGATAGAGATATCCGGGGGATCCTCTCCTAGATCAAGGATCGTCGAGGTATGGAACAGGGTTGGGCCAAGACGGCCAGAGTCCGCCTTGCAGCATCGGTCTGGCATGTTTGGCGAGAACGTAACAGGCGGATCTTCGAGGGCCTTAAAATCCCCCTGTATGAATTCTACATAATTTAGAATTCGATGTATCTGTAATGGCCCCTTAACCGGGGTTGGAGAGTTGGGAGAATAGTGTATTGTAATACCTTTACTGAGATTTGCGATGGAATAAATTTTACCCTTATTCCAAATATATATATATATATATATATATATATATATATATATATATATATATATGGAGAGCTCGCAGGCGATCGGGAGCGACGATCGCGGAAACCCTAAGGGGTCCCTTCCGTGGGACCCCGACACAGCCAGCGACGGCGGCACGCCTGGCGGAAGCACGACGGGGGCCGCCCCGGCCAAGGCTGGTCCTGTGGTCAGCAGGGCTCGCGTCGGCGGTGGAGGCACGGGAGGAGACTGCTCGAAAGAGGGCGGTTGTGGCACAGACGGAGGGGGGTGGCGCTGGCGGAGGCAGCTGCGCTGGAGGCAGCAGCCCAGGCAGAGCCGGAGGCAGCGGGCCCCCCAAATCGGGGGGAGGGCGCCGGGGGTGGCAGATACGGCTGCGGCGAGGGAGACTCGTCGACGGGCAGCATGGTGGCGTCATCGTCGACGGGAACGGTAGCAACGTCCGTTGGGCCCCAGATCTGACGGGGTCGTCGGATTTCCAACCTGGATCTGTATCTGGATCCCGTGGGGACAGATGGAGAGCGGTGGTTGCACGACGGTTACGAGACGTCGGGGTGGCAAGACTAGGGGCAAAGAGGGTGGCGTTCAGACTCACTCAAAGGCGAGCTACACTTCTGAAAGGCGAGCGGATGAGGGTTCGGAGGGGGGGCGGAGGATGTCTCATGCCCCCGCAGTCCCTTCCCGGGCGGGGAATAGTACTGTTGGAAGATCGGTCGGGTGGCGCCCTAAGGTGGCTGAGACAGATAAAGGGAAAAGAAAAGCGGTAGACTTGGGAGGTCAGGGAGCAGGGTCCTCTCCTCCTGTTGTCGTAAATCGGTCCCAAGGGACGGCTCCCCGCCCTGTGGGAAAGTCCTTGGCTGACATATGAAAGCCGGTGGGTATCAAAAGCCCTACCTCTATGGAGTTTGTGCCACCAAAGAAAGTAGAGAGTGGCTTTCGAGCCTCGTTCCCTGCGGAGGAGATTACGAAGGTGACTGCTTTCTGAGAGAACACGTTGGTCATGTACGTGCTGGGGAACAAGCCCTTCTATGGGCAAATCTGGGCGTATGCGGCTCATGTCTGGCAGCCCAAAGGAAGCATGGAGATATTTGCCAGAGAAGATGGATTCTACTATGTGAAATTTGGGCTAGCAGACGATGCCACCAAGATCCTTCAAGGAGGGCCATGGACGTTTGATGGCAGGCTGATCATCCTGAAAGAGTGGACACCGGATTTGCGATGTGAGAAGGAAGTTCTCAATGCTATCCCTGTTTGGATACGCTTACCGGAGTTTCCAGTAAGATATTGGAGCATTTCATTGCTCATGAGGCTTACCAACTTAGTGGGCAAACCGATTAAGGCTGATGATGTTACAGCCTTTCGATCAAGGCTGATGTATGCTCGGATGTTCGTCGAGATCAGGGCTAGTGGGGAGTTACCGAGTATATTGGAGTATGAGGTTCCTTCTGGGGAGGTCCTAACCTAGATAGTGGAGTACGAATGGATTCCCCCAGCCTGTTCACACTGTGCTTGCTTCGGGCACCTTGACAGTACATGCCCAACAGGTGGGAAGTCGGTTGCACCTTCGGAGTCCACTGAGGAGCCTGGACCATCACGGACGATGGAGACTACCGCAGGGGACACGAGCGCTGAGGACATCATGCAGGAGGGTGACCGGCCAATGGAGGAGGCTAGTGGCCTGAGTCTGACTATCTTACCTCAGCCGGTACACACTAGCGGGGCTATAGTCACTATTTCGGCTCAGAGGAGCATGGTTACCAAAGGCATGGCGGCTTCGAGGCGAGAGCATCGAGGAGATGGAGGTTCATCCGATGAGAGAGTTTACAGCAGGAAGAGATGTGCGGGCCCTATACGAGACCGGCCCCACGCCGTTGCACTCACCCTTGCACCGATGCAAGGTGAATGCTTACCATCCTTCCCTGTCATGTTAAAGATAACATACTAAAGCAGATATACGAATCGAACCAAACATAACCAATGTACCCACCCTTGCGTTGACGCAAGATGAATATGCATCGCCTTTGCATAAGATATAAATTAGCATGCCGCTGATCTATATGAAGATTAATGGCATTCCGAGCCATAATGGACTACATCTCGTGATAAGACGGCGATTACTTCGCGTTCGGATTACTAGTCCTTACCGAAGGTCCTGAATTATCCAAGTATTGTGACGTGCCATCTCAATAGTAGGTCGCAAGCCTTCTAAATGAAATGTCCCATAATACCATGCACTCTGAAGCACCATAATTTTCTCCTAGGTCGAACGGTCCCGGTGCCCAGGTTAACTCGTTCGAGGAAAGCAAACCTGTGCACAAGTTATCCAAGTTCGTGACCATGCCAATGCATAAACATACCGAAATTTAGTAAGGCAAAGAAACGTATATACTCGCAACAATCTATCGTCTCGCGTTATCACTACATATCCGATCAATGTTCTGAATGGCGACCCGCGGGCTACATATCGAGACACCGTACCTCAATCAACCGATTTGGGTACCGCACCCCTTTCAACAGTCTCTCGTGGTTGTGAACCATAACTGTTCACTTCACTGATGAAGCCTACAATTGGCATATCAACAGTTCCGTAACATTTGTGCCACGACTGTTCGCTTCGCTGACGAAGCCCACCTTCCGTATATCGACAGTTCCGTAGCGTGCGCCACAACTACCCATTCAATGTTCTACGACTCATGCAATGATGCACTCGCCGATATAGTCCTTCGATGTTCTACGACTTAGTGTTCAATGATCTCCGACTCGTGCACTTGATACATGCCTCGATACGGTTATTCGATGTTCACTGACTTCGCGACCTATGTTCTCTGATTCGTGCACTCGATGCACGTCTCGATACAATTATTTAATGTTCAATGTTCTACGATCAATGTTTTATCTTAGTATTCGACACATACCACGATTTCTACTTATCCGAACCACGCATATAGGAATCCATAAAGATACAAGTACATCAGATACAAGGGTACATTTTATTAGGACATGAAGGAGTTAGAAAGAAGGGTCAGAGTCCGCCCACCTTTTACTATTTGGCCGATCGTCTCGTCGAGGCGATCCAGCTCGACTCCTTAACTTTGTGATTCAATGCGTTGCACGATCCAACATATCCATACAAGCACTCCATGTTTCTTCGAACTAATCGACTGATCCGACCTATCGTGCCCATGCCTCAGCTCGTTGCAAGGAACTCCGCACACTACCTGCACATGAAACCAAACCAAATCAATACCTCTTCAAATCAAAGACTCATCGTAATGCACCGTGTGGTGTAGGGCATTACACAACCAAGTGGACGGTACGGTCCTCATGAGATTCGAACACCTGAACCTGCCAACCTTCGTGTCCGACACTGAAGCTCTCTAGTACACGTGCATCCTCAAGCAAAACATCTTGCACTGTGTACGTCGTCGATGACCCACGGCTCCCCTGAACTATGTGAATGATGATGAACCCGCCTCTGATTGAGTTTGCTACAAATCTTGATCTCCTCCCTGGCTTCGAACTGTTGAAACTAATGGCTCTCCGTAAAACCTTGGCAAACCACCTGTCGCCAAAACCGGATCCATATAACAACCCCTACCTGGAGACTGACCAGTTGCCATGGGACTGACAGACTAACCCTCAATCTTTGACTCATCACCAATCGTCACTTTATCTCGACGAACCGAATCCTCCGTATCTCTCAAAACATCTCGAAGACCCTCCTCAGTAAGTTTCCGATGATCCAACTCCGATCAAATATCCCTTGAGCCTTCATCTGGTGTCTGTAGCCTGCATGTACAACTCAACGGCTTGAGCCTGTACATGCCACAACACAAATCTTCTCGAGCCAGCTGTTGGAAACCCTTCGCAATCATCCAATCTTTGTCCCCAAACAAACTGCAATAGCCATCATCTGCCAGCCTCCCTTCTGAAACCAAGTTGTACCACAAACTCGGTACATGTCGCACCCCCCTGAGGACGAACTTCTCACCAAACTCCGTCGTCAAGTACACATCACTGATACAAACAACTGCAGCCGTCCTCTTGTTGCCCATCTTTATACGTCCAACCTGCTGCCGCGATATGACGTGAAGATCCTCCTCTACGGAGTGGCATGATACGATGCCACTGTGTCCATGACCCAGTCACCGTCATGTCACATGACACGTACCACTAGGTTCCTCTGCATCATTGCTGCGATGATGATATCTCTGATTGCTGTGAGATCCTCCTGATCATCCTTGCCTTTTGCCTTCTCAGCTTTAAGTTCCATGTAGTTTCTCTTGATATGACCCCTTCCGCCATAGTGATAGCAGCTCTCTTTGCGGTCCACAGTCGCAAGATTTAGAGAACTCCATGTCCCTACCTGTAACTCGATCGGGTCTTCCCTTTCTGTAGGAAGTCGCTAGAGCGGACTCATGAGACAATTCAACTTGTTTGTATCTGACCTCCTCATTCAACAAGCTACTTTTGACTACCTCCATCGTGACAACTCTATCTGGTACGGAGTTGCTCACAAAACCACCAACGTCTTCCAACTTTTCGACAAAAAAGTCAAAAGCAGTATGGCCTGAAGCTCATCATCAATCACCATCTTCATCGCAGACAGCTGATTGATGATACCCTGAACCTCGTTCAGATATTGTGCCATTGGGGCACCCTCCGTGTACTTCGAGTTGACGAATACGAAACGCCTTATTGCCAGCCGTCTTCCTTTTGTACAGCGAATGCAACTTCTCCCAAAATACTTTTACAGAACTCTCTATGGAGACGTGATAAAGCACTGAATTGTCCAACTATTAGCGGATGAATCCAACGGCCTTCCGACCCCTTTGTCCGATGGCTTTGCGTTGTCGCCCTCCAACGGACCATACAAGAACTTGCACCAGAGTAGATCCTCCATACGTGACTTCCAAATCGTCAAATGCTCTCCTATGAGGGTAATCATATGAGTGTTCATCTGCTCTATAGACATGGTTGCCAGAAACCCAAAAGCTCTGATACAAGATGTTGGAAATCGAACACATCCTACAAGCGCTCCGATACCGTATCTGAGATGTTGTCGCAGCAAAAACTTAGGCCAACCCACCTAAAATAACCAATCTCCGTCCAACGAACACCAAACACAGATAAAGACAAATATATGGTAGTGAGTACGTCACCTGGTTAATCTTAATCTATATAACTAAGATAAAATTACAAGATTGACAAAAATCAATGTTGAACCATTTTTTTAATAGGTTCAATCCCCTCACCACACCCAAGAAGTAACGACAAAGATTACAACGAAATCACTCAACTCGTAGCAATCTCCCTAACCGAAGTTAACGACTCCTCGATCAGATCTCCTCCTTCCTCTTGTTTTGTATGGCAAAGCCCTAAGAGCAAGCTGCAGATTTTCTCTTAGATCTCCTGTAGACGAGCACCCTGAATTTCAACTTTATGCTATGCTTTGTGCCTCCACCCTCACCTCATATGAATAGGATGAGAAACCTAATCTTAGGTCATAATAGGATTTTCTATATAGAAAACCCTAAAACAAGAATCATATTACACCTAAAATAGCCAAGCACTAATTATGGACATCCAAATCTAACCAAATCAAATATTTAACCAGATTTGGACTCCACAAATATGTTGTTACCAAATCCAGACTGGACTCCAACAAATGGGTGTCCCAATTATGTTACCTCTCTTATGCATGCAACACATTTTTTATTTAAAAAATTAAATAATTATTGATACCAAAAGTTGCATGCCTGTGAGAGGAGACAGAATTAGGACACTCATTTTGGGGACAGCAGATATGCTCTCCCAGAATCTCTGGACCGACCCTGCTTTTTATTAATATGCATTACATCAACCAATTAAGACTCATATGGCAAATAAATTCACACTTTCCCCGTCAAGAGTTAAAACTTGTATGTAACAGAATAAACATCCATGATTTAAATTGAGGTGGTGGAGGATTTGTAAACTTTTGTGAATCAGTAATGTTACACCGGAATTGTCCGATTAACACAACGATGGATATGCTGAACCATTGGGAATATGTTGTAAAAAAAAAAATTTGAGGCATCTGCTCCCTTTTGGCTGTTAGAATGGCCGGTATGGACCTTCGGCTATGTTTACAACCTAAAGCCTAAACTGGGAAAAAGAACCAGTTCTATTATCCTACATCATTCATCATGCAACCTTTATTTTTCTAATTCTCTCTCTATTTTGCACGATGCATAAATGGGACTTCAATCACATTTACATATCAGCTGCCAACTCTCCAAACAATTGTATTAAATGAGACATTAATAACCTTTCTAGCTGCCAAATTATATTTAATTAACGCATTAAAGATTGGAAAAGAGGCGATTGAGGAAAGTATTTCTCGAACTAAAATGTTTCAACTCGAGCAAACTTTTCAAGAAGCAGCTGCTTACAATTAATACCACTACTTGATCATAAATTTCCAAATTGGTTCTGTTACTAGTATACCGACAAGCTAATCGTGGCTACACTAAAGATTTCAAGGAGCAAAAAATAGTACCCGCACTTGTCGCAGAGAGCAGCAAATCCTCCCGACCTCAAAGCCCACCCCTTCCTCCACTCGACGGAGGGCGCCGTGGCTGCGCATCCACCGTTCATGCATCGCTTCGACGCCATCACCGGCCGTCCGAAACCGCCACCAACCTGTACAAGAATTTCAGTTGCGTATACTAAAAATAAACAGAGAACGAAGAAAAAAAAAATTGGGGGCAGAAGTCACCTCTACTTATATTTACTGTTGTTGCCACCGGATCTCACTTACAGTTCCATGGACGAAATCCCATGGATTTATTCTGGAGGAGGGAAAGAGAGATCGAAAGAGGAGAGCTTTATTTAATCAGAAGATATTTCCAACCCCTAATAAAATGCATGCACGACAGCAGCAGAACAGAAGAGGACACTTGAAGTTCAAGGCAAGCACTGCTCTGTCATTCTCTTTCATTACTTTATTTTTATTATTTAATTCAACTGAACTGCTGTGCTGCCGTAGGAATATAGAATAGGATTGAAAAAAAATAAAAAAGAGGGTTTGTTAAATTATTGTATCAAATCCGCTTGGATCCTAACTTATTTTTGTATATGTCCCCAAACCTTTGTTATTTGCTTGGAAATTCTCCAAGTAGCTAACAAACAAACTCTTGGTGCAATTGAGTATTTTTTGTGAACAGATTGCCTTTATTAAGTCGATGCTCACTTATTTAGACATGTGAAAAGATTTACCATAATTCTAATTCTCCTCATATATCAACGAGATTGAATAAGTGAAAAAACGAAACTGAATAGTGACTATATATCAAAAAGAATAAAACAAACCAAAAACGAAGAACGTCCGCCACTCCACAATCCCAACCTTATGGGTGTTGGAAAAAATAAGACATTTTTTATTTTTGTGATGAGATAAAAATAAACTAAAATAAATGGAAGAAAACAGAAAATAAGAAAGCACACATACATGTTGGAGTTTTTCTTTTAACATGAGAAGAGAGCTTGCTCTCAACACATGCCTAGTGATTTTTTAGTCTCACATTGAAAAATACTATGAGTCGTATCTCTATATATACTTGGTATGTTGTTGAGATGTGCACATGGGGTGGTGACCCTAAAGAGGGAACCATGTGGCGTAGCGGTTGGCGGTACGCGTATAGCGCATGTGCACGCGGTAGCAGTTGGCGCCATTGGCACACGTTGTGCGCAGTTGACTTAAATCGTGTCTGTGCACGATTTGAGCAGTTACAGAATGTTTGAGACGGTTTTTTTCCACGTCCGAATGTTAAAATTATTCAATAATAGGAACCACATATGTAAAATTAATTGTGTTGGGCGATCTAAATAATTAAGCCAAATTAAAGTGGTCTATTTGAAAAATTGGCTTAAGGGTATAATTGTCATAGAATTAATGTGTAGATACCGAAGATAAATCTAATTTGATGACGGGCCGAATTAGAAATATCAATATATATATATATATATATATATATATATATATATATATATATATATATATATATATATATATATATATATATATATTCATTAGGGTTATGGTCCCAACTTATACGGCCACCAAAAGAGATGTTCTCTTTTTCTGTTCTGCATCCCCATCAACAAAAAGAGAGGGACAAAGGATTCGGATTCTTCTTTGTCATTAAGGGTCATAGCAAGTTGGAAGATCGAACCCCATAAAAGGACGATCACTTCAAGATCCATCAAGTCTAGTAATGGATTCAGGTACGCTTCCGCAATTTAATTTATGTTCTTCATCTCATGAATCAACAAGCATTATTTTCCAACAAGTAGTATCAGAGCCTCCATGTTTGATTCTTGAGTTTGAAGTTTCAGATCAATATTTTTTTCTGTTGTTCTGGAACCCTAGATCTTTTGATCTGATTTAATTAGGGTTCCAATTGTTTAATTAAAATTTTGTATGATCCACCGAACAATTTTATGTAGAATCACTCTGAGTTGATTCCTGCTTTCATGCGTACTTCATGTTCTATTGTAAAATATCAACTCAATATCTCCTCAAATAATTTTAATTAAAGATGATGTGTGTTCAATGATTGTGCGTACAAACCCTATTCATTGGGGAAGACTTGCTGAATTCTAATACTTATAACACTTCATGATAGCACAGTTAGCACTAGAAAGTTTTTTTTTTTTTCTAAATCCACTTAGTTAATAAACATAGAAGTTTGTGCATATATTCATGCATATTCTATTTATATAATGCACAAACGGAATCTATGTTATTTCTCAATTTATGAATTAGGGTTTAGAATTTTCGTGTGCTATTGTAAAGTTTTGATTTTTGGGACATATGTTTTGTTGTCAAAAGAAAAACGTGGTTAGGATTTATAATATTTTAGGCAATGAGACTTTCGATTGTTCAGTGTGATTTTGAAGGAAAAGTGTCGTCTTAAGCCGAGTGCTTATTCTCTGTAGAGAGAGATATTGATCTAACAATGTTTATTTTTGGTTTTCGATTTTTCTCCTTTTTTGGCCGTTTTATGCCAACAGAGAAATTCGATTATTGATGTAATGCATGTGGTTCGTATTACGTATCTTGGTATACGTGTACGTATTTTGACTCGTATTGCATGTCTTCCTGCTTGGTTTATTTGGCATTTTCATTTCTTGGTTCACCTTGGGATTGGTTCGGCTAGGCTTGGGTTTGCTTATTTGGTTCATCATGAACCAAGTGGAGAACCCCTACCTGCCACCACCATCTCCATTTATTAACCCCAACCACCTTTCTCTCTCTTTATTCAATTTCTCATCACTACTCTTCCTCTTCTTCTTCCTCACCGAACCCCCACCGTAGGCAAGTGTAACTTGCTTCATGAAGGAACTCCCATTTTATTGTTCCATTTTCTTCTCCACAAGATTCTAAGCCTCTTTAGTATTTAGTGTTTTCAAATTCCATGGCTCATTTCATATAGATCTAAGTTTCTAGTATTTTCGACCTTCTTAGTTTTGATCTACTAAAATAGCTTGTTTTCGAAAATTAAGAGTTTCATGTAGTAGACCTCTTGTATTTTGACATAGTCTTTTTCTTTCTTATCAACCTTGAGGATAGCCTCATGATAGTCTACCTTGAGTTTGGCTATCTCTTCCGTATTACCAGTAGTAGACGTCTCTTTAATGTCTTCAATAAGACTGGACAGTCTAGCTATCTCGGTTGTGTATGCCTTAATCTCTTTTCGAGATTGCTTATACTTGTCAAGCACAGTTCTGTGTTCTTCAAGTAGTTCGCTAAAGATATTTTCTAATTCATCGAAAGTAAAGTCATCATACAAAGGGTTTGAGGATACCTTATCAAAAGCCATAAGACAGACATTGGCATTTCCACAGGGTCTGTCTTCTTCCTCTGTGTCACTAGCATCACTTTTATGCCAGATGCTTGTGTTAGCATACTTTCGACTGGTTGTTGCTTTTATGCTTGATCTTAATCTATCGTATGGACTGCTTTTCTTCGAAGTTGGACAGTCCTTCTTCATGTGCCCTGATTTCTTGCATCCAAAGCATATTGTTTCATCTTTATTGCTTTCTAGGATAGCTCTCTTCCTTCTGTTTGATTTCTCAAACTTCAGGAATTTTCTGAAGTTCTTCACTAGTAGGGCTTGTTCATCACCACTTGATGATTCTTCCTCAAAATTATTGCATGTAGATTTTTTGGCTTGAGCTTTGAAGGCAATAGACTTTTCTTTTGGGGTTGCTTCTTCAAACTCTTGCAGATCAAGCTCATGGGTCATGAGCTTACCTATCAGTGTTTCTAGAGACATGGTGGTGAGATCGTTTTCTTCAATGATTGTTGTTGCCTTCGGGTTCCAGTTCTTGGTTAGAGCCCGTAGGATCTTCTCATGATTACTGTAATCCTTACCAAGAGATTGCAAAGGATTAGTAATATCAAGAAAACGTGTGAACATCTGTGTAATTGACTCACCAGATTTTATCTTAAAAGATTCATACTCTTGTGTTAGTCTACTGATTTTGGATTCCTTCACTTGGGAAGTACCTTCATGAGTTACCTCAAGAAGTTTCCAAATCTCGTGAGACGTTTTACAGGTTGAAACTCTGTTGAATTTTATTTTGTCAATTGCACAGAACAGTGCGTTGATGGCACGAGCATCTAGACTAGCCTTTGCTTTTTCAGCCTCTGTATATTTGTCATGAGGCTTGTCTACAAGCTGGCCATCAACTACTGTAGGTGCCAATTTTTTATAACCGTCAACAACTATAGACAAAAGATCAAAGTCAAGAGACTTTAAGAAGAAAGTCATTCGTGTTTTCCAGTAGGTATAATTTGTACCATCAAATAGTGGGGGTCTATTTGTGGATTGCCCTTCACCGTTGAATATTGATTTCACGGCTGCCATATATACTCTCTGAGGTTTGTTATATTAGAATATAACCTGCTCTGATACCAATTGTAGGACCGTTGAGCACCTCTAGAGGGGGTGAATAGAGTGAGTGCAAGTACAGCACAAAATAATCACCAATTTAAAAATTAAACAGATAACTATGGCAGTAAGTAAGAGACGGTAAATAAATATAGCAAGAGTAAGAGAGATCAAACTCAGTGACACAGCGATGTACACTGGTATCCCTCTGAGAGGACTAATCCAGTCTCGAGTACTCTTGCTCGATGTTAATCCACTAAGGCACAAGCTAATTGAGAGCTTGTAGTCTCTTACAACACCGTGCTTGGTGACAAGTGCACGACTAACTTCATAACACCGTGCTTGATGACGAGCGCACGACCGGCTCCACAATAGAGATAATTTGTGTACTTTGAACAACCTCTTTACAACTCTTGAGAACCAAAAGACTCTAGATCGAAATAGATATTACTGGCTTTTGGTTAAGAGGAGTGTAGGTGTGATATGAAAACTTTTGATTGGGTAAAAACACTTATTGAATAGAGAAGAGAAGATGAAGAATGAATGAGTGATTTGAAATGAAAAACTCTCTTCTATTTATAGGTGTTTTCTAGAACTGAACTCGAGAATAGTTCTGGCAGAGTTCTGATGCAAAGATTTTGCATATGAACGTTGCATGCAGATTTGGAGGCAACAAATATTTGAATTTAAACAGACCGAACTCGGGCCGAACTCGGTTTGAGTTCTGTCTAGGAAAATATTGAATATTTGTCAAATTTTGTTGCGAAAATAGATTTTAACTTTTTGGTGGATGGAGTACGAATAGGTAGGCTTTATAGAAAATTCGACTAAGATTAACCTAAGCCAGTATTACCTAGTCGATCTTATAATTTATATCCTAAACTCAATAAAGATAAAATACATAATAAATTGTAAAATGACTATGACTGGATTTCAATGAAAGTAAGCTTCAGACTGATGATTTACGTGCTTGATGATGTAGTAGTACGCTTGTTGATATTGATTTCACAAGTCCTGAAATGATTAGCAGCAGTTCGTATATTTTGTGTATTGACTTAAGTTCATGTCGATTATTAAAATCGGGTGTAACCATGGAATGGGCCAACATGACTATCTTTTACTTTTTTTGGTTATTAATTAAAACATATTTATTTATTTATTTTTGTTCTCTTTTCAGCTAGTGTTGCTACAATATCTGCTAATCCGAAATCAATTCTAATGCTTAACAGGACAAACTTCAAGGACTGGAAAGAGAACATTTATATTGTTCTCGGCTGCATGGATCTAAACCCAAAGAATATGGTTCATAAACTGACAGAATCTATTTATGGACTCAAGCAGGCTTCTTGTCAAAGATACTTTAAGTTTCACCAAGTGATTATTTCTTTTGGTTTTGAGATAAATACTGTTGAAGATTGTGTGTATCACAAGTTCAGTGGGAGTAGGAATATAATTTTCTGGTTTTGTATATTGATTAAAGTATTTAATGCAAAACAGGTGACACATGTCGCTAAAGGAGACAAATTCAGTCTAAATCAAATGCCCTAAGATTAGCATTAGAATTAAGGAAATGTAATAGATTTTTCGTTCATGATCAGCTGTAGGGAGTCTAATGTATGCTCAAGTATGTACCCGTTCATATATTGCGTACATAGTTGGAATATTCGGCAGATATTTAAGCAAATATGAGATGGATTATTGGGTAGCAGCCAAACTACTTATGTTATTAATAGAGAATAAGGAATTATATGCTCTTTGTAGGAGATCGAATAATTTTGGAGATCATAAGGTATTTCGACTCCGATTTTGTTGGATGCCAACACAGCAGGAGATCGACATCAGGTGATGCTGACTAGTGGAGATATATTTTGAATAAGTGCCAAACATGCACTCATAATTTCTTCCACCATGACAGCAAGGTTTATAGCATGCTGTGAGGCATCTATTCAGGAAATATAATTGCAAAATTTTGTCACAAGGCTGCGCCTATATGAGGGTGTTGAAAGACCGCCATAATTACGATGTGAGAATAAATCAGCAGTACTATATTCTAATAACAATAAGAACTTGTATAACTCAAATGATGTTGACATAAAATTTTCAGTTGTGAAAGAAAGAATTCATAATGATAAAAGTGTCCATATAGCACATTAGGATAAACTCCATGTTAGAGGATCCGCTCACAAAAGTATTATCACCCAGAGTCTTTCATGAGCATACTGCTCATATGGGTGTTATCTTAATTAAGAATATGGCAATACAGTAGAAGTTTGTATTTTATGTATGTGGATGCTATTTGATTTTAGACACATTTCTATATTAAAGTATTTTGTATATTTATCTGATCAGATATATAGAAATTTAGTTCATTCTGTTTTCATTGTGTTAAAGTATTGATCTCACTAAAGTTAATAAGGACCAGTTGAAAATAGACATGTGTTGATCACATTGCGTGTAATTTCCATGCTACGCATCTATGATTGATCTATGTCGTTTAGCTATATTGGTATATGTGACCATTGATGGTTTAATTACGCTAAATGTGACGAAGGCCTCTTTGATCCTATATTGATATGGTGAATGGACGAGATTATCTGGATATACCCGAAGGATTAAGATAGCAATTTATGAGCTCACTAAGGTTATCACAATTATAAGGTTACATATATGGCCCAATGGGAGATTGTTGGAATTATTTAATAATAGGGACCACATATCTAAAATTAATTGTGTTGGCTATCTAAATAATTAAGCCAAATTAAAGTGGTCTATTTGGAAAATTGGCTTAAGGGTATAATTGTCATGGAATTAATGTGTAGATACCGGAAATAAATCTAATTTAATGAGGGGCCAAATTAGAAATATCAAAACATATATATATTCATTAGGGTTATGGTCCCCAACTTATACGACCACCAAAAGAGAGGTTTTCTCTTTTTCTCTTCTGCATCCTCATTAACAGAAAGAGAGAGACAAAGGATTAAGATTCTTCTTTGTCATTAAGGGTCGTAGCAAGTTGGAAAATCGAACCCCATAAAAGGACGACCGCTTCAACATCCATCAAGTCTAGCAATGGATTCAGGTACGCTTCCGCAATTTAATTTATGTACTTCATCTCATGAATTAATAGGCATTAATTTCCAACACCGAATATTTTGCTAACTGGGCGGTTACAGTGCGGCCTATATAAGCTTCTCTGCTCTCTCTCTCAGGATATAAGTGCTCAGAACACAATTCCTTACGAATTTTCAGAGAGTTTAAGAGAGAAGAGAAGTGCACCGGTGCCACTTAGCGCAGGAGTCCGCGTCATCCGATGAGTCAGAAGAGCAGTGTTTCGAAAGTTCTTTGTCGAACTTGCTGGTTCCTAGAAGTTGTTCGTGTGGGGCGAATCAAGCTTTGAGCACCGGTGATCATTCACCCCAGCAGGCCATCCTCTCATTCTATCCACTTTTACTCGTTCTGAACGAGAACAGTTCTGATCTAATCAGAAGCTGTTAGTAGACAATCGCTGCTGCTGCTAACAATTCATTTGTACCTTCTTTTTAGAAGCACTACATTTGAATTCGTTTCCCAGAATCCTCCAAGGATCTCTGTCATGCACCTTCTTTGAAGTGTAGCTACGAAACATTGTTTTTACAATCATTTCATTTCTCAGTTTTCTATCGAAAAATTATGCCCCGGGACTAACAATCTCAAAGCTTGATTTTACAAGATGGAAAACTTTCGTGCTACATTAATCAATCCTAACTTCACCAAGTTAGAGCAATTTGACGGAGAGCAAAATCAAGTCTGGAAGAGGAAGGTTACTCTCAATCTTCAACTTTCTGAAGTTGACCACGTGTTAACTGAGAAAGAACCTACTGTTCCAGAAACTGGGTCTGCAGTCGTAATTACTGTTGCTACTAAAAATCAGGCCAAATGGAGAAGGGAGAATAGCATTTGTAGGCTTTTAATCTTAAATGCTATGGAGGACTCCCTAGCGGAATCATATTCAAAGAAGACTATTGCCAGAGAGATATGGGAGTCTCTGGAAAAACTTTATGAAGAAGACAAGAACATGAGCAAAATATTTATGGTTGAAAAATATCACAAGTGGCTCTTTGAAGATGAGAAGAGTATGCTGCTGCAGGTGAAGGAGTTCCTGATGCTACGACAGAAGTTAGAAGATGAGGCGATGCCCCTCTCCGACAAGTTTGTTGTTCGAGGGATCGTCTCGAAGCTCCCCGCTGGGTGGAGCAAGTTCTATGCAAATATGTATAGGAAGAAACTAGAGACCAGTCTCGAAGATCTCCTTCAAGAAATTTATGTTGAGGAACAGATGAGGGCTCAACTGAAGATGGACGCTCTGTCCAAATAGCTGGCTAACGCCAATTTGGTTCACACCAAGGAATCAAAGGGAAAGCATGCGGCTTCCCACAACAAGAAAAAGGACTCCAACAATCTGAAAGTAAAGGGGACTTCCTTCAAACATCAGAAGTCAAAGGCTCAAATACCTTGCTTCAAGTATGGCAAGAAGGGCCACTTCAAAAGTGAATGCAAATCTAAGACCAAGCAATCAGAACAAGGTGAGCCTAGTAAGGTTTCAATAATCACTGACGTTATTGCAATAATTTCTCAGGTCACTACAATGGGGGCTGACTCTGGCTGGTAGGTAGACACTGGGGCCACCTGCCATGTCTTCTCAAGCAAGGAGTGGTTCACCACCTATACACCAACTTCTGAAGTTGTTATGGTGGTAAACCAGGCACAAGCTGAAGTGCAAGGGATCAGGATGGTGGTATTGAAGCTGACTTCTGGGAAGTCTCTGACGCTTTAAGGTATGAAGTATGTACCTGTTATCGCAAAGAACCTGATCTCTAGAGGCCTACTTTGCAATGCAATCCTAAGGATGGACATCAATGCTGGCCATATGGTGATGTCCATAAAGGGAACATACTCCAGGAAAGCTTTTTATACCGAAGGAATATTCAAAATGTAGCTTGTAAATCAGTCCAATGTAATTAATGCAATCACTCATTCTCCTTATACTCTTGAGTTGTGGCATAATAGACTAGGACATGTTCATTATAAAAGAATAAACAAAATGTCTAGTTTAGAACTTATCTCCAAATATGGGGGTAAAGTAGAGAAATGTGAAGTTTATGCTAAGACGAAGATCACAAGAAAATACTTTCCTCGGGTTAATCGAAGCACAGATCTTCTGGAGTTGGTACACTCCGATAGCTTTGACTTCAAACAGTTCTCTACGAAGGCCGGAATGAAGTATTTCATAACCTTCATCAATGACTTCTCAAAGTACGCGATCGTCTATCTGCTGAAGGCCAAAGACGAAGCATTCGAGAAGTTTAAGGAGTTCAGGGCCGAGGCTGAATGGCAAACTGGACAACAACTCAAGGAAATAAGAAGTGATCGAGGTAGAGAGTACCGGTCTCATGAATTCGTATTATTCTGCAAAGAACATAGAATTGTCAACGAGACTATGACTCTGTACTCTCCTCAATCAAACGGAGTAGCAGAGAGGAAGAACATAATGTTAACAGAAATGAAAAACTCAATGTTGTTGACTGTGGGTCTTCCAAAATGCTACTGGGGAGAAGCTGCATTGACGGCCACTTTTATTCTAAATAGAGTGCCTCATGCAACTTCGGACGTTAATCCTCATGAACTCTGGTTCAAAGTCAGACCTAACTTGAATGTCATTCGAGTGTGGGGGTGTCTGGCATATGTGAAGCTTCTAGATCTGAAGATTCAGAAGCTCGGGACAAGGACTACAAAGACAATCTTCTAGGGTTATGCCGAAAAAAGTGATGCTCAGAGATTTTTTGATATTAAATCAAATCATATCATTGAATCGCGCGACGCAGAATATTTTGAAGACAAATTTGCAAGGCAAAAGAATATTGTTCTTGCGGATGTTCTGGAGAATAATGAGGGTGCGCAGGAAACTGAAGTTTTCAATGAGAATGTAGTCCAAGAAGATGTTGTTGAAACAATAGTTGAACCAGAACTCGCTGAGTTGTCAGTTAAGCGTATGAGGAGGCTGAAGGACTTCAGAAATGATTTTGTGACCTATCATGTGGAAGCAGATCCGCTTACCTATGATGAGGCGATAAAGACCAGGGATGCTATTTTTTGAAAGGAGGCAATAGACAATGAAATTGATTCAATCACCTCAAATAACACTTGGGTGTTGGTTGATCTTCCTGAAGAAGCAAAACCCATCGGATGCAAATGGATCTTCAAGAAGAAGATAAAAGCAGATGAAACTATTGACAAGTTTAAGGCTAGGCTAGTAGCCAAGGGGTTTTTTCAGAAGCAGGAGATCGACTACTTTGACACGTATGCTCCAATAGTCCGAATGACCACCATCAGAATGTTGATTGCTCTCGCAGTAATGCATAAGTTGGTGATACATCAGATGGATGTAAAAATGGCTTTCTTAAATGGCGAACTGATCGAAGAGATTTACATGCAACAGCCAGAGGGATTTATCGTCAAGAGTCTTGAAGACAAAGTCTGCAAGTTGATAAAATCCTAGTACGGTCTTAAACAGGCTCCCAAGATGTAGAAGAGGTGTAATCATTTGTCTGTACATGGATGACATGCTTATCCTAGGTACGGATATAGGCTGTGTCACGAAGACAAAGAAGCTCATCTCAACTAAGTT
This sequence comes from Iris pallida, assembly GCA_029216955.1. Taxonomy (NCBI): domain Eukaryota; kingdom Viridiplantae; phylum Streptophyta; class Magnoliopsida; order Asparagales; family Iridaceae; genus Iris; species Iris pallida. Next base: position 5,947,322 of record JANAVB010044018.1, on the reverse strand, counting down.
CAGTATGAAGGACTTGGGGGAAGCTGATGTGATCTTAAAGATCAAGATCATCCGGACAGACACTGGACTGGCGCTGTCACAGTCTTATTATATTTAGAAGATGATCGCACGCTACGGGTATCTGGATCTTCCAGGGATCGATACGCCTTACATATGTGATATGAAGCTGAATCCTAATTCGAGGGAAAACGTCAGGCAGCTGGAGTATGCAAGCATAATCGGATGTTTGATGTATGCTACTACTGCTACAAGACCTGACATAGCTTTCGCTGTGGGAATGCTGAGTCGTTTCACGAGTATCCCAGGCATTGAGCACTAGAAAGCTGTGAAACGGGTAATGAGATATCTTAAGAAGACTCAGACATATGCACTGCACTACAGCGGAGATCCGCCGGTAGTAGAAGACTTCAGAGATGCCAGCTGGTGCTCAGAGTTAGGGAGCGAGAGGTCCACAAGTGGATTCATTTTCACAATGGGTGGAGCTGCTATATCGTGGAAGTCGAAGAAGCAGACTATGCTCTCGCGGTCCTCCATGGAATCTGAGTTCTTTGCACTTGATACCACAACGGAGGAAGCATAATGGCTTCGGGAGCTCATGTATGATCTTCCAGTGGTTGGGGCATAAATATCGATGATTCCGATATACTGCAACAACCAGACGACTGTGATGGTGACATCAAATGACCTCTTTAACGGGAAGAAGAGGACTGTGCGGTTAAAGCACAGGACAGTACACGATCTCATCAAGAGAGGTGTTATTGTAGTGAGATGTTTGGAGTCAGGAGAACCTTGTGGACCCCTTCACTAAGGGCCTCAAATGCCAGCTGGTCGATGATACAGCTAGTAAAATGGGCTTGAAGGCATTCTGATATTTTGTTATTGCAATCCTTCTATAAAGTTTTATGCTATTAGTTCAAAGAGAAATCTACTAGGCATCTAGCTTTTGGTTCAAGGGAGGACCATTAACTGGGAAAAATATCAAGAACAGTGGGTATATGTCCTTTGTGGCATGGAGAGATTACGAACCTACAACCACTATTATCTACTGTATATTTTCTGCAAAAAACGGATCCTGTGGTGAGGATGGCTTAAACGCCTTATGAGTTCTCAGGCAGAGTGAATGCCTGGTATGCTTTACAGGAAGCACGGTAGTACAACACTACAAGGAGTATAACTCCATGCTATAGTGGGGTGACTCCACCATGAGGTTCCCGGTTAGGGGTAATACCTCGGCTTTGCTAACCAAGTCACAGCGATGTAGCACCACAAATAGGCAGGTAGCCTAATTCTGTATGATAAAATTAAAGAGGGGTAGACAACACTATAAAGGGGAGGTTTTCCCCATGTTACAGTGGCACGACACCACGATGAGGTACCCGGATAGGGGTAAAGCCTCGGCCTTGTAAGCCATGTTATTGCGGCGTAACACCGCAAGGGAGCCTAAGGCTTCATGTTGGGTAGTTTGGCACTACAAAGAGGCTTGTGACCTCATGTTACAGTAGTATAATACTACGATGAGGTTCCCGGGTAGGGATAATACCTCTACTTTAGGCCATGTCATAGCGGCGTAGCACCATAAGGGAAGCGCAAGGCTTCATGCCATATCTTTTTAATAAAGAACTCACCTATAGTGTATGGACAGAGATATCAGGCCGTCTCTTGAGGGTAAACTTGTAGACGCCCAAAATTATGCACTGAAACCAAGCTGGCACAAGGCCTTTAATGTGCAGCCAGAAATACATGTAACTATATTATGTGATGGGAAGAATTACAGCTATGGTGCATAATTCAAGGCTTACTCCATTTTTGTATTATAAGACTCCATGGTTGAGATGTGCACATAGGGTGGTGACCTTAAGGAGGGAACCAAGTGGGTAATTTTACTAGGAGGTAAGGATAAGACTCCATGGTAAAGCATTAATGCTTTTTGCTCTTGGTAATTAGTTACTATTGGAGCTAAGCCCTGTAGGGGCTTAGCGAATCGGACTCGAACTCGGGCTCATGGGCTCATGAGGCGTAATGTGGCATTTTGTTGACCTACTTTGCACTTAGCATGTCAGCATCGTCGCTAGGCGCATAGTACGCTTAAGTTGCGCTCGTTACGCGAGCCAGTCGTGCAACAATTCGTGTACCAGTTCGCGTGGCCAGATGGCACGACCAATTGGCGCTGACCAAGTGGCACTGCCCAGTGGCGTGCCCAGTGGTACAGCCCAGTGGCATGCCAGTTGGTGTTGCCAGATGATGTTGCCAGATGGTGCAGCAGATGGCTCTACAATTGGCACGGTGGTTGGTGCAGGGTGCGTACGGTGCACGTATAACGCATGTACGCATGGGAGCAGTTGGTGCCATTGGCACGGTGGTACAATTGGCGTACGCTGTGCGCCAGTTGATACAAATCGTGTCTGTATACGATTTGAGCAGTTACAGAATTTTTGGGGCAATTTTTTCCCACGTCCCGAACATTTTGCTAACTGGACGGTTACAGTGCGGCCTATATAAGCTTCTCTGCTCTCTCTCTCCGGATAAAAAAGTTCAGAACACAATTCCTTACGAATTTCCAGAGAGTTTAAGAGAGAAGAGAAGTGCACCGGCGCCACTTAGCATAGGAGTCCGCACCATCCGAGGAGTCAGAAGAGCAGAGTGTTCCGAAAGTTCTCCATCAAACTTGCTGGTTCCTGGAAGCTGTTCATGTGGGGCGAATCAAGCTTTGAGCACCGGTGATCATTCACCCCAGCAGGCCATCCTCTTCTTCTATCTACTTCTACTCGTTCTGAACAAGAACAATTCTGATCTAATCAGAAACTGTTAGTAGACAATTGCTACTGCTGCTAACAATTCATTTGTACCATCTTTTTAATAGCACTACATTTGAATTCGTTTCCCAGAATCCTCCAAGGATCTCTGTTATGCACCTTCTTTGAAGTGTTGCTACGAAATATTGTTTTTACAATCGTTTTATTTCTCAGTTTTCTATCGAAAAATTACGCCTCGGGATTAACAATACAAAATTTATTGAGGTTCAGCTCAATTTGAGCCTACGTCCTCCATCCATCCTTCTTTACGATTTTCACTATAATCAAATAAAAGATTACAAATGGCCTTCTCTTAAGTTGGTACAACTTAACTTGAGAATCATTTTCTCTCACAAACTCTCTTGAGGTGGATTACAAGTTGTGTGGGATTGTGTTGTTGTTTCAACCTTCACCATCTCCCTACTATTTATAGAGGGGATATGCCTCTTGGGTACAACACATTCATTGCATGGAGAAGATCAAAAAAGTAGCTCTTCCATCTCCCAAGGTTCGTTCTTCCTTCTCCAAGGTTCGTTCTTCCTTCTTCAAGGTTCATTGCATGGAGAAAGATAATGCATCAATATTGCATGCATGCAGTCATCATGGGAATGGACCCCGTTCCTATCAATCTTTCCATCCATCATCATGAGGAGAAAGTTTTCAAATAGTACTCATACCTATCATCCTGCTACAGAAGTCATGCTTCTCTTTTGGTAGAGGCTTCTGTAGAAGCATGAAGATTCATAAAAGTGCACTGTGAGCTAAAGAAAAGCAGTGCCTACAAAAGAAGTGGACTACAAACTGCTGCGCACATCAAGTTTTCACAGACAGATAAACCAGACAGTATTGAAAAAGTGCAGTACACAATTTGAAAAAGAGCGCACAAAAGAGATAATTTTTCATTGATAGTCATGATTACAATATAAGTGAAAGTCTATTATAGAGTTCTCATTAATGTTTACGATCACATAAATAAGCTATCTACCTACTGCGTGTACAATATATGTCAAGAAAAATGCAGCATGCAATGTATGCCAAGAAAAGAGCAGCATACAATGTATGACAAGAAAAGCGCAAAATATAATATATGTCAAGAAAAGTGCCGCGCCTCTGCACATACTATATACGCCAAGAAAAGCGACGCTCCTCTACACATACAATGTAGGCCAAGAAAAGTGCAGCTTCTCTGCGCAGCTCCTAGGCATTGATTGAACAGGGTTCGGAATGGCAATCAATCCAAGACCCTGTATTCAATATCTTGACACTCAACGTCATCTAGGTCCAAAATATAGCTAGCATGCTGCATGAATAGGGACAACTCCACCCATAGACAGCTGTCATCTCAAAGACTCCTTCATCAAACTCGTCACTTCTTTGAACAAAGATCTGCAATCCTAGGCCACGACTGGCACAAATTATGCCAAACTCGCCAAGGAAAAGACTTGCAGTCATCGGGGTACAGCGTCATCTCCGACATGAAGTAGGGAAGAGGGGTGTACGAAGGGGTTGTGCCCTAAAAACACCACTATTTATAGGCTATATCCGGTCAAAACCATGCACCAAGTGGCAGGCAGTCAAAGGCTCCGAGTTAATTGGATGAACCTCGTACTCATGGCAATGAATCTCATTAATGAGCTTTTTGACTAAGTCCTTAGTCAAAGTCATCACTCCTCAAGCCCCACGTAACGGCAGAAATTAAGGAGTTTTTGACCCAAATGACTCTAAAAAACACATCCCTGAAAGCGCAGCCTAATGGGACATAAGAGCCCCAAAAAGATGCAACTCAAAAGCGTAGTCTCCTGAGACATTGCCTCAAAGGTGCACCATTACAAGCACCCCAAGTCACCATTTCAGCATTTAAGGCACGATGACACAGATGTCAGCTATCAGTTGTCAATCACATCGAGGGACACGGTCTTCAAGAAATGCAAAAGCGCAGTCGTCCTGGTGCCCCAAAGCATAGCTTTTGTAACAGAGTTCAAACAAGCGCAGCCTCTACAAGCGCAACACTGGCCGAATGACGTCACGTGGCTAACAAGAGCGTAGTGCCTCTTAGATACAATCAAATCTATTCTATTTTAACTGAGTGGGATCTTTGACTCGGTCATGCTCATGAACGGGTGACAACCACCCAAGATCTAAGTAACAAACGGATCTCAACAATTGCCATGTGTCAACTCATTCGCAGCTCAACAATGCAGTTACAACAGATTCAGCCCTATCTTTGTGCTTGCAGTGCTCCTGTGCGCCAAAAACCCATGCATGCATCGCATGGGTGGTTCATGCCATTAGCCTATAAATAGAAGAACTCTTCTTTTATTTTGGATCTTGATTGGCAACCCCAGAGTATCCACACATAGGCATCTAAAGAGTTAGAGCAAGTTCTTCTTGTCATCTGATTATCAACGGGATAAAGAAACCACTACAGTGTTCGATCTCTATCGTCACACTTCTCTAGAATCAACTTGTACTTAGATCTTCTGTTTAGGAGTTCTTTTATACTTTTCTCGTTTGTAATACAAAAAGTTCGTATAACTTTTGTCCATGGCAAATAAACTAGCGACTCTGCTAGGGACTTCCTTCTCCTCTGACGAGAAGGTAGTGACATAATCTTACAATAATCTGCTCGGGTCCTCTCAAAAGATGATGGTCGTATATTTCGACTAGCAAAGCTTTTGAGGACTTGCTCTCTAAGGCAGCGCGAGTCCTTCGAAGCAGCTAGCAAAGCCGAAGAAGACTCGCCGCACCTGGGTGCCCAAGACCATCGTGCCAAGCAGCACAGCTGAAGGAGATGCGCCCCAAGTGTCCCAGAACCTAGGCACACTCTACGTGCATGTACAGACTCTTGTTGTTGTCCTTCAGTCAGCCCAATAATCTGAAAAGCACAGCACAGAATGTACTCCCCATTCTATACGTCCCCAGTCGAAGGTGCAGCGTAAGAGAAAAGGCACAACACCTCTTCCGTGCACGGGGCCAGTGGCACAGGAAAGATCTTCTATCTTTGGCAGAATTACTTACCCACTGGATAAGGCAAATTTGGATTCTGAGTACTATGCACTTTCGAGGGCTAGTACGAAGAAGTTCAAAGCAGCACGCGCAATGCGCACCCAATGTGCTACACCAACAATAAGTCAGAAGCATGCGTTGATAGTAATGCGTGCAACTGATGGCAAGTTGTACAAAACTGACCCAGGTGCTCCTATGCCCCGAATGAATCAGTTCTCAAAGTTCTCCTGTAACTTGGGTACATCTAATACGCATGAACCAAGCCAGAGGGCAAATATTATGATGACGGGCTCATGCGCATAGCTTGGTTTCTGCACATGAAGTGGGTCTGCCTTACAAACAACCTCCTACCCACGACCTAAGCATATCTTATGGCAAAAATTGGGTCGGGGGGTGCATCCTTCACATCCACACCCATGCGTCCAGCTCGGCTGTGCGTGTGAAGTGGACATAAATGTGAATATCTCTTCACATGACTTGTGTAACGTGATTACTCACAAATGCAATACATGAGAGACCACTATTATGTATAATATGCCTACTCCAGGATATACTTGTGCTAACATCATCATCAATTGCTGCTGTAATAAGACAACAACATCTCCATCACCTAGGCAGTCTGTTTTCCAACGACTGCAGCCAGTAGCACCTGTCCGACAGCGTCTCGAAAAGAAAGTGCTGATACAAGATGAGGACGAACTTCCTGTCATCTCGTGCCATGCTACATGTGTCACGCCCCAGTCCCAAAATACGTAGGACTAGGAACGTAGACATGCCAGCTGTATTTATACGAAGTATACTCCAATATATGGAAGCCTTGTATGGATACATAAGCTGTAAAATGCAGTAGAACCATAACTAATCTCATCCACACAAAAATAAAAGATATCATATAATGATAAAGAATTGTCTTGATACAATATGTTAGGCGGAGACAAATCCACTACCAACAAGTAAGAAAAATACATGGAAAATAAAATAATTTTGGCGAGCGAAGCGAAGCCGATCCAAGTGCAATCATCCTCAAAAAAATAGCGATGAACACGGCTAGAGCTAGAACACCTGCGAAAGACAATAGCACACACCTGGCAAGATAACCAGGTCATCAGAGGGACGTAACAAGACACATAATATCATGCCTTATAAACTGAATAAATATTGTTCAAATAAATAAAGGATGCATGCAGTAGGGTACCTAACCGTACTATAGTGAATGAAATAAGAACAAACCTTTGACGCATGGGCCGGGTCAGGAATCAGGACCGTATCTACCACTGGAGATAACCGGCAATCAGGACCGTACCTCCCACTGGAGATAACCGGCTATCAGGACCGTACCTCCCATTGGAGATAACCGACAATTAGGACAGTGCATATATGATCCATACATTAAGGAACTGTTCTTTCCACCCAATGCCTATTATGTTGTATCCACAATAGAGAACCTCTATAACCGCTAAGTCAAACTAAGCATGCAACCTCTATTAGCGGTTATTCCTATCGCACGGCTTATACGTACCGGTGGCCAGCCAGTCACGCATGTCCGAGTCCTACATGTGACTCACTACAACGTGGTATAAATATGTCAAGGCTTATGAATGCAACACACAAAGGTGGTCCCTTAACTCTAAGTTTAATGTGTAAGAAAAATAATACATAGCAAGAAATATAACTGAACAGTAAGTTCTAATAGATTATGCTATGTATCACAGTTTATTTTGTATAAAGAAAATAATGAATAATGTATGAGATATGAGCTAAAATAAATAAACAGCAAATGGCAAGGTGTCTTGCCTGAGGTTATGTACAAAAGAGAATAATCCAGTAGCTCGAACAGACAAATAAACGAAGCAAAAAAAGCCAAATCCCGTAGATGACTTCGGATGCTGCAACAAACATCACGAACGAGTTTGGAATAAAAGATATGCCTAGGAAACGCCTGTTCAAAAGTTAAATTCTGGAACAGGGGCAAAACCGTAATTTCGGGTCAAAACGATATCCGTCGTTGGATCCGCTTTGCACCGAAATGCGTACCAATATCTACGATACTAAAGTCGTCATACTATATGTCTATGAATTTGTTTCAATGAGACGAACCCAATGGTATGTCAAATTTTGGATTCCTGTGAGCCGTGCACAAAATCGTCCGTTGAGTGGGATTGTGGGCCCGCTAAAATGGCATCCCGATCAATCTTCTCAGATTGAACCAAACTTGGCTCACAGGACCAGAAAAATATTTTGAGTCCAATGGCGCATGTTTCGTCGCGATTTGATGAGTGTACACGAAGTCGTGACTTAATTTGCAAAAGGTCGATACGGGGGTATCTCGACGGATACGCACTGATTTCGTCGCGCACATGCAACGAAATCGGGTTCCGTCAATTCCCACACGTCGACAACATCCATACGCGTCTTTTGATGCATATAGTGTGCGATCACGTCGCCCGGTTTTTCGGGACGCACGCCGTATCGGGTGTTTTTCCACTTTTTAAAACAGAAATTAAAATTTTTCGTAAAACTTTAACAACGTGTAACTTTTTACACACTAGATGAAAAGTGAATCCAGAAGGTACGTTACAATCTCGGTTATGTTGTTATTCTCTGCCTTTAATTAGTTTTTACAAAATCTTATTGTACAGAAAGAAAAGTGGCCGACAAGTTGGTGTTTTAAAACAGTTTTTAATATTCCAGAAAAGTAGTTTTTCTCCAACTTCGCTTCGATTTTTCGAGCAAGTTGGATGGCCATGTCGAAATCCACCTGGAGGATCTCGAAGAGGGTCAAGTCTACTTTCCAGAAAATCTTACGGATCGAAAATCGGTGCTACGAGTAAAAAGTTACGTAGTAGGAAAGTAGGTACCTTGAGTGGAAAAACTGCTCCGTGGATGACGATGGGCTGACTTTCGACGCTCCGTTCATCGCACACAAAACTCCGTCGCTGGTGAAACGAGCTCCTAGGCGAAGAGGGTATGTTCTGCTACAATTTTCGTTTTGGGAGTCTAGGATTTTGAGGTCTGTGGAGGAAGTTATATTTATAATAACTTGGGACAAAACCTAATACTAATAGACTTTAAAATAGTTGTGGACCCACTTGCTCGTGGAAAAATTCTTGCTTGCTGCGTACAGAGCAGCAAAAGGAGAGGGTGGGGGGCCCGCCCACTTATGTGGGTGGGTGGTTTTCTTTTTCTTTTTCCATTTCTTTTTTTCCTTTTCCTTTTCTTTTCTTATTCTTTTTAAACCTTTTCTATATATATATATATATATATATATATATATATATATATATATATATATATATATATATATATATATATATATATATATATGCATATATCCATAAATTTCCACCATAAATCTTATTTAAAATTTAAATACCAAATTAAATATTATCTACCCAATTATTTAATATATTTAAACATATCTATATATATATAAAATTCAAAATCACAATAAATCAACTAAAAATAATAATAATATCTCTATAGAATAATCAAGTTTATTAAACCTTCGCAAAATAAATTTTAATAATAATAAATTAGTAAAATCTTTCCAATGAGTGAACTTCTACCGCACACCCTTATCCAGGTCCAAAAATGTGTACAAATATTGCAGAATATTATTTAATAATAAAATACCAATAATAGTACGAATAATTAAATAATTAGAAATTGCACATAAAATTCTAAAATAATTTAGAAAATATTTGTTTATACATAAAATATGTCTACATGGCCCCATTTGGTCACACTACATGCTTACATGGGCTTGGGTTCGGTCCGGGCCCAGTTCGGGCTGATTTGGGCCAACTGGGTCATCTAAAAATCAATATAATAAATAATATTTAACTAAAATAATTTAAATGGGTCAATTCACAACTCGGCCTGGTTTACCTAGTTCGGACTGAACTATGGCTAAGCCTTCCACGACATGGCTAATATACTGGTCAAAGCACACTGCTACATCTTTCATGCCAACATTCATGGTCGCCTTGTGTTCAAAACACAACAATGGCTAAGGTCATTTTAATAATTAATAAAAACCATAAATTGTATAAATTAAATTTGAAGTCTAATAAAATAATAAAAAATAATTTTTAAAAAAATAGGGGTTTTACAACATGGAACTCGCCTTCCCTAAAGAAGAGTTCCAAGAATCCTCATGTCTCGGCGAATGCATCAAAAAGTTGACCAGGAGGCAGCAAGTTGGCGGTGCCCAGTATAGGTGTATTCCGACACACCCAGTCAAAACCCAAGTCTTCCTCGAAGGAGATTTCCCTTTCACTAATAATATGAGCTGGGGGTAGCACATCTCTTTTCAGCCACATGGAACCGACACCGATGCGTCTGGGGTACGTATTATCAATATGCTGGGGTAGCTATACTCTAGACTCAGAGGATGATCCCAATCTGCTCGAAAGATCTACGACACCATCTACTTCCTATCACCTAATGTCAGTATACATGACAGGGTTGACAACGCAGGAAGTAGCGAAGGGTCAAACCACCAACATCGTATAGAGGCCCTCGAAGCGGGTCTGCATACATTAAGTGAATCCATACAAATTTTGACCCAGGTGGTCCTAGACCTCAAGGATAAGCTGCCGCCAGGACCCCTGCTCCAATAAGCCAAGACCCAGGGGTGAACGGAGAGTCTAATGCACCCTCCCAGGTACCACCTATGACTGAGAACCGTACTCTACCACGGTCATTTACCTCGCCAGTGTTAGATGACATACAAGAGGTGTTAGCCCAATGATCTAACTATGTTTTCGATTGTGGTTATTCGATTAAGTTTAACATTATGATATCACTAATATTTATGCCATCTCTATAGCATTGATACTTAAACGTTGCATAGTCCTAATGTGCTTTATCTTATCATACTTGCTACAGTATATTACTTTGTTCGTCTAATATATATTTGCAGAAAAGCAATTAGCAAGATCAAATATAGACATATGCAATAAAGAAATCATGGTGGGCCAAAGACGATGGTATTCCACAAAGATTTCTTTGAACCGCCCGATGACATCTTCGGAGCCACGCACCCGGGGGTTCCGCTGCCCAGTCACCGGACAGGGGTCGAGGGGGCACAGCCCCCTGTCGGGGGTTCGGGGGCGAAGCCCCCGAAAGGTATTCAGTTTTCACAAACTGGATATCTTTGGACAACTGTCATCAAGAAAGAAGTCAACATCCATCAAGGAAAGAAGCCATGCCATGCCATCATCATTTTAAGACTCTGAAGAAGTCGGCACCTGCTACAGTATATCTGAAGTTTGTAATGAGTCTTAGGAATAATTGTAAACACAATAAATGGATGGCAAAATCGAAAGCTAGGGTAGAAATTAGCCCAGGATCATTTTCGGATAAATATCGGCATACCGACGGTATACCGGTCTATACCGACGGTATACCAATTTTTGTTTACAGAAAGTTTCTGTCTACAAAATCGGCATACCGATGGAATAGCGATCTATACCGACGGTATACCGATTCAGTAACGTTGAAAATCCAACGGTCGAATTTTGAACATTTAATGATCCCAACGACTATATTTCTAGCCGTTGTAATTCCAGACCGGTATTTCGACGGTATACTGGTTCGTACCGACAGTATACCGATCACAGACAGAAAAGTTGCCTTTGTGCTATTTTCAATGCTTTGGTTATAAATAACCATGAATCCCTTCATTCAAGGTTGATACTTTGAGCCTAAAAATTTCTAAACCACCAAAGCCTATCCATAAACAACTCTACAAAAGCTTTCATTTGCCATCCACAAATTGTGTTAGAGTTATTGAGTTGAAAAGTAAGATCTTCATCTTGTTGTATAAAGAGATCAAAACCTATTATGAAAGGTTGAAGTTGGAGAGTCTTCGGATCCAAACTCTTGGTTGAAGTTGGAGAGTCTTCGGATCCAAACTCTCGATTGAAGTTGGAGAGTCTTCGTATCCAAACTCTTGGTTGAAGTCGGGAGGCCTTCGGACTAAAGCTCTTATGTAAGAAGATCCAAACTCGTGTTGAAGTTGACGATTTCTTCGTATCCAAACTCGTGTGTAACTATTTACTCAAATAGTGGATTAAAGCTGGAGAGAGTTCCGGGACAGGAGTGCCCCTTGGGAGGATACCAGGATATATCGTGTGTCGGTATTGTTGTTGCTTCTTCTCTTGCACTTATATTTTTAAATTGCCCATTAGCTTGTGCTAAGTGCTTGATTAGTTAGCTTGACCCTATTCACCCACTTTAGGGTTTCTACAATTGGTATCAGAGCAAGGACTCTATTGTTAGGCTTAACATCATTAGAGTAGATCCTTGCTAATTTTTCTATGGCATCGTATTCCTCCTCCTCCGATAAAGAGGGTTTTACTTATAGTAGCATGGACAATCATGTTTCTTCTAAATGCAAAAAATGCTCTAAGTGGAAAGCCATGGTTAACCAATCTTTAGAGATTTTTGATGACCTTCATTCTACAATTGAAGAACTTTCAGAAAAGGTTATTCATTTAGAAGAATCTAATGAGTTTTTGAGAAATAAAAACAATAATTTATTATCTAGACTTGATTTTCAAAACTCATCTTGTGTTTCTTTAAAGAGTTTGAATGATGCTTTAATTTTGAAAATCAAATCTCTTTCCTCATCAATAGAAGATCTTAAGAGGCAAACACATGAGCTAAATCATTTGCATAATTCTTCTATTGAATCTTTAAAGAAATAAAATGATGATTTTATTTCTAGAATTGCTTTATTTGAAAAAGAGAATTATGCTTTAAATGCTAAATTTGATTCTCTTACTTGTTTGCATGATAATTTGCTATTAGAACATGATATTCTTAAGACCAAATTCATACATGCTCATTATAGAGATATTCATCATTCTGGTATGTCACATGTTCATAATCATACTTATTCCGATACATGTGCACACACTAGTATTAGGTGCTTCTATTTCTCTCGCATTGGACACATGAGCTTAACTTGTCCTATTCGTAGGAGTTTTTCTACCAATGCTAGAGTAAATAGTATATGGGTCCCTAAAGCTAACAAATGTGGATCCAAGTTTATTTGGATACCAAAGTCTTCGCCTAATATTGTAGGTGGAGCTTCTTATATCGGGACATAGCACCGAGGAGCGTGTTGGTGGTTGCAAAGCTCAAAGGTCATCTTCCAAGCAATTGTACCAACACAAGCGTGGCCACTAGAGCCACTTTGGTAACATGCTAAACGATTCTCTTTAAATTATTTATATTTATAGAATCTAGCATGTTTCTCTTGACATCTTGCTACTAGCTCATATTGATATCCTTTAGTTGCCTTTTATATAAATCAATGTGAGATATAATACTATCATGCTTAGTTAATTTTCTTATTAATTCTTTTATCTAGCATGACTAGTTAATCGGCTTAAATGATTAGTTCACACTATGTAGTTTATCACTCATTTTCTATTAGTGTGACATAGTTATATATGCATGGTCGTTATTCTTTATCTTTATTTATAAAGCATGCATATCACTCTAGTCCATATGAGCTTGGTTTTGATTTGAGTTAATATGATTTTAACTCACCGTCTTTAAAGCTTTTGAGATAGTTACTTCTTGCCGATTTGTATTCGATATGTCACATTTATCTTAATCAGTATTTGTGAATATATGTGGTTAGCACAAGCTTCTTATCACTTGACAAGTATACACTTGTACTTTTATTTTAACCTTGTGCTTGGATAATATATTCATCATTGATTCTTATATTTTATTTTGATTATCTTCTTGAGAATCAATTGTGTCTTTGCCTAATAAAGCTTATTTATATGTATTTTGAATTTGTGATAGTTTTTCAAACATTCATTAAGGATACATGACTATATTCATTAAATTTCCATTTGCATGTAGATCATATATTTCTTATGTTGATATATATTTTTGTATAAATATCTTTATGTGGGCATATGAGTTAAGCTAAATTTTTATATTGACTTGAAGCGTATTTAATTATACTTGTTACCTTCAAACTTGTGCTTATCTCATACTTTAGCTATTGATTCCTTTGACCAAATTTGTGCTTCTTGAATCAATTAGCTTCTTTCTTAAAGTTTTAATTTGATGATATCTTCTTGACTTTTTGGTTGGCATTATGGATACATGTTCTTAATTAATTTTTGATCTTTTTATGTATGCCTATTCGTGATATATATAGTTTCATATATAAATGATTCCTAGCTTTTGATATTTATTTGTTTTATACCTTTAAGTTGGGATGTTGAGAGAAAATGTTTATTAGTGTCTTGTTCATGACTATTTATGGAAGTTCTTTTAAGGATCACATGGTTTTGTGCTTTACCTTGCTTATTAAACTCATCTCCTTAATTAGTGCACTTTTTCTAGTTTATATTTTTATATTTTACGATGGTGCACTATGAAAGCTTTTAAAAAATATGTCTCTTGCTATCTTTAGCTCTTAATTAGCTTTCTTGATCTTAATGATCTTTCTTTGCTCATTTCTTGGGCATATGCTTCTTTTGAATTATTGTTGTCCAATGATGTTTTTGTAGCACATGAGAATACATGTAATTGTTACATCATATTTCTCATGACTTTAGCTACTATGGTTTGAGCTTTTATGTTGAGATTTTCAATTTCTAGAGAATACACTTATGTCATAATGGCTATAATATTTTGCATTCTCTAGATCGATTTATTATTTCATTATCCTGGACCAATCTCAATACTTGGCAAAAAAATTTATTTTATCATTTTTATGAATATCTTTTCAGCCATATTTTGATAAGAGTTAGTTCATTTCTTTTGGTATCTTCTTGCTCTTATCATTGCTTAGTAAAGAGTCTATAAATCATTTTGATCATTCAAAATGTATGTCCTTAATTGTGAATTCTATGCTTAAGCAAGTATCTTTAGTGTTTGTGACTTAAGATTCACTACACCAAAATGGAAGATTTGCGACAGTTATATTTGTCAAACAACAACATACTTAATCTGTCATTTCATTTTTGACGGATTGAATTTGTTGTTTAATATCAAAACCTGTTTCACAAAAATAAGCTATTTAGATTCGACGGATTAAAACAGTTGCTTAGTATTAAAACTCTATCGTTAACTTTGACAAAAAAAGTTTGGGAGCCAAATTTTTTTACCAAACCCGCGCTCTCCCTCCAACCAAAACCCGCTGCCTCCCAAAATTTTTACCAAACCTAAATCTCCTCCTTCCCCAAAAAATTTCTTCTCCTGCTGGAACCCCTCTGCCTTCTTTCAATCTCTCAAACCTGTGCTCCCCCTTCCCTGCTCCATTCTCTCAATCCCGCAGGAACCACCCCGCTTCCGCCGGAACCACCTAGCTCCTGCCGGAACCACCCCGCTTCCGCCGGAACCACGCTCCTAATATTTGGTAATCATATCCTTTCCGCCGTTGGAACCGCCCTCGCGGGGTTCTAACGCTGCTTTCTCTCCATCCTGCGTCGCCGTTGGAACCGCCCTGCGAGGTTCGTCCCTCCTTTGCACCTTCACGGGGGCGAAGAACGGTCAACAGTTTAATCTTTTATAGGGTTTAATATTAGGATTTGTTTTTATTTATTTTCTAGGGTTTTATCTTTTTATTGTTTTCTTGGTACTCTATCCTCTCTGAAATTATTCACCACTTTATCTCTAGGTCACCGGTGGAAAAAGGGACTTCTAAAGATAGGGATTATTGATCGTCATATTAGAACTTCCGATCACGAGGTACAAGTCTAACATTTAGCAATTACTTGTGACTGCAACGACTGATGAATTTTACTAAATTAAAGCAAAGCAGTATTTTTGATCTTTGAGAGTCTATTGAGTTTCTCTTAGAAGACTTATATTATTATGAATTGTTGATTATAGCTAATTGTTAGTAGTATACAGTAAATTCTAATTGTAGACTGTTGGCAACTTTTATAAAACTTTTTTTTATAAATTTTTTGCATGTTCGATCATTAATTGGTGTCGTCTACTAAGGTTAAATGTCAGTAAACCTTAATACTCCGTGCCAAGATGCAACGTGAGGGGAGCAATCAAGAAACTTTAACTTTCTTCAAAACAAGGGATGCAATATCTGGGTGAGAGTGTCAGATAAACAAAATTGTAACTCTTTTTGTTATTGGGTTTACACCATTTTGAAGTTTTATCAGGTCTGTGCATACACTTCATCTCTACCATTAGTCATATTTGTTTTGATTGTCATTTACATATTATTACCAGGTTCTTACGGATTTTCCACAATTGAAAACTACATTGTTTGATGGTCGCCAAGAATCTGTCATGAAGCAGAGCAAACTTGTTGTGAATACCTCAAATATGTTTGTTCTTGCTTAGGGAGGCATCTATTTACACAGGTTTTGGTTTTGCTCTTAATGTTGTTCAGAATTGTGGAACTTTTAATAGTTTATTCTTAATCTGGGGCAGCACTTACTCTAAATTAGGTGTCTGCATAGTTATGTCTTCTTTTGATTCTCATCCGCTAATTTTTCTTTGGTGTGACATTCTCTACTTTGCACTTTTTATTTCAGGTATGTATGGACGTAGCTGAATACTTGTGAGATATGGGCTACTATGTAAGCATGATGGCTGAAGGGCATAAAATATCTGGTAGATTGGTACTTTATCTGAAACCTTCTTCATGTATTAAAATTTATATTCTTGTACCATATTTTATATGCAGATGATTTATTTTAGCTTGAATTGAGATATTATTCAGCATTGTTTAGTATTATATGTTGGCAAACTGGTAAAGATCAATCTGAGAGGAAGTTTTTTGCTCTGGTATTAGGTGATACCTGAGAGAATATTTAAAGGCTTTCAGAGAAGAATGAAATAACATTTCAAATACAAGGACTGTTATCATTTTAGTATGCTGAGAATTCATTGGTAACCTCCAGTAGTAAATCCATAGGATTTGCAATGAAAACTTGTATGGCAGTATGGTTAAAGGGGGGTCAGTGGACTACGATGTCTTGGCCTATATCTTTTACATGTCCTCAGAACATGTTACATGTAATTGTACTTGTCAAACATCAATTTTCAGATGGTCGAATATATTTTATTATTTATTCTAATGAAAAATCAATTTTGTGATAGAACAATTCAATTAAATTGATAGATTCTCATCACACTTTGATCATGACTATTTTCTCTTTTCTACATTTTAAGACTACAACAAATATGGTACATGTTTGTCTATATCTTTATGAATTTATGATGAAGGCAACGTTATTAGTGAATAAAGATATGCCATTCTTCTGCGCTTTTGCCATATGGAACCTTACATGTTCTAATAGGAAAACTGTGAAGGCTCTATCTTAAGTGATGTAATATAATTCTTCTATGTTATGTCTTTCGATCTGTTTTAAGGAATATACCTTCTCATTGAGAGAAGAATCATAATCACTTTTGCCTTAATTTTTTGCTCTCATGAAATCCGTTGTGGTAATAGGTCTTGTATTTTTAGCAAAAATGTTTTCTTCATAGTGGATGCGTACTGTATACCATTCCCAAAGGTTTCCTATTATGCTTATTAAAAGTCTTAATATATTGCATTAAAATGAAAATTGTTTTTATAAAAAATATTTAGTTGCTTTTGGAATTGGCATGTTGTTGAAGTGACAAGTAATTCTTGGGGTAGTACTCTCTTCATTTCATTGAGGGTTTAGATACCTAAATATGTACATAGGGTTACCAGCTGCAAATGCAAACTCCATACTTCTTCCAAGTGCAAGAAGATGCTGAAATTACCTCCTTGATTGGCTTAAGTTGGTATGAATAATTCTGGAATCTTGATCAAGCAAATAAAACTAATCACAGAACAAATATTTCTACTGTTCACAATGACTTCTGAACCCATATTGTGGTCTGGTGTACTTACTGGTGACCGGACAATCCAAGTCAATCTGGATCCAGTTTACTCTTTGGTTCCTACCATGTGGCATATAAAATACATCTACACTAAATATTCAGCAAATTCCTGTGCCTATGCTGTGCATCTCCACCACATTCAGCAAATTCTCGACTAGTGATTAATTCATTTTGAAATTCTTTCCAGCAAGCTGTATCTTAATTTTTTTTCTTCTGCTAAAGCAGCAGTATAAAACATCCTCTAAGTAGATCTTGGAGGAGGCTGTGCTCTTTGAGGTCCAACATCATCAACTACATTATTTTATTTTTATACTCCTCAAGCTAGTACTGACATGTTGTTCCTGTTTTACATTGGCAGATATGGTAATCCAAATGTGTGGAAGATCTTCACAGATCTTTTCGATTATTTTCCATTGACGGCACTTGTTCGTTTTCTGAACATGCCTTGTTTCTATCAGCATTTCTATAGTCATTGAGAAACTTAAGGAATCTTCTGTGATATATGGTTATATCTTATTAACTTCTCTTTTCGTGGCCATTCTTTTTGTGGTTATGATGTGGAAGGCTTTGGTTCATACTCTGGTTCAGAGATGACTGCTGTTCCCTACGTCATTGTTTATCATCTTTCACATTCTAGACTCTTAATCTTGGAGGATTATGGAGAGCTGCTGCTTCTTTGCAAGAGTTTAAACTTAAATGAATTTTATAAGTTTCAGGAACTGCAAAACAGGTATCTTGGTCTGTGGGATGTTCATTTCTTGTCTATACATATATCATAGAGAAAATTGGCATCATTGGGAATGTTGACATCGGACGGGTAGATGGTTTTAACATTTGTTTATAGATTTAGAAGACTTAAAGAAATACAGAGTTGCTAGATCCAAGAAATTTGTGTGTGTGGGTTGGGGGGGGAGGTGGAGGGAACAAATCAAGCCCATTTTTATGATTTGTCGCTAATCCCCAATTTAAAAGCCTAAAAACATTCTAGCAGTTTATAAATTATTTCCAGTCAACAACAAGACTAATAATAATATTTTGCATTCAATAATACAATTCCTAGGAAAAGAAAGTTAGATATTATAACAATAAATGTTTATCCAGCATAGAACAAATTTTCTGCAGGGAAATAAGTCTAGTTTTTTCGAAATTGAGACCAAATTTAAAACTAGGAGCACATCATTTGAGAATGGATGATTGAGCATGAAACTGCTGGCTAGGGGGAGGGGGGAGGGTGATCCAGTGAAGTTTTAGGAAAAGGAAGAACATGCAAAGGACGAAGATTAAGAGGAAAACTCTTTGTCTGATGTTTGAGAAGAATCTATTCTCACACTCTCTCTCTTTGATGATTGAGAAGAAAACTCATCTTTCTCTCTCTAAGATGTTTGTGAAGAAAACCTCTAGACTTATGATGAGGATAAAGGCCATAAAGGGTTGGGCAGAGCTCACAATAGAAAACATTTGGTAAATAATTTCCTCCATTTTGAATGTGGAAACTACTGCTCTATGAGTAGACCAATTTGACAAACTTCATCAACCAAAGTGAAGGGATCGGTTAAATTTCATCAATGAAAAATGTAGTTCAATCCAGGAGTTACTCTCCAAGTTTACTGTACACATTTGTAGTTCACTACGGTTCTGTTTGTCATCTCTCATTCCAGTGCCCACCCAGGAAATGACAAACTACATTTCCTTCCACACCTTGCATGTGGTTCTTGGTATTCATGTCAGCGGAAAGCATCGTACCGAAAAGTCAATCTAGTTGCCATTTTGCTGCTATGCTAGTTATTGCCTTTATTGTTTCATAGTCTTCTCTGCAGTTTGTCTTAGCACTCCTTCACTCTCAGAAGAACGAGACTACATCACTGATGTTTGGTTCCAGTTTTAAGGTAAACATAAGGTGACTTATCATTTTATAATATATTGACATCGCCTATCAACTGTGGTCCATTTGCAATAGAAAGAAAACTTCAAAACTGACTCATTACTAGTTCTACTGATGTTTATATGGCTGGTAAGTTTCTAACATGTACAGGCACCGACATTTATCCTGCTGCTGCTGAATAATTTGTTATCACAAGAGATGGATATCGTTGACTGCTGCTGCTTTTTTTGTGCTTATGGACTTTCTGCAACCACCACAGGTTTTGGCTATAACTGAAGAAATACCTTGAACAACAACAGGTTTCCGGCAAGGTCACCTACAACGGGCATGAGATGAATGAGTTTGTGCCTCAGAGAACGTCGGCTTACATAAGCCAGCACGACCTCCACATTGGGGAGATGACCGTGAGGGAGATGCTGGCCTTCTCCGCGAGATGTCAGGGGATCGGAACCCGTTACGGTACGTTTTCTTTGAGCAAGTTAGGATGATCTTGTTTGGAGTTATAATCGGGTTATACCTTAGTTTTTCCAAACGTATTGCAGAGATGTTGATAGAGCTATCCCGAAGGGAGAAGGCTGCAAATATCAAGCCAGATCGCGACATTGATATGTTCATGAAGGTACATATAGATGATCCCTATCAAATTGATCAAACAATCTCCATGAGAAGAAGTTACATAATTCATCAGAGAGTAGCCTTCACTTAACAGGAAGTAAAATGGGTTCTCTCCAGTAAGTTGAACTGTTTGCAACCTAGGTGTCCCCTGTTCTGCAGATTTTGAGAGTGATGTAGATTATTCTGGAAAACTGCCACAATAAGAGTTCATTCAATGGCCTAGAGGTATGTTGAACATCAATAAAGTATGGCATCTTTGTTTATTTGAGGAAATTTCTTAATAAAAAAAATAACTGATTTAATCTTGTGTGTATAATTGTGACCGTGAAATCCTTTTCGGAGAACAGTGCATGAAATATGCTCAGCTTGCAGCTTACATCTGACAATTGTATGTTTATTCTATTTCAGAATTTGAAGCTTCTACTTGCATCAACAGATCCCGAGGTTCTGATAGCTACATTGGAGACTCTGTCTGCATTGGTCAGAATAAATCCTTCTAAGTTGCATGTCAGTGGAAAGCTAATTGGATGTGATTCTATGAACAACCATCTTCTCTCTCTAGCACAAGATTGGGGCAACAAAGAAGAAGGCTTGGGGTTGCATTCATGTGTGGTCGCGAATAAGAGAAACCAACATGAAGAATTGTCCGTGTTCCTAGCAGATGTGGAGAATGAATGTGATGGATCACAATATCGAGTTGGTTCAACACTTCATTTTGAATTTAATGTGCCTGCTTCACACAGTTCTGTGGAATCTAGCGAGAGAAGCAAATCCTCCAACTTATGTGCCATACACATTCCTGAGATTCACCTGTATAAGGAAGATGACTTGATAATTTTGAAGGAGTGTGTTGATCAATTCAATTTACCTGTAGATCATAGGTTCTCATTGCTGACAAGGATTAGGTATGCCCATGCATTCCGATCACCAAGAACTAAGTTATTGTAAGCTAGCAACATTGGGGTTTTATTTTAATTTTGATGGAATATTGCTATGTAAAGTCTATAATATTGCTAGATGTTTATATGAAATTCTATTTTTAGATTTATTTCAGTTTTATATAGAGGATGAACATGCTTATAAAATTTTGATATGGATGAATTGAGATTTTTTTTTTTTGAATTTTGTTTCTAGAAAAATGACAGACTTTGACTGTTGAAAAGAAAAAGACAATAGCTGACAAATTCACAGATTATTTGATAGTTTTGGTCTGTTGTTTTTTTTTATAGATAATAACTGTAATTTTTTCCAGCTAGGAAACGACAGTCCAAAACTGTCGTTTATATTTTGGGACGCGCTAGTAACGACGGATGCTCTGACAGATCAAAACTGTCGTTTATCGTGATTTACGACAGTTTTGGTCTGTCGAAAAATGTATGTTTTGGCGTAGTGATTTAATGAGCACTTTTATCTTGTTAATGACTTACCTCATTAATCTTAATTATTTATGTAGCTTGCTTAGTTATGATATATTGTTAAGCTATATAATCTATGTTCACATTCACTCTTCTAGCTATTGTTTTTCATTTCAATCTATATATGATATGCTAATTTCCAAAAATAAGATGTATGAATTGTCTTGATGTGATTTGTATTCTATTTTAGATACGTATGTATTGTTCTCTAAAACTAGTTTGACAAACATTTGATTTGATATTTTTTTTTCAAAAGAGGTTTGTGATTCCTTACTTTAACTTCCTTCCATACTAGTCTTTAGTATCTCTTAAATTTTTCTCATTTGAGTCATGATTTCATCGTATCATTTACATCTCTTTTTGATTATATTTGCAATCATTTAAATGAGAATGACTCTTTTCTATATCTTTAATTGATTTATGAGATTTTATCATAAATATGGATTTAGGATTTTCTTTATGAGATTTGTTAGATCATGTTTAATTTGTTTATTTTTATTGATAAAAGATCCTAATGGTTGAGTAGTCCTATATTATCTTATTATGTGATTATCAAACTAATTTATTACTCTACTTTGACTACTCATGGATTGCCACATATGGGCCCTTGCTATTTGAACTTTATAGATTATTATTTACCATTAGCAAGGTTTGGATTTTACCCGTTGATGGGTACATATATGGTGAAATATACCTAGTCCATATAAAGTAATAAATTGGTTGATTCTTTCTTAATTAGATAGTCATGGACATGATATTTAAGTTTTATTTTTATTTTATTTTTGAGCTATATTTTGTCTATCATCATGATTGTTCTTTATTCTTTTTCATGATGACATTTTCTCAAAAGATAACATACATTGATATATCATATTTAAATATGAGATCCTTCTATATAGATTAATGTATGCCATCTTTTGATTATATGTGCTTAATTGGATTATTCTTCTAATTTTTCATCTTTAGCGGCTATTAATTGGATATCTCTTCTTGACTAAAGATGGTATTATTCGTCTTTTGACGATATTGTAGCCTTATATGCATTGAGCAAAGGGGAGAAATCCATAGTTGATTTACCCCCAAATCCTTTAGTTATATATTTTATGCTATAAGTGCTTTGGAACTAGACGCATATTTTGAGGGGGAGCAAATTAATTGATTCAATTCATGTATACCCTGTAATATGTCGTATAGCTAGTTCATCATGGACCCATATTTTCCTTTATTTCATATCCTATTGATTGAGGTCATGATATTTTTATTGGTGAAGGATTTATGAGAGTGTATGCAAGTGTCTTTATTATTTATCTCTCTCTTTTATATGGATTAAATAAGTCATCTTGTTAATATTAACTTTCATATCTTATCTTGATGACTATTATGCTTTCATTGTTTTGGCTTTCCTTATATGCTTAATTTATTTGGCTTTTCTTATTGAGGACTTACCTAAAATTCTTGTTTATCTATATTGGTAATACTTTGAGGGGGAGCATTCAAGTTGACTGAATGTCTCTTTCTCAAGTATTTTTCTCCTTTACCTTCATGTTTATCTAAAGGATATTCACATAGCATGATAAGGTAATTGAGTTCAAATGCATTAACTTAGGTAAGCAAATAGATTTTGCAAATAAAGAGATTATTTTATATCAATTCCTTTATTTCACTGATCATTCATTATTTGTTCCACTATTTATTTGTGGACAATTTTGACTCTCAAATGGCTTTTTGATCAATGTTTCAAGTTTATATTTCAATTGGTATTAAGTTTATATCTTCTAACTATCTCAATTGGTATTTTTTTTAATATCAATTACTTTGCAATTATCTAATCCTCATGGGCTTTTGACTGAAATCCTTGATTGAAATCTTTTATTTCAATTGGTATATCGCTTCCTTCCAAAACTAGAGTTTTAATTCATATAATATTATGTTTTGGAGTTTCTTTCTTGGATTTCAAGTTGGTAAAACTATTTTTTGATTGTTTTTCAATTTTATTTATTTTACCAACTATATTGTGTTTTGACATGCTTCTTTTAAAAATTTGATGTTCTACGTTGGCAGTGTAGCTTTATAAACTTGTTATTACACTCTTCTCCCATTGTTTTGTATTAGTATATCTTGATCATGATTGTCTATGACTTCCCCATGCTCTGATTTCTATGCTTGAGATTGATTTTATTTTTATCTCTTAGTATGGGGGAGCCCATTTTTGATCATGTCAAAAGGGGAGAAGTAAGTTTAAGTATGTACTTTAATATTTGTAATAAGTGGTATAAGTTATTTAAGTAACATGCTATTAGTGGTATATCCGTATATCTGCTTATACATTAGTGATACATGCATCTATTATGAGCATACTAAACTTAATCGATTTGCCATAATAAAAAGGAGGGAGATTGTTAGCCCAATGATCTACCTATGTTTTCGATTGTGGTTATTCGATTAAGTTTAACATTATGATATCACTAATATTTATGCCATCTCTATAGCATTGATACTTAAACGTTGCATAGTCCTAATGTGCTTTATCTTATCATACTTGCTACAGTATATTGCTTTGTTTGTCTAATATGTATTTGTAGAAAAGCAATTAGCAAGATCAAATATAGACATATGCAATGAAAAAATTATGGTGGGCCAAGGACGATGGTATTCCACAAAGATTTTTTTTGAACCGCCCGACGACATCTTCGGAGCCACGCACCCGGGGGTTCTGCTGCCCGGTCACCGGACGGGTGACTGGGGGTCGAGGGGGCAGCGCCCCCCGTCGGGGGTTCGGGGGCGAAGCCCCCGAAAGGTATTCAGTTTTCACAAACTGGATATCTTTGGACAGCTGTAATCAAGGAAGAAGTCAACATCCATCAAGGAAAGAAGCCATGCCATGCCATCATCATTTCAAGACTCTGAAGAAGCCTGCACCTGCTACAGTATATCTGGAGTCTGTAATGAGTCTTAGGAATAATTGTAAATACAAGAAATGGATGCAAAATCGAAAGCTAGGGTAAAAATTAGCCCATGATCATTTTCGGATGAATATCGACATACCGATGGTATACCGGTCTATACCGACGGTATACCGATTTTTGTTCACAGAAAGTTTCCGTCTACAAAATTGGCATACCGACGGAATACCGATCTATACCGACGGTATACCGATTCAGTAACGTTGAAAATCCAACGATCGGATTTTGAACATTTAATGATCCCAACGGCTATATTTCAAGCCATTGCAATTCCAGACCGATATTTCGACGGTATATCGGTTCGTACCGACGGTATACCGATCGCTGACAAAAAAGTTGCCTTTGTGCTCTTTTCAATACTTTGGTTATAAATAGCCTTAAACCCCTTTATTCAAGGTTGATGCTTTTAGCCTAAAAATTTCTAAACCACCAAAGCCTATTCATAAACAACTCTACAAAAGCTTTCATTTGCCATCCACAAATTATGTTTGAGTTATTGAGTTGAAAAGTAAGATCTTCATCTTGTTGTATAAGGAGATCAAAACCTATTTTGAAAGGTTGAAGTTTGAGAGTCTTCGGATCCAAACTCTCGGTTGAAGTTGGAGAGTCTTCAGATCCAAACTCTCGATTGAAGTTGGAGAGTCTTCGTATCCAAACTCTTGGTTGAAGTCGGAGAGGCCTTCGGATTAAAGCTCTCGTGTAAGAAGTTGGCGAGTTCTTCGAATCCAAACTCGTGTTGAAGTTGACGAGTTCTTCGGATCCAAACTCGTGTGTAACTATTTACTCAAATAGTGGATTAAAGCCGGAGAGAGTTCCGGGACTGGAGTGCCCCTTGGGAGGATACCAGGATATATCGTGTGTCGGTATTATTGTTGCTTCTTCTCGTGCACTTATATTTTTAAATTGCCCATTAGCTTGTGCTAAGTGCTTGATTAGTTAGCTTGACCCTATTCACCCCCTTTAGGGTTTCTATAAGAGGCTCTTAAGAGTTGTACGCCCGTTTTGACATGAAGGACAAGTGTGAGGCATTCCAAAAACTTGGGAATCGACAACTATACCCTTCGAAGTGGAACAATGTGGTTTATTCTCCCAAGTATAAACCACAGTCCTTGACTTCGTTCGGTGGAAAGGAGTCTCCCTGTCGATTCCTGACATACTTCGCCTCAATGATGAGGTATTTGCCAAAGGACGATGCCCTGCTCATAAATCTTTTCATTGGGGCATTATAGGGGGTAGCATACGAATGGTTCTACAGCCTCCCCGACAACTGTATTTTGTCCTTAACGATTTGAAATGACTCTTCCTCTCCTGATCCTACGAGGGGGTAATGGACATGACGATGTCCACTCTCATGGATATCATTCAGAAAGAAAGGAAGCTGGTACGTGCTTACATTGAGCGCTTCTGCCAAGCTGTCTTGAGATTACCTCATGGGGTTCCTGAGCTAGTGCTTATGGATTCATACCGGAAGAACATGCTTCCAATGATAAAACTTTGGCATAATGCCCCCTATTGTACAAAATTGATAACATTTATTATCAATGCAAATAGTGCTAAAAGGACTACCTAGGAAGCACGCCTACTAGGGTAAACTTCCCTACATTGGACGACAAGGGGAAGTATTGTCCGTCCGGTAGTAAACCTGCCAATACCAGCAGGGACGAAAAGGGGAAGCAACCTCTGACCGCCAATATTTCTAAAGGTTCAACATTTGTAAACCAAAAGTCGATAAAGGTACCAAGACCAAAAATAATTATTCTTTCAATGATGAGGACGTTCTGGAGCTCTTCAACGTGCTCATGAAAGGCGATAAGCTCCAGCTTCCATCCTCCAAACGTCCCGATAAGGTGGACTGTTACGACCCGCACCGCTATAAGGGCACGTGCACGTGACAACGCCCAGCCCTCACCGTAGAAACGGCGTGGAACGCTGTAGGTTTTGCTACTCTAAACAGTTTATATATATATATATATATATATATATATATATATATATATATATATATATATATATATATATATATATATCAAAACCTGTCGAGAATATGGTCAACTACGAACGGAGGACAAGCAATGAATATATATGAGTACTCAATCACAACTCTAAGATAACAAAGTAAAGACTGAAGATAAAGATAACAAGACGATAATAAAATAATAACCTGTCAAGTCCAACACAAGAATATATACAAGTCCAAGTCTCTAAATACAATCCATAATAATAACAGTCTCAAAAGTAGCTGGAGACAAGGTCCAGTACAAAAGACCTACTCTAACTAAGCAAGTGGTAAAGTCTCGTCAGGCGGAGCTAAGCCCTGCTGGACCAAAGTCTCCAAGTCTATGCCCACTATGTCATCCGGACTGTAGTAGGTACAATAATCTCCCTCGTCGGCATCTGTAATATTTGTCAACATATTCTGTCAGGATGGAACGAGTACAATCTACTAACAACAGTTCACAAGATATGACAAAAGCTATAAAACTGTAAATAGAGAGTATATACAAGAAAATCATGGAATGTACATGTGAGTATCATGGCAAGGTAAGCTGTAAATCTAGAGCTAGAATAAGGCAAGTAAACTGATCATGGCATGTACAAGAATCGAGAATCATATCTCTAGGTGTGTGAGTACTAGCTACAATATGTGGCCGGCTTGGGTCTGCACAAGGTCTACTGATCAGCCAATCCTACGTGGAGTGTAGGATTGGTAGCATTCAAGGTCTACAAGAATAAATAAGGCGGATAATGACCACACATCTACACTAGTACTCCCCGCCCCCGACTGGTAGAGTGGATCCAAGCAAGACACGTTATGACACGGGATTCTACGAGAAGGGAGCAAGTCTCCTCAAGAATCGGTGTCCATATACTGCACAAGAACTACAAGGGAGCTTGCACAAGATATACCAAAATAACGAGGAATAACATCTCATGTCGGGATCTATGAATACCAATCCGTGTGACCAATGTGTCGAGAACAAGCATATCTACACTAATTACTTGAATTATAATAATCATCGTAAATTGGAAAAGTGTCAGAGAATGTACTCGCCTGTAATATGGTATGATATGTCAACTGGAGCAAATGCAGCGTCTCGAGGACCTATAGAGAACAAGACGTATCAGTACTACGTTTAGGAATTAAAGTCAAGACAATTTAAATCCTATTTAGTCATTCTAGGTCAAGACACATCAAACTAGACTGTATGAGGTCAATCTAAGTCATATTAGGTCTAGCTAGGTCATACTGGGTCAATGCAAGTCAAACGGAATTAATCTAGGTCGATTTGAGTCAACGGTTGACTTACAGTTGACTTTTGGTCAACTGGTCAACTCTGGTCAACCCTGGTCAACCCTAGGTCAATCCTAGGTCAATGGTGACTAATAGTTGACTTTTGGTCAACTTCCCAAGTTTAATGGAATTGGGACTAAATTGGGTAAAGTGTTGACCCATAGTTGACTTTTGGTCTAAAAAGTCAACCGTGGTCAACCGGGGTCAAGACTAGGTCTAGGCGACTATTTCTAACTATTACCAACTTCTACAACCCATATCCAAGTCCATCTTGGACTTCGAAACTCATATCTTGGCCGTAGGCCAATTTCCTAATTTACCTTTTCTAAGGTAAATTTCTAGCCTAGGTGGAAACCTAGTTAGCCTACCTACGCTTATTATTTTGACCCGTGCTTCCTAGGGTAGTAAGGTACTAGCCTATAGATATATTACCTACCAAAATACCTAGGTAAAGTGGACGTCTAGTCCATGATACGGCCCTTTGTCGATATCTTGAATATTTCAAGATACGCAATGGTACGGCACGATACCGGCGCCCTACAACCCCGATTTCCACTCGGAAGCCTACCCGCAAAATCTAATCATATAATCTTGGTCTACGCAAGTTTTATCGCGTTCCGATACTCCGGGCTCCGTTTCACCCTCTAACTCGCTCTCCTCCATTTCTATTTCCTCTATTTCTACTTCTCATTCACTTCCTATTCTAATTCTCCTTCTTCTTATCTTCTTCTCCAATTTCCTTCTCTTCTCCTTTCTAATCCTAATCTCTTCTCTCCTTCTTTCCTAATCTATTCTTTCCTTCTAATTTCCTCTTCTTCTCTTCCTTACTTCTTCTAATTTCTTCTCAACTTCTAATCTTCTAATTTCACTCTCTCCTAACTTCTTCTCATTTCTCCTTCTAAAACTTCTATCTAACCATCTAACTATCTATCTATATATATATATATATATTTTTATATCTATTATATATACATTATATATAGACTTATATATATATATATATTATAGATAATATATATATTATATATATATATATTATATATTTTTATATATAATATAATATATATATATATATATAATATATATATATAATATTAGATATATATATAATATATATATATTTTTTTTTAAAAATATATATATAATTATATATATATATATATATATAATATATATATATATATAGGAGGATAGATATATATATATATATACATATATATATATATATATATATATATATATATCTATATATCCTCCATATATATATATATATATATATATATATATATATATATATAATATATATATATATATATATATAATATATAGATATATATTATATATATATATATCCCCTATATATATATATATCTATATATATATATATATATATATATTAATATATATATATATATAGGAGGATATATATATATATATATATTATATATATATATATATATATAAAATATAAAAATATATATATGATATATAGGAGGATATATATATATATATATATATATAATATATATATATTATAATATATATATATAATATATATATATATACACTCACACAAACTCTCCACATACATACACACACGTATATCTAATATATAAATACACACACACGTATATCTACATATGTGTAAATACACCCACCACATATATAGATATATACAAATATAGACACACCACACAAATACTCACACACACAAATACTCACACACTCACAAACACACAACCACCCTCTCACACTCTCTCACACACACTCACACAAGCACACACACTCTCCATCACTCTCAACCACTCTCTACAACACTCACACAAATATATATATTTTTTTTTCACACAAGCACACACACTCACACAAATATTATATATATATAATATATATATATATATATATATATATATATATAAATATATATATATATATATATATACACACACTCACAAAAAAAAAAATACTACATACACACACACACATATATATATATAATATAGATATATATATTATATATATATATATATATATATATATATATATATATATATATATATATATAACATATATACATCCCACTCTAATTAGAAAACCCCTAATTAATCCTCTAACCTAGATTTTTAGGAAACCTACAATTTTTATGGGCAAAGTGTAGAGAATCCTCTTCTCTACACTTATTGTGAAAGCAATAAATGGAAAAGGAGAATTAATGATGAATTAAATTCATACCTATAATAGGTTTCTTTGGAGAGAGAGAGAGAGAGAGCTTTGAAAGAAAGAAAGAATTTGAGAGAGAGAGAGAGAGAGAGAGAGTTTGCTTAATGAGGAAGAAAAGGGGGGGGGGGGGGGCTCCTACTCATGGCCGGCCAAGTGTGGCTAATGGGTTTGGGTTGGGGATCCAATAAGCCCCCAACCCATTAGACTTGGTTTAGGTTCAAATTGAATTCGGTTTGGTTCGGTTTGTTTCTAATGAATTAATTAAGCCTCTAAAATGACTAATTAAGCCATAAAAGTTGGGTTTAAGATTTCTAACCTAATTATGATGGTATGTGGGCCAAGCCCAGCTAGTATGGGGGTCCCACTAGGGTCCAGGCTACCCGGGTCTCCAATTTGAGTCGAATTGGATAAAATCTAAACCAAACCAAATAAATCCCAAAAAATCACGTAAAATAAATAAAATTCCTAAAAATTATAAAACTTGAAAAATGATAAAAATATCCCTAATTGAAAACTGGGGGTGACAAATCTATCTCCTTTAAAAAATTTCGTCCTCGAAATTGAATGAGAACTAACACAGCAATCATGAATAGAACAAGGAAAGAAAAAGATAAAATTTTACCTCAAGGCTCGAAGAGATATGGAAATGCTCCCGCATGTCGTCCTCCCTCTCCCAGGTGGACTCTCCTGGAGAGAGGTGTCTCCATGCAACGCGAACCAAGGGAATGACCTGGTTCCGGAGCACCTTCTCTCTTCGGTCCAAGATCTCAACCGGCTTCTCTGGATAGCTGAGTGTCGGTCCCACCTCGATCTCTGAGTGGTCCTAGATGTGACTGGGATCTGCCATGTACCGTCTCAGCTGCGACACATGGAACACGCAGTGCACTCCCTCTAGTGCGGGCGGTAACTCCAGTCGGTAAGCCACTGCACCGACCTGCCCAAGATACGGAATGGTCCGATGTATCGTGGGCTAAGCTTCCCGCCGCCACCAAAACAAATCGTGCCACGCGTCGAAGAAATCTGCAGAAACACAAGATCACCAACCTAGAACAAAACACAAGACTTAGAGCTTGATCTAAAACAATCACATTCAGACTCAAATACTAGAAAAATCTAGACTATACCTCAAACTCCAATGGCCTCCGGTGGCTATCGGCCCAATGCCGCTGCCTATCCTGCGCCACCCGAAGTCGATCTCTGATAACCCTGACCTTCTCCGCAGCATCCACTACCATCTCAGGGCCAATCAAAACCCTCTCGCCGACATCATCCCAAGACAAGGGAGTACAGCACCTCCGTCCGTATAGAGCCTCGAAAGGTGACATCTCTATACTGGCTTGGTAGCTGTTGTTGTAAGCAAACTCTACCAAGTGAAGGTGGTCCTCCCAAGATCCCCCGAAGTCCAAGACACAGGTACGCAGCATATCCTCGAGGGTCTGAATCGTCCTCTCCGACTGCCCGTCTGTCTGGGGGTGGTATGCTGTACTGAACTTGAGCGATGTGCCCAAACTAAGCTGTAAACTCTGCCAGAAGTGGGAAGTGAATCGGCTGTCCCGATCCGAGACTATACTCACTGGAACCCCGTGTAATCGGACTATCTGTCGCACGTACATCTCGGCCAACCTCTCCGTCGACAAACCCACTTTGAGAGGCAAAAAGTGGGCCGATTTGGTCAATCGATCAACAATGACCCAAATCGCATCCTTCCCTCCTGGAGAGCGCGGAAGCCCAGATACAAAGTCCATAGTGATATGCTCCCACTTCCACTCAGGAATGGGTAGTGGCTGGAGCAATCCACCGGGTCTCTACCTTCCGGCCTTCACCTGCTGGCACACCAAGCATCTCGACACGAACTGAGCCACCTCACATTTTATGCCATACCACCAAACATGCTATCTCAAGTCTCTATACATCTTATTGGCTCCTGGATGCATAGAGTACTGAGAACGGTGTGCCTCCTGAAGAACCTCCTCACGAAGTCCTCCGCTCGGCACGCACAATCTTGTACCATGCCTCAACGACCCATCCCCTGCTATAGAGAACTCATCCAACAGCCCTATCTGGACCTGCTCCCTGATGACCTTCAGAGCCTCATCCTCAAACTGAGCTGCCCTGACTCTCTCCATCAGCTCTGACTGCACCTGCAGACCCCACATCTGCGCCTCGAACCCAGGAACTATCACCTCTATGCCCAAGCTCTCCAGATCTGCCAGAAGGTGACGATCCATCGTCAAACACATGGCCACGGGATACCTGCTTAAAGCATCTGCGACCACGTTGGCCTTCCCCGGATGGTACTGTAAGGATATATCAAAATCCTTCATCAGCTCTAACCATCGCCTCTGCCTCATATTCAGCTCCTTCTGGGTAAACACGTACTTTAAGCTCTTGTGGTCAGTATAGATCTCCACACGCTCTTCGTACAGATAGTGTTTCCACAGCTTCAAAGCAAAGATGACCGCTGCCAGCTCCAGATCGTGGGTAGAATAATTCCTCTCATGAGGACGTAACTGCCTAGATGCATAGGCAATTACCTTCCAGTGCTGCTGAAGCACACAACCCAAACCCCGTCCTGAAGCATCACTGTAGATCGTATAACCACCAGATCCAGATGGCAGCATCAAGATAGGAGCTGTAGTCAACCTCGCCTTCAGCTCCTCGAAGGCGGCCTGGCACTCATCGGAACAAACAAACTCCTCGTCCTTCCTGGTAAGGCGGGTCATCGGCTGGGCGATCCTGGAAAAGTCCTGCACGAACCTCCGGTAGTAACCTGCCAGACCCAAAAAACTCCGAACCTCTGATACTGAGCTCGGCGTAGACCAGGACTCCACCGCAGAAATCTTCCTCGGATCCACTGAAATCCCCTCGCCAGAGACAACATAGCCTAGGAACTCCACGCGATCCAAGAAGAACTCGCACTTGGACAGCTTCCCATACAGCTGCTCCCTCCTGAGAGTGTCCAACACAATCCTCAGGTGCTCCTCGTGCTCCTCTGGCGTCTTCGAATAGATGAGGATGTCATCAATGAAGACCACCACGAACTTGTCAAGGTACTGATGAAATACCTTGTTCATCAAGTTCATGAATACCGCCGGGGCGTTGGTCAACCCAAACGGTATGACGGTATACTCATACTGGCCATAGCGAGTCTGAAAGGCAGTCTTCAGAATGTCATCCCGCTTCACCTTCAGCTGATGGTACCCGGTGCACAAGTCGATCTTCGAGAACACTCTCGCCCCGCTCAACTGGTCGAACAAGTCATCAATCATAGGCAAAGGATACTTGTTCTTGATGGTAAGGTTGTTGAGCGCCCTATAATCAATACACAGACGTACCGTACCATCCTTCTTGGGGACAAAAGAACTGGCGTACCCCAAGGTGAAGAGCTAGATCGAATAAAGCCCTTGTCCTCCAGCTCGTCGACCTGCTTCTTCAGCTCCGCTAACTCACTGTTGTTGATTCTATTGACGTGCTGGGAGATAGGCTCAGCGCCCGGCACTAGGTCTATAGAAAACTCAACATCACGATCTGGCGGCATCCCGGGCAGCTCCTCGGGAAAGACATCTAAGAACTCAGCAATGAGTGGATGTGGCAACACTGGCGCTGCCAACAACGCTCTGCAGAATCCATCTCCCTGCTCCACTACACCCCTGGTGAACTCATACTCCGGCTCTTCCGGCGGCCTAAACAGAATCCTGCCCCCTCTGCAATCGATGCTAGCGTGGTGCATGCTCAACCAATCCATACCGAGTACCACATCGTAACTCGGAAGTGGCATTACGAGCAAACACGCACTCAGCTCCCGGCCTCTCAAAGAAACTCTCCGTCCCTTGCAAACATTATTAACTAGGATGATGCCATTCCCAGTCATAATCTTGCAAGTCCTACCAAGATACTCAGCAATGATATTGTGCCTAAGAGCAAAAGAAACAGACACAAAACTGTACGTAGCACCAGAATCAAACAAGCCTAAAGCTGGAAAAGAATCGAGCAGAATAGAACCTGCAACAACATCCGCAATAGGCTCCATCTCCTCAGCTGTAAGAGCAAAGGCTCTACCCTGACCACCCCGCTGCTGGTGGTGCTGAACAAACCGCTGCTTGCTGGATCGGAAGTGGACCCCTCTGCTGTACTGCAGGTACTCTCGCCGGTGCCCCCTGAGCTGCTACCGCTCCACGGACTTCCCTGCCAGGGTTTTCGCAGGACAATCTCTCAACTGATGCCCAGTCTTCCCGCAGTAGAGGCACATGCC
The DNA here is from genome assembly GCA_029216955.1 of Iris pallida. NCBI lineage: Eukaryota > Viridiplantae > Streptophyta > Magnoliopsida > Asparagales > Iridaceae > Iris > Iris pallida. Next base: position 5,913,005 of record JANAVB010044018.1, on the reverse strand, counting down.
CAGCCTCTTCCGACAAACCTCCCAGATATGATCGGGCTTCTTGCAGTAGCCGCAAGGAACCCCATGCTGTGCCTGCCTCTACTGAGTGTGCTGCACCTGCTGCTGAACCGGTGCTCTGGCCTGCACATGTGGCTGGTGATGCTGGAAGAACGATGCTGAAGCTGAGGGCGCTTAGCAGCCCCTGCGCTGCTACTAGCCCCCGAGAAAAGATCACGCTCCCTCTTGGGCTTCAAGCCCCACTCCCGCTCTACCTTGCGGGCCTCTACGTAGATCTGGGTATAAGTCTCATAGAAGGAGGGAATGATGATCTTGATATCCTAAGTGAGCCCCTCCCTGAACGGCTCGCCCTGATCTCCGGGTCTCAAACCATGTACTCTTGCGTATCGGTTCAGACGGCCGAACTCCGCTGCGTACTCCTCTACAGATAGACTGCCCTGCTGCAGATCCTCGAACTATCGTACCAGGTCAATCTTGTCCGTGGGGGAAAAGAACTTTTCCTTGAAGAGGAGCTTGAACTCTGCCTAAGTACGGCCCCTATCCAGCTAGGGCTGGCTCATTTCTGAACCAGGTGCGCGCAATGTCTAGCAACTGCAAACCTACCGCCTCGACCTTCAGGTCGTCTGCCAGGCGGGAGGCCCTTATCTGCCGCTCGATATCCTCGAGCCAATCATCTGCATAGACCACACCCTCGGTCCCGCTAAAGTCACGGGGCCCGAGCTTCTTGAAGTCCTGGATATCTCCGTACCTCGGTCGCATCCCCGGATGACGAGCCCTCTGCTCCACGGCTGCAAGGGCCAACTGATGGGCATCCTCCATGCCCTGACGCATCGCGTCTGTCTGCCTCTGCTGAGCCTCGGCCCGGGCTCTCTGAGTCTCCAGCATCTGCTGGAGGAAGGTAAGCATCTGCCCCATATCTGTAGGCAGAGGAGGTGGAGGCGGAAGTACGTCTGCAATTGGCGGAGGAATCCGCTGCGCAGGAGGAGGAAGAGCGCCCCCGACAGCTCCGGCACTACGGGAAGAGCACCCACAACCCCAGGGACTGTCATCGAGGTAGCTGGAGGAGTACCTCCGAGAGCCCCAACAGAAGTCCCATCTGGGGGAAGTGACCGGAGCCTGCCCGCCAGAGGTGGCAGACCTCTCCGTCTCCCCGTCCTCGCCAGGAGAATGAGTCATCACTATCCTGGAGACAAATTGAAAAGAAGATATCAACATGGCACATGAAGGCAATATCAAAGGAGGACAGCTAGAATGCAGTAAATCAATATCAAAGACGGTAAGCAAGATAAGCAAGGAAAGATCCTACTGTGATTGAGCACTCTTAACCTACTACCTCCTATGTGTAACACAGGCTCGTAGTCAACACTCTAAGACGAGTGCCGCCACGACATCGCACTAATTGCGACTACAGGACCTGCATGGGCCACCACTAAAATGTGTCATAACCCGCACCCGCTATAAGGGCACGTGCACGTGACAACGCCCAGCCCTCACCGTAAAAATAGCGTGGAACGCTGTAGGTTTTGCTACTCTAAACAGTTTATATATATATCAAAACCTGTCGAGAATATGGTCAACTCCGAACGGAGGACAAGCAATGAATATATGAGTACTCAATCACAACCCTAAGATAACAAAGTAAAGACTGAAGATAAAGACAACAAGACGATAATAAAATAATAACCTGTCAAGTCCAACACAAGAATATATACAAGTCCAAGTCTCTAAATACAATCCATAATAATAACATTCTCAAAAGTAGCTGGAGACAAGGTCCAGTACAAAAGACCTACTCTAACTAAGCAAGTGGTAAGTCTCGTCAGGCGGAGCTAAGCCCTGCTGGACCAAAGTCTCCAAGTCTATGCCCACTACGTCATCCGGACCGTAGTAGGTACAATAATCTCCCTCGTCGGCATCTGTAATATTTGTCAACATATCCTGTCAGGATGGAACGAGTACAATCTACTAACAACAGTTCACAAGATATGACAAAAGCTATAAAACTGTAATAGAGAGTATATACAAAAATCATGGAATGTACATGTGAGTATTATGGCAAGGTAAGCTGTAAATCTAGAGCTAGAACAAGGCAAGTAAACTGATCATGGCATGTACAAGAATCGAGAATCATATCTCTAGGTGTGTGAGTACTAGCTACAATATGTGGCCGGCTTGGGTCTGCACAAGGTCTACTGATCAGCCAATCCTACGTGGAGTGTAGGATTGGTAGCATTCAAGGTCTACAAGAATAAACAAGGCGGATAATGACCACACATCTACACTAGTACTCCCTGGCCCGACTGGTAGAGTAGATCCAAGCAAGACACGTTATGACACGGGATTCTACGAGAATGGAGCAAGTCTCCTCGAGAATCGGTGTCCATATACTGCACAAGAACTACAAGGGAGCTTGCACAAGATACCAAGATAACGAGGAATAACATCTCATGTCGGGATCCATGAATACCAATCCGTGTGACCAATGTGTCGGAACAAGCATATCTACACTAATTACATGAATTATAACAATCATCATAAATTGGAAAAGTGTCAGAGAATGTACTCGCCTGTAATATGGTATGATATGTCAACTGGAGCAACAGCGTCTCGAGACCTATAGAGAACAAGACGTATCAATACTGTTTAGGAAGTAAAGTCAAGCAATTTAAATCATATTTAGTCATTCTAGGTCAAGACACATCAAACTAGACTGTACGAGGTCAATCTAAGTCATATTAGGTCTAGCTAGGTCATACTGGGTCAATGCAAGTCAAATGGAATTAATCTAGGTCGATTTGAGTCAACGGTTGACTTACAGTTGACTTTTGTCAACTGGTCAACTCTAGTCAACTCTGGTCAACCTTGGTCAACCCTAGGTCAATCCTAGGTCAATGGTGACTAATAGTTGACTTTTGGTCAACTTTCCAAGTTTAATGGAATTTGGGACTATTGGGTAAAGTGTTGACCCATAGTTGACTTTTGGTCTAAAAAGTCAACCGTGGTCAACCGGGTCAAGACTAGGTCTAGCGACTATTTCTAACTATTACCAACCTCTACAACCCATATCCAAGTCCATCTTGGACTTCGAAACTCATATCTTGGCCGTAGGCCAATTTCCTAATTTACTATTCTAAGGTAAATTTCTAGCCTAGGTGGAAACCTAGTTAGCCTACCTATGCTTGTTATTTTGACCCGTGCTCCCTAGGGTAGTAAGGTACTAGCCTATAGATATATTACCTACCAAAATACCTAGGTAAAGTGGACGTCTAGTCCATGATACGGCCCATTGCCGATATCTTGAATATTTCAAGATACGCAATGGTACGGCGCGATACCGGCACCCTACAACCCCGATTTCCACTCGGGAGCCTACCCGCAAAATCTAATTCATATAATCTTGGTCTACGCCAAGTTTCTTCGCGTTCCGATACTCCGGGCTCCGTTTCACCCTCTAACTCGCTCTCCTCCATTTCTATTTCCTATTTCTACTTCTCATTCACTTCCTATTCTAATTCCCTTCTTCTTATCTTCTTCTCCTAATTTCCTTCTCTTTCTTCCCTTTTTAATTCCTAATCTCTCTCTCTCCTTCTTTCTAATCTATTTCTTTCCTTCTAATTTCCTCTTCTTCTCTTCCTTACTTCTTCTAATTTCTTCTCAACTTCTAACTTCTTCTAATTTCTCCTCTCCTAACTTCTTTCTCATTTCTCCTTCTAAAACTTCTATCTAACCACCTAACTATATATCTATATATATATATATATATAAAAATATATATGGGGGGTTAAATATAGGGGTTAAATGGCTAAAAAGGAGGGTTTTTAGGGGGGACTGCTGCTGCAAGCAGCTGCTACTGCTGCTGCATTGCTGCCTATGCTGCAGCTGCTGCACTGCTTGCTGCTGCTGCAGTGGCTGCTAGCTGCTGCTGCAGTGGCTGCTAGCTGCTGCTGCAGTTGCTTCTCCTCCTTCTTCTATCTCCTCTTCCTCCCTCACATCTATCTCTCTACATTTATATATATATATATATATTATATATATTTTATATATATATATATATATATATATATATAATATATATTATATATATATATATACACTCACACACAAATCTCCATACATACACACAACGTATCTACATAATAAATACACACACGTATATCTACATATGTTTTTCATACACGTATATCTACATATATTAAATACACACACACACGTATATCTACATATGTGTAAATACACCCACACACATATAGATATATACAAAATAGACACACACACAAAATACTCATACACTCACAAACACACACACCACCCTCTCACACTCTCTCACACACACTCACACAAGCACACCACACACACACTCTCCATACCACTCTTACACCACTCTCTACACACACTCACACAAATATATATAATATATATTATATATATATATTTATATATATATATATAATATATATAATAATACTACATACATATATATATACATATATACATCCCACTCTAATTAGAAAACCCCTAATTAATCCTCTAACCTAGATTTTTAGGAAACCTACAATTTTCTATGGGCAAAGTGTAGAGAATCCTCTTCTCTACACTTATTGTGAAAGCAATAAATGGAAAAGGAGAATTAATGATGAATTAAATTCATACCTAGAATAGGTTTCTTTGGAGAGAGAGAGAGAGAGAGCTTTGAAAGAAAGAAAGAATTTGAGAGAGAGAGAGAGAGAGTTTGCTTAATGAGGAAGAAAAAGGGGGGGGGGGCTCCTACTCATGGCCGGCCAAGTGTGGCTAATGGGTTTGGGTTGGGGATCCAATAAGCCCCCAACCCATTAGACTTGGTTTAGGTTCAAATTGAATTCGGTTTGGTTCGGTTTGTTTCTAATGAACTAATTAAGCCTCTAAAAAGACTAATTAACCCATGGAAGTTGGGTTTAAGATTTCTAACCAAATTATGATGGTATGTGGGCCAAGCCCAGCTAGTATGGGGTCCCACTAGGGTCCAGGCTACCCGGGTCTCCAATTTGAGTCCGAATTGGATAAAATCCAAACCAAACCAAATAAATCCCAAAAAATCACATAAAATAAATAAAATTCCTAAAAATTATAAAACTTGAAAAATGATGAAAATACCCCTAATTTGAAAACTGGGGTGACAAATCTACCCTCCTTAAAAAAATTTCATCCTCGAAATTGAATAAGAACTAACACAGCAATCATGAATAGAACAAGGAAAAAAAGATAAAATTTTACCTCAAGGCTCGAAGAGATATGGAAATCGCTCCCGCATGTCGTCCTCCCTCTCCCAGGTGGACTCACCTGGAGAGTGGTGTCTCCATGCAACGCGAACCAAGGGAATGACCTGGTTCCGGAGCACCTTCTCTCTTCATCCAAGATCTCAACTGGCTTCTCTGGATAGCTGAGTGTCGGTCCCACCTCGATCTCTGAGTGGTCCAAGACGTGACTGGGATCTGCCACGTACCATCTCAGCTGCGACACTAGAACACGCAGTACACTCCCTCTAGTGCGGGCTAACTCCAGTCGGTAAGCCACTGCACCGACCCTGCCCAAGATACGGAATGGTCCGATGTATCATGGGCTAAGCTTTCCGCCGCCACCAAAACGAATCGTGCCACGCTCGAAGAAATCGTAGAAACACAAGATCACCAACCTAGAACAAAACACAAGACCTAGAGCTTGATCTAAAACAATCACAATCAGACTCAAATACTAGAAAATCTAGACTATACCTCAAACTCCAATGGCCTCCGGTGGCTATCGGCCTAATGCCGCTGCCTATCCTGTGCCACCCGAAGTCGATCTCTAATAACCCTGACCTTCTCCACAGCATCCACTACCATATCAGGGCCAAGCAAAGCCCTCTCGCCGATATCATCCCAAGACAAGGGAGTACGGCACCTCCGTCCGTATAGAGCCTCGAAAGGTGACATCTCTATACTGGCTTGGTAGCTGTTGTTTAAGCAAACTCTACCAAGTGAAGGTGGTCCTCCCAAGATCCCCCGAAGTCCAAGACACAGGTACGCAGCATATCCTCGAGGGTCTGAATCGTCCTCTCCGACTGCCCGTCTGTCTGGGGGTGGTATGCTGTACTGAACTTGAGCGATGTGCCCAAGCTAAGCTGCAAACTCCGCCAGAAGTGGGAAGTGAATCGGCTGGCCCGATCCGAGACTATACTCACTGGAACCCCGTGTAATCGGACTATCTGTCGCACGTACATCTCGACCAACCTCTCCGTCGACAAACCTACTTTGAAAGGCAAAAAGTGGGCCGATTTGGTCAATCGATCAATAATGACCCAAATCGCATCCTTCCCTCCTGGAGAGCGCGGAAGCCCAGATACAAAGTCCATAGTGATATGCTTCCACTTCCACTCAGGAATGGGTAGTGGCTGGAGCAATCCACCGGGTCTCTACCTCCCGGCCTTTACCTGCTGGCACACCAAGCATCTCGACACGAACTAACCACCTCACGTTTCATGCCATACCACCAAACATGCTGTATCAAGTCTCTAAACATCTTGTTGGCTCCTGGATGCATAGAGTACTGAGAACGGTACGCCTCCTGAAGAACCTCCTCACGAAGTCCTCCGCTCGGCACGCACAATCTTGTACCATGCCTCAATGACCCATCCCCTGCTACAGAGAACTCATCCAACAGCCCTATCTGGACCTGCTCCCTGATGACCTTCAGAGCCTCATCCTCAAACTAAGCTGCCCTGACTCTCTCCATCAGCTCTGACTGCACCTAGACCCCACATCTGCCTCGAACCCAGGAACTATCACCTCTATGCCCAAGCTCTCCAGATCTGCCAGAAGGTGACGATCCATCGTCAAACACATGGCCACGGGATACCTGCTCAAAGCATCCGCGACCACGTTGGCCTTCCCCGGATGGTACTATAAGGATATATCAAAATCCTTATCAGCTCTAACCATCGCCTCTGCCTCAAATTCAGCTCCTTCTGGGTAAATATGTACTTCAAGCTCTTGTGGTCAGTATAGATCTCCACACGCTCTCCGTACAGATAGTTTTCTACAGCTTCAAAGCAAAGATGACCGCTGCCAGCTCCAGATCGTGGGTAGGATAATTTCTCTCTGAGGACGTAACTGCCTAGATGCATAGGCAATTACCTTCCCGTGCTGCTGAAGCACACAGCCCAAACCCCGTCCTGAAGCATCACTGTAGATCGTATAACCACCAGATCCAGATGGCACGTCAAGATAGGAGCTGTAGTCAACCTCGCCTTCAACTCCTCGAAGGCGGCCTGGCACTCATCGGACCAAAAACTCCTCGTCCTTCTGGTAAGGCGGGTCATCGGCTGGGCAATCCTGGAAAAGTCCTGTACGAACCTCCGGTAGTAACCTGCTAGACCCAAAAAACTCCGAACCTCTGCTACTGAGCTCGGCGTAGACCAGGACTCCACCGCAGAAATCTTCCTCGGATCCACTGAAATCCCCTCGCCAGAGACAACATGGCCTAGGAACTCCACGCGATCCAAGAAGAACTCGTACTTGGACATCTTTCCATACAGCTGCTCCCTCCTGAAGTGTCCAACACAATCCTCAGGTGCTCCTCGTGCTCCTCTGGCATCGTCGAATAGATGATGTCATCAATGAAGACCACCAAGAACTTGTCAAGGTACTGATGAAATACCTTGTTCATCAAGTTCATGAATACCGTCGGGGCGTTGGTCAACCCAAACGGCATGACGGTATACTCATACTGGCCATAAGTCCGAAAGGCAGTCTTCGGAATGTCATCCCGCTTCACCTTCAGCTGATGGTACCCGGTGCGTAAGTCGATCTTCGAGAACACTGTCGCCCCGCTCAACTGGTCGAACAAGTCATCCCTAGGCAAAGGATACTTGTTCTTGATGGTAAGGTTGTTGAGCGCCTGTAATCAATACACAGACGTACCGTACCACCTTTTGGGGATAAAAAGAACAGGCGTGCCCCAAGGTGAAGAGCTAGATCGAATAAAGCCCTTGTCCTCCAGCTCGTCGACTGCTTCTTCAGCTCCGCTAACTTACTGTTGTTGATTCTATAGACGTGCTGGAAGATAGGCTCAGCGCTCGGCACTAGGTCTATAGAAAACTCAACATCACGATCTGGCGGCATCCTGGGCAGCTCCTCGGAAAGACATCCAAGAACTCAGTAATGAGTGGATGTGGCAACACTGGCCCTGCCAACAACGCTCCGTAAATCCATCTCCCTGCTCTACTGCACCCCTGTGAACTCATACTCCGGCTCTCCCGGCGGCCTAAACAGAATCCTGCCCCCTCTGCAATCGATGCTAGCGTGGTGCATGCTCAACCAATCCATACCTAGTACCACATCGTAACTCGAAAGTGGCATTACGAGCAAACACGCACTCAGCTCCCGGCCTCTCAAAGAAACTTTCTGCCCCTTGCAAACATTATTAACTAGGAAGATGCCATTCCCAGTCATAATCGTGCAAGTCCTACCAAGATACTCAGCAATGATATTGTGCCTAAGAGCAAAAGAAACAGACACAAAACTGTGCGTAGCACCAGAATCAAACAAGGCTAAAGCTGGAAATCGAGCAGAATAGAACCTGCGACAACATCCGCAATAGGCTCCATCTCCTCAGCTGCAAGAGCAAAGGCTCTACCCTGACCACCCCGCTGCTGGTGGTGCTGAACAAACCGCTGCTGCTGGGTCGGAAGTGGACCCCTCTGCTGCACTGCAGGTACTCTCGCCGGTGCCCCCTGAGCTGCTACCGCTCCATGGACTACCCTGCGAGGGTTCGCAGGACAATCCATCAACTGATGTCCAGCCTCCCCACAGTCGCACATGCCCAGCCTCTTCCGACAAACCTTCCAGATGTGACCGGGCTTCTTGCAGTAGCCCAAGGAACCCCATGCTGTGCCTGCCTCTGCTGAGTGTGCTGCACCTGCTGCTGAACCGGTGCTCTGGCCTGCACATGCGGCTGGTGATGCTGGAAAGAACGATGCTGAAGCTGAGGGCGCTTAGAAGCCCCTACGCTGCTACTAGCCCCCGAGAAAAGATCACGCTCCCTCTTGGGCTTCAAGCCCCACTCTCGCTCTACCTTGCGGGCCTCTGCGTAGATCTGGGTATAAGTCTCATAGAAGAAGGAATGAGGATCTTGATATCCCAAGTGAGCCCCTCCCTGAAACGGCTCGCCGATCTCCGGGTCTCGAACCATGTACTCTGCGTATCGGCTCAGACGGCCGAACTCCGCTGCGTACTCCTCCACAGATAGACTGCCGCTGCAGATCCTGGAACTGTTGCACCAGGTCAATCTTGTCCGTATGGGAAAAGAACTTTTCCTTGAAGAGGAGCTTGAACTCTGCCCAAGTACGGCCCTCTCCAGCTAGGGCTGGCTCATTTCTGAACCAGGTGCGCGTAATGTCTAGCAACTGCAAACCTACCGCCTCGACCTTCAGGTCGTCTGCCAGGCGGGAGGCCCTCATCTGCCGCTCGATATCCTTGAGCCAATCATCTGCATAGACCACACCCTCGGTCCCGCTAAAGTCACGGGGCCCGAGCTTCTTGAAGTCCTGGATATCTCCGTACCTCGGTCGCATTCCCGGATGAGGAGCCCTCTGCTCCACGGCTGCAAGGGCCAACTGATGGGCATCTCTGCCCTGACGCATCGCGTCTGTCTGCCTCTGTGAGCCTCGGCCTGGGCTCTCTGAGTCTCCAGCATCTGCTGGAGAAGGTAAGCATCTGCCCCATATCTGTAGGCAGAGGAGGTGGAGGCGGAAGTACGTCTACAACTGGCGGGGAATCTGCTGCGTAGGAGGAGGAAGAGCGCCCCCGACAGCTCCGGCACTACGGAAGAGCACCCGCAACCCCAGGGACTGTCATCGAGGTAGCTGGAGGAGTACCTCCGAGAGCCCCAACAGAAGTCCCATCTGCGGGGGAAGTGACCGGAGCCTGCCCGCCAGAGGTGGAAGACCTCTCCGTCTCCCCGTACTCATCGCCAGGAGAATGAGTCATCACTATCCTGGAGACAAATTGAAAAGATATCAATGGCACATGAAGGCAATATCAAAGAAGGACAGCTAGAATGCAGTAAATCAATATCAAAGACGGTAAGCAAGATAAGCAAGGAAAGATCCTACTGTGATTGAGCACTCTTAACCTACTACCTCCTATGTGTAACACAGGCTCGTAGTCAACACTCTAAGACGAGTGCCGCCACGACATCGCACTAATTGCGACTACAGGACCTGCATGGGCCCACTAAAATGTGTCACGACCCGCACCCGCTATAAGGGCACGTGCACGTGACAACGCCCAGCCCTCACCGTAAAAATGACGTGGAACGCTGTAGGTTTTGCTACCCTAAACAGTTTATATATATCAAAACCTGTCGAGAATATGGTCAACTCCGAACGGAGGACAAGCAATAAATAATATGAGTACTCAATCACAACTCTAAGATAACAAAGTAAAGACTGAAGATAAAGACAACAAGATGATAATAAAATAATAACCTGTCAAGTCCAACACAAGAATATACAAGTCCAAGTCTCTAAATACAATCCATAATAATAACAGTCTCAAAAGTAGCTGGAGATAAGGTCCAGTACAAAAGACCTACTCTAACTAAGCAAGTGGTAAAGTCTCGTCAGGCGGAGCTAAGCCCTGCTGGACCAAAGTCTCCAAGTCTATGCCCACTACGTCATCCGGACCATAGTAGGTACAATAATCTCCCTCGTCGGCATCTGTAATATTTGTCAACATATCATGTCAGGATGGAACGAGTACAATCTACTAACAACAGTTCACAAGATATGACAAAAGTTATAAAACTGTAAAGAGAGTATATACAAGAAATCATGGAATGTACATGTAGTATCATGGCAAGGTAAGCTGTAAATCTAGAGCTAGAACAAGGCAAGTAAACTGATCATGGCATGTACAAGAATCAAGAATCATATCTCTAGGTGTGTGAGTACTAGCTACAATATGTGGCCGGCTTGGGTCTGCACAAGGTCTACTGATCAGCCAATCCTACGTGGAGTGTAGGATTGGTAGCATTCAAGGTCTACAAGAATAAACAAGGCGGATAATGACCACACATCTATACTAGTACTCCCCGCCCCGACTGGTAGAGTGGATCCAAGCAAGATACGTTATGATACGGGATTCTACGAGAAGGGAGCAAGTCTCCTCGAATCGGTGTCCATATACTGCACAAGAACTACAAGGGAGCTTGCACAAGATATACCAAGATAACGAGGAATAACATCTCATGTCGGGATCCATGAATACCAATCCGTGTGACCAATGTGTCGAGAACAAGCATATCTACACTAATTACATGAATTATAACAATCATCGTAAATTAAAAAATGTCAGAGAATGTACTCGCCTGTAATATGGTATAACATGTCAACTGGAGCAAATGCAGCGTCTCGAGGACCTATAGAGAACAAGACGTATCAATACTACGTTTAGGAATTAAAGTCAAGACAATTTAAATCCTATTTAGTCATTCTAGGTCAAGACACATCAAACTAGACTGTACGAGGTCAATCTAAGTCATATTAGGTCTAGCTAGGTCATACTGGGTCAATACAAGTCAAACGGAATTAATCTAGGTCGATTTGAGTCAACGGTTGACTTACAGTTGACTTTTGGTCAACTGGTCAACTCTGGTCAACCCTTGTCAACCCTAGGTCAATCCTAGGTCAATGGTGACTAATAGTTGACTTTTGGTCAACTTTCCAAGTTTAATGGAATTTGGGACTAAATTGGGTAAAGTATTGACCCATAGTTGAATTTTGGTCTAAAAAGTCAACCGTGGTCAACCGGGGTCAAGACTAGGTCTAGGCGACTATTTCTAACTATTACCAACCTCTACAACCCATATCCAAGTCCATCTTGGACTTCGAAACTCATATCTTGGCCGTAGGCCAATTTCCTAATTTACCTTTTCTAAGGTAAATTTCTAGCCTAGGTAGAAACCTAGTTAGCCTACTACGCTTGTTATTTGACCCTGCTCCCTAGGGTAGTAAGGTACTAGCCTATAGATATATTACCTACCAAAATACCTAGGTAAAGTGGACGTCTAGTCCATGATACTGCCCATTGTCGATATCTTGAATATTTCAAGATACGCAATGGTACGACGCGATACCGGCGCCCTACAACCCGATTTCCACTCGGGAGCCTACCTGCAAAATTTAATTCATAATCTTGATCTACGCCAAGTTTCATTGCGTTCCGATCCTGGGCTCCGTTTCACCCTCTAACTCGCTCTCCTCCATTTCTATTTCCTCTGTTTCTACTTCTCATTCACTTCCTATTCTAATTCTCCTTCTTCTTATCTTCTTCTCCTAATTTCCTTCTCTTTCTTCCCTTTCTAATTCCTAATCTCTTCTCTCTCTTCTTTCCTAATCTATTTCTTTCCTTCTAATTTCCTCTTCTTCTCTTCCTTACTTCTTCTAATTTTTTCTCAACTTCTAACTCTTCTAATTTCTCCTCTCCTAACTTCTTCTCATTTCTCCTTCTAAAACTTCTATCTAACCACCTAACTATCTATCTATATATATAAAAAATTATATATATATATATATATATATATATATAATAGATTATATATATACATATATATATGGGGGGTTAAATGGCTAAAAAGGAGGGTTTTTAGGGGGGACTACTGCTGCAAGCAGCTGCTACTGCTGCTGCCATTGCTATGCTGCAGCTGCTACTGCCTGCTGCTTGCTACTGCAGTGGCTGCTAGCTGCTGCTACAGTTGCTTCTCCTCCTTCTTCTATCTCCTCTTCCTCCCTCATCTATCTCTCTACATTTATATATATATATATATATATATATATATATATATATATATATATATATATATTTATTATATATATACACTCACACACAATCTCCACATACATACACACACACGTATATCTACATATATATAAATACTCACACGTATCTACATATGTGTAAATACACCCACACCCACATATAGATATATATACAAATATAGACACACACACAAATACTCACACACTCACAAACACACGCACCACCCTCTCACACTCTCTCACACACTCACAAGCACACACTCTCCATACCACTCTCACACCACTCTCTACACACACACACACACACACACACACACACACATATATATTATATATATATATATATATAATATATATATATATATATATACATATATACATCCCACTCTAATTAGAAAACCCCTAATTAATCCTCTAACCTAGATTTTTAGGAAACCTACAATTTTCTATGGGCAATTTGTAGAGAATCCTCTTCTCTACACTTATTGTGAAAGCAATAAATGGAAAAGGAGAATTAATGATGAATTAAATTCATACCTAGAATAGGTTTTTTGGAGAGAGAGAGCTTTGAAAGAAAGAAAGAATTTGAGAGAGAGAGAGAGAGTTTGCTTAATGAGGAAGAAAAGGGGGGGGGGGGCTCCTACTCATGGCCGGCCAAGTGTGGCTAATGGGTTTGGGTTGGGGATCCAATAAGCCCCCAACCCTTAGACTTGGTTTAGGTTCAAATTGAATTCGGTTTGGTTCGATTTGTTCTAATGAACTAATTAAGCCTCTAAAATGACTAATTAAGCCATGGAAGTTGGATTTAAGATTTCTAACCTAATTATGATGGTATGTGGGCCAAGCCCAGCTAGTATGGGGGTCCCACTAGGGTCCAGGCTACCCGGGTCTCCAATTTGAGTCCGAATTGGATAAAATCCAAACCAAACCAAATAAATCCCAAAAAAATCACATAAAATAAATAAAAATTCCTAAAAATTATAAAACTTGAAAAATGATAAAAATACCCCTAATTCGAAAACTGGGGGTGACATGGACAACCCTAAGTACTGCAATTACCATCTTTACGTCTGTCACTACCAATTTTCAAAATAAGGGTAAAATTATTATTTTTTATTATAATATTTGAATATTTATTTATCATATATTGTGTATTTGGGGATTAGTTAGTCTGGTTTGAGATTAGACTAGTTTTGACTTAGTTAGTGGCCCGGTTAGCATAGACCCTAGTTGAAGCCCAATGATTAGCTAGACATTGCCCACAAATTTGACCCAATAGGCTAGTGCAATTAGGCTAATCCCACTGGCAAGGTATTGGGGTAACTTGGCAAGGTAATTGGTATTACCTAAGGTAATGGGTATTACCTAAGGTAAGGGTAAGGTTTTGATAGAAGACTAAGATAGTTAGTTAGATTAGTTTAAGGATTTATTAGGATCTAATTAGCCTAGTTAGTGGCTTATCTACTAGCTAAGGTAATATTACTAGGGTAAAGGGTATACATAATATTAAAGGTATTGGGATACGTGCTAGCGTAAAAGCAAAATACGCTCACGTCAATACGTGCCAGCGTAAAAATTAAAATAAGCTCACATCAATATGTGCCAGCGTAAAATTCACAAGTGAAGAACTTTGCGTAAAACAAAGAACTTTTACACTTTAAAATTTTTCAACTTAATTTTTGTGCAGAAGCGTAAAGTTTTGCATAGTCAAGTTCTCTAGTACAGAGTCTTTAATCTTTATGCGTAAAATTCAGACTAAGTCATCTGCGTAAAAATTCAAATTAGATTTTACTAACTTAATTTTTTTCTTTTGGCAGTGGACTTGCAAATTCATCCACTTGCAGAAATATTGGCTCGCCAGCTGGTATGGTAGGCTCAAACTACTTTGAGAATTTGTCCCATGTAGAATTCCCACAATCAAATCCAGAATACCCTGAAGGGAGACAATAGCTAATAGCTGCTCAGGGGGACAGAATGCTGTTGTCCATGATAAATGGAGAATTGTTGGTATCGCTAGATAACCAACAATTTTTGAAGCCAGCCTTCTTGTTCGGGATGCGATAGACTTCCAGTCACAAACACACCCCAAGAAGGAGGCTTGGGTGTTTAAATTTGGAGAGAGGACAATGTATCTCCCGGACATGGCCAGAGATTACCACTTATATGCATTCGTCCATGCTACTCATCCCTGACAGATGCTATGGAACCTAACTCCCAGTCATGGTAGGCCGGGCAGAATCATTTTCAAGTGGGATAGAGCCAACGAAATAGGGTACCACATCAGTACTCCTACTGGTGGTGTCGTGCCTTTCTCCGATCTATTGCTTGGATTCATACCGAGTGAAGATTCAGCTCTGATACAACCAGTGCAGACTCCAATGTTCATTAACAGTTCATAAGGGCTGCAGTATTATATCCTCAGGCCAACCCTAGGCTACCAGAGTGGCTGACTCCCTATAATCAGAACTGGATCCAACTTAGTGCCTGGATCATGAAGAACTTCAAGACGGACCTGGAAGCCATCGGCCTTTATGAAGCGGTAGCCTCTACGAGCCAGGGTATACCGATGAATAGTAACCTGTTATTGGCTTTGATGGAGTTGTACATGAGTTCAACTGGAACTTTGTGCGTAAAAAGCAACAAAATTGGGTCTCTACGCAAGTAACTGCCACCCATGATTGAAAATCAACCTTTATGCATGATGACACGTGTCCCATGTAGAGTTTTGATCTCTACGCAAGGTGACACGTGTCCCACAACTTCAACAAAATAGAGAGAGCACGTACACACGTTCCTCGATAAGTGTGGCATGAAAGACACATAAGCAGACCACGTTCTCATGTAGCCAAAAAGATTAGGCGTAAAAATGACATAAAATATACTTCCTGCGTAAAGTGGCAGAAAAATAGCCTTGAGCATAAAATTAGCTCAAATAAACTTTATGCGCACAACAACCTTGAGCGTAAAAGCTCGAATAGCTTTGGTGCGTAAAAGAAGCAGTCTCTTGAGCGTAAAGTAGCCCATCTGTACATAAAACGACAAGTGTTAGGTTTAGTGTAAATCAAATCTTCTCGGCTCCTGTGCAATCTACCGTCAGAAAATTATTATGTCAGATTAGTATCACGCGCATTAAATGCGATGTAGACAGCCTGTTGTAGGAACAAAATCGTAAAGCAGAATACTCTAGAGGGGGTAAATAGAGTAGGCAGCGGAATATTGCTAATTAAAAATCTCGTTAGCAGTTAGATCACAGATATAAAAATAATCACAAAGTAAATGACAATAATAAAAAAGTGATCAGAAGGCAAACGCAAACACCGAGATTTATACTGGTTTCCCTCTTGTGAGGACTAGTCCAGTCGGAAGAACTCTAGCTTCCAGTTGAATCCACTATTGGAAAATTTCGCAAGTTTTCATACGAAGTCCTTGCAACTTCTACAAACGCCAGCTTTGATACGAAGAACTCGACAACTTCAATTGTGAAGAGTTATTTCTTCAATCAAGCCTCTGATTACAATTGCTCTGAAACTTCTAGACCGTACCGCACTGGCAAATCGACTAGAGGATTGTAACTGGCTTAGATTTGAAAATGTAAGCTTTTGAGAACTCTTTGGAGAAAATATAAGCTTTAGAAGAGAAGAGATTGAAAGTGAATTGGTGTTTTTAAATGATCAAATCCTTCTATATTTATAGTTTTTCCAAAGACAGAATTCTGGCAGAATTCGGACAGAACTTTGACAGAGCTTTTGTAACAAACCGCAACTGAAGGGTGACCAAGTTCAAAATCAAACGTTCATATAACATTCAACTTGGCCAAACTCTGGCCGAACTCTGGCCGAACTCTGACTGAACTCTGGCCGAGTTTTGCTAGGGTTCTGCTAGTTGATTTTGAGAAAAATTATTTTGGCTTTTTGAAAAGTCCTTCAGAAGCTTTTTTAAAAATGATGTTTTTCAAAACATAGATCATTTTTAAAAGGATAAGGTGATTTTGAAAAATGATTTTGGACAGCCTATTTGCCAGTACGACTTGGTGTACAATGTATTCCTAGACTCAATAAAATGAAAAATTACATTGCTTTGAAGGAAATACATTTGGAGTACTAAACAGCTTCAGTCTTGAACATCGTAGATATCCATCTTTGAGCAGTGTCCAAAACGTCGTAGGTAAATCTGAATGCCTTGCATTTATATCGAGACAGAGTTTGATCAATTATTAAAATCAGGTTTGACCATGACCAATGGGCCAATAATCTCCCCTATTTTGATAATTGACAAACCTTGCCGATATAACATCTAAGTATGGATCAATTCAAAAATGTGTAATACCAGAGAAAGAAAAATTGTTCATAACCTGCATTCATGAAGATGTTAGATCCTATTTATCTCTCCCATTATCACTTAGCAAAATAATTGCAAAAGAGAAAGCTCCCCCGCAATAAATGCATAAGTAACAAACAGTAAAAAACACAGAAAATATAGATAAAACATTCATCACAGGCATGGTATAAATAGTAAAAAATATTGTATAGACAACACATGCATGGTATTTGTCACAGGCAGTTTATATGGAAGCATAAAAGAGAGATAATGCTATAATAAAGCTGAAACAAATAAAATGCTGAAATAATAAACTAAGTGAAACATATGCCAAACCGAGGCATAATAAAAATATGTCTATGAAGAGTCACAGATAATAAAGAGTACTGATAATCTTGGAATGTCGGAGCATTTCCAAGTAAACATAAGACAAAAAAACAGTCTCAATAAGATAACATCTCAAAAGTCATCATCCTCATCATCATCGTCATCGGCTGCAGTGCCAACATGTCCAGATGGACCAGCTCCAGAAGTACCAGCTATAGAAGTATGAGGAGTGGCACCAGAAGTACGATACCAATCGTAAGCATTCCCTAGCTGGAACAGAGAATGGACCGCCTTATCATCAATGCGGTAGCCAGAAACAGAAGGGTCTCGAGGTAGAGAGCTAGCAGAGTGACCCGTCTGCACAAATCTCAGATCGACGAAGGAGTTGGCAATAGCCTGGAACTGAGTCACATCACGGAACTCACGTTCCATGGAAGTGTCAACATAGAATGACTGTAGATCTAATAGGTGCTGATGAATACCCTCAAATGTCATAGGGTAGGACAGAGGAGGACCAGATGCTGTGGGAGTAGGTGCAGAAGGAGCAGGTGCAGTAGGTGGAGGAACAGTGGCAATACTGCGACGAGAGAGTTTGAGGAACTTGGGCTCAGGGTCAACAGCACAAGTGGATAGGTCAATGTCAAATCTCTGAAAGATGCGTGGGATGATCATCGCATAAGAGAGGTTGCGGTCTCTTCCGCGACATCTACCCATCATCTGAATAATAGCCTTAGGGGCAGAAAAAAAATCCCCTTAAGATGTGATATAGACCAGAGAGCTCAAGTGCAGTAACATCATCTTTGGAAGTGGATTTTCGAAGTAAAGTGGAATAGATGATGCGATAATTCGTAGTTAAACAAGTTCAAGTTATTTGCAGTTGTAGCACCCAGTTTCCCAAATGAGGGTAATTTTGAAATTTTGTATTTATAATTATTTAATAATGATATTTAATTCATGATATATTTTTGGTATTTTAAATCATTTTAAAATTATTTAAATAAATGACTTGTGGTTTTGACGTTTTGCTAGTGAAACCCTAGAGACTGTTTGACCTAGAGCCTAACCATGTGATTATGATATTTTAATATCATTTTTGGCCTAAGAATATTTTTGCATTTGACCTCTCTGAATTTTTGATATTATTTTATTATTTATGATTTTGTTTTGGGATTATTTGAGTCGGGTTCGAATTTCAACTCAATCCGACTTGAAATGGGGACCCGGGGGTAGTTTGACTCTAGTGGGACCCACACACTAGTTAGGCATGGCCCACATGATATTAATTTTAGTCCACATGATAGAAATATTTTAGTTAGAGGTTAGACTAATTATTATGGATAAGGTTAGTGTGATTAGAGACTTTAGAATGACTAATTTAGCCCCAACCAATTAGCCCTTTTCTAATACTCATAGAATAGGTTAATGGGGGCATTTTGGACCTTACCATAATAGGACAAATAGCCCCATATGGCCAGCCACTTTGGGAGAGGATAGGCTCAAGTTCATTTTATTATTCTCATCCACACTCTCTCTCTTGTTCTTCCCCAAATTCCTAGAGAGCAATCCCTAGCAATTTCTCCACCAAATCCTTCCATTTCACCACCAAATCTTCTTCTTTCTTCTCCATTCTAGCCAAAGGAAGCTACCCAAGTTTGGGAGGATTCGGAGCTCGTTCGTGTCCTTTTGGAATCTCTACGTGTCGGTGTCGCTCCGGGAAGGCTTTTCTTCGATTCGATCTACCGGGAGGTATAAATCCTTCTCCTTTTCATTTTCTCATGCATATAGGTCTATTTTGAACCCATAGGAATGACCTCCATGGTTGTATCTCTATTTGTGTTCATTTCGTGTCCATTTGGAGGTCATAGGAGGTCCTTTGTGTTGTGGTTGTGTCCATGTGGGAAAATCCCAAATTTGGACACACTATGTGTTGTTGTTATGTATGAATAAATTATTACATGTTTAATCTCATATTTTTGTATTGGAGATGTGTTCTATAGTGTCTCATATATATATTAGTGTAGAGAGTGAGTTCTTGATATATTATGTTATATACTTGTGTTCTTTTGTCTCAAACTACCTAAATCTGTCATAATTTTTATCCACGTTTTTAATTTCCCCTAACTTAGAAATGTCATAACTTCTAGCTCAAAGCTCGATTTAATCTCCCGTTTATTTTAAAAGAAGCGTATTGAAGTTAGCTTTCCAAAAACATGTATTAATAGGAATATTCTTTCTGCAACTTTCTGGAGAATTATTTGAGTGTCAGCTGTACGAAAGACAAACGTTATCGGTGTTTTCGCGATTTCGGGAGTTTTCGAAAACAAAAATGCGATCCGTTTGAAGTTTCGGAAAGCTAACACATAGATCTATAACATACTTTAATTAAATTTTAATTCATGCTGAGATGGTACAGTATTAATTATTAGTAGGAGTTACTATTCGGCATATGTATTTTGTGCACCCTTGTGTGTAATATAATGTTCTATTTAATTTTAACCCATGTTAATGTATATACATTATGTAATTAAATAGAGAATGCAAGCATGAGTAAATGGTTAAATAAATGATGTATGAGTGTAAGTATTCTATCTAATATAAGCATGTATAAGTATGGCTTGTAATGAATATGTAGGTTCCATAGTATGTAATGTATGGTGCATATAGTGGTGCAAGAGAATAAATGAATGATGAATGAATGCAAGCATGAATGTAATGTAATATAGATGTAATGTATGCAATATACAAGTTAATGAGATATAATGTTCTATGTTAACACAAATCCTATATTGCCTCATGTACCCCTTACACTATGTTGACACTATCATACTTGACACTTTGTTCACTTACACTTTGACACTCTTTGATATGTATACACTATGTATGCCCATTTAACCCTCACTTGCCCCTTTGCCATGTTCACATACACACACATAGCCTCTTAAATAAGTATTTATGAATACAGTTAACTTAGCTATGTATGTATATTATATATGTTAGCATATTGTGTTGTAATATAAGTTTATATAACCATTTGAAATGCCATGATTATAGACCTAATGTTGAATACCAATATATATATGTGTATATATGTGTAGACATATATAGCCTAAAGTAATAGATTACCTAGTGTATATCCAATGTGAATTCTTGCCTATTTGAGTATTGAATAATTGCATGCTATATAGAGTTGGGTGTATGTTGGCTTGTATAGCCTTGTATTGATGTGTGCTTGCTAGGATAGTCTTGGTTAGGCCTAGTAAGACTTGCTGGGTTAGGACATGACCTAGTTTGACCTAGATTCATGTATAATGCATTGTAGTGCTTTATATTACCCTTCTGGACATGTTGTGACTTGTGCTGTTCTAATTAGGAGCCAGACACCTCTCCTCGGACAGTATCTTTATCTTGGATATTCAGATATCAGGCGAGTACATTCTCTGATCATTTCATATCCTGTTTAGAATTATTTTCCTGCTTTAAATTATTTTACTTGATACTGTCACGTTGGTCACATGGATTGGTACTATATGGATCTTTTCATGAGATGTTATCCCCCTCGGGAGCATCAGATACTGCATATTTTGTGCGTTTCACGAATCATCACGTATCTCTATGCTTCCCCTGATTCATGAATCGCTTGTGACACATGTACTCTCATGTTCACAGAGCCATCACGAATCACCTTCACGTATCACTCATTTTATGAGCCATGTAAGTTTCACGAATCTTAACATAACTTGAACAGATCCTTGTGTATTGATTGGGGATGGAGGAGTAGAAATAGACATGTGAATATTATCCAAGTAGCTGTAGTCATGAATCACTCTCTTAACTGTAGTCATGAATC
Source organism: Iris pallida (assembly GCA_029216955.1). NCBI lineage: Eukaryota > Viridiplantae > Streptophyta > Magnoliopsida > Asparagales > Iridaceae > Iris > Iris pallida. Next base: position 5,891,685 of record JANAVB010044018.1, on the reverse strand, counting down.
TCCTATGCCATTCACATGTTTATATTTTACTCTGACTTATTAGTCACTGTTAGTTCTCTATGTATAGTAGATATTTCTATTACAGTTCTCTTTCTCTGTTTACATACTGTATTTTTCAGATCCTGTATCTTACTTTACTGTATGATTATATTTCTAACCTGCTATGATCTGTTGAGATGTACTGTGCTCGCTTCAGTCCTGACTGGACCCGTTGATAAATTTTACAGATAGCCTGGAGGTTGCCTGCTAGCCTAGAGGACAGTAGAGGTTGCATAGATAGCTAGGGTTTTTGCTTATAGTTTATTTTTAGTCATCTTGAGTTGTATTTATGGATTACTGTATTTGAGTTTTGAGATGTATTCTGAGTTTGTATCTTAGATACTTAGACTTTTATCTATTGTATCTCTTTTTATTTCATGTTTTATCTATCTTCCTTTATGCTCTACCTTAGATGTGATTGAGTTTACATTCTGCTATGTTACCCCCATTCGGGGAGTATAAACTGTTTAGTCTTATAATGTTAGATGCATTGAGACCTAGGACAGCGTTCTACTGCCGATACTGCGGTGTAGGCTGGGCGTTGTTACGTTCTCGTGCCCTAACTCTAGGGTGCGGGTCGTGACACGTTTTTAGTGGTGGTCCATGCAGGTCGAGATTCGCATTAGTACAATTTCGTAGTACGCAACGACTGTTGTACTACTACGAGCCTGCTATAGGATATATAAATTAAGATGTTAGGATGAGAGGATACTCAATCACTGTTAGGATTCCTTGAGAGATTCCTGGGATGACCCTTGAGAATCTCATTTTGAATTCCGATTTAAACTCCTTTTCCTTGTTTTGATTCACCTTTTTCCTTGATTTGAATTTGATTTTGTGGATTCATTGTAGAACTTTGAATCCTGGTATTAGTTGATGATTTTGATAAAATTTTGTAGTTGTTGATTTAATTTTGTATTTAGATTAATATTTTCAAATCCAAGGTACTCAATCACACTTAGGATTCTTTGAGAGATTTCTGGGACGACCCCTGAGAACTCATTTTGAACTTCAATTGGAATTCTTTTTCCTCTTGTTTGGATTCACCCTCATTCCTTGCTATTAATTTAAGCTTGATGGGTTCCTCTCGTTTGAACCGATGAGAAGGAACATATCTTCATTATTTTTTCTCGCCATTATTCCTTGCATTCTTATTTACCTCTTATCTTAAACTCTATCTCGTTACATTAATTACCCATATTTGTCGTCCCTACCAGATGCACTTCGAAACCCTTGAATCTTTGTATCTTTTGTATGGGGAAGGCTAAGGAAGTGACGTAAATTATGTAGCTCAGAGAAGACGTAACTGGTTATCAGATGACTAACTCGATCTTCATTATTTTTGTGCATTAATTACCACCTCTTGAACTCCCACTTTCTAATTGAGATCCTTGATGTTCTTTATCATGACTTTGATATTCGGAATGTAATACTAGCTGTTACCCTCCAACAAATCTTATATGCAAGACCTAGACGAGCTCACCTTCGTGTAGGTATATCATGTCCCACTAAAACCCGTCTTCTTGTACTTTATTTTCTTGATATATTTTCTGGTCAACTGGCTAACTATAACCTCTACCATTATACTAAATTTCTTCTTATTTCAATTAGAAATCCACCTTGACTCAATTCTTTCGACCCGACATGTGATGGTGTTCTGCTTGTTTCCTTAGATGCTTAACCTTGTACCTTATCTGATTACTTGACCCGTTGGTTAAGAAACTTGGACTATGTAATTCCTTTCATCATTACCACCCTTATATCTTGTGCTGCTAAATTAGCCTTAGTTTTGTAAGCTTATCTATTTTCGAGCTTGGTCATGACATATTTTATTGGGTGACCACCCACTAACATATTGTCTAATCAGAACCGGTACATGATGGTCTGATCAACCTATTGTACTTTGTTTCGCTTTTTCATGTATCAATCTACGAGAATGGAGACATAGTTAAACTTGACCCTAGAGTCTCATTCGTGACAGCCTTGACAATTCTCCTTGAAATCTTTTCATCGCCTATGAACCTCGTATTCATACTCAGTCGAATTAAATTTAATCATGACCTGAACCTCCATCATTGGATGCTCGTGCTCATACTTTGATTTCATTGATTTCCCTTCTTGCCCAAGTCCCGTTTTATCCCGAAATTGATCAACTTAGATCGTGTTAAGACAAAAATCTATTTGATTGTTGTGCCTAAATTTTCAATTTTTGCCATTTTATGGAATAGTAACCTTTTAATAATTTCTTAGTTGCTTGTTAATGACCAATTTTCATATAGGATGGTAGACAGCCCTACAACCTTGATGATTGTTGTTCCCTTACCTTTCCAATTAGGACACCCTAGATTGTTTGTGTGTTGATACATAGTACTATTTTGACCTAGAATGATTAGTGTACCTAGGTGAGACTTCCAACTGCTACGGTATGCCCTGACCTTGTATACTATTCCTTCAAATTGCATGATTTAGATAAAAAAAATTTAGACCTTGATTGTTGGGAAATAGGGACGTCACTCCATTAGTATCAGTTGTAGATTATATGGGTTAGTCCTTGATGTGGGGATGTGTGTCTATAAACATGTAGCTTAGGAGATTTATAAGATTATAGTATCAGCCTTGATAGGATGTACTAGTCTTTTGGTGAGTATAAATGTGTTATGAGAGATAGGGACCTATATATCTAGTAATGCATCGTTTCTATGGTAATAGAATGTATTAATAGATGGTTAATAGGAAGATAATAGTTTGAGCATACCTATAGCCTATGATCAGTTCCTTTTCATCCTTAGTTAAGACCACTTTAAAATAGGTCCAGTCCCTTGGATATAGGTTCCAGTCCATATTCTATTGAAGTTCCATTACCGCCGTACAGCAGAGCAGTATTGGAGGTATTCCTAGATTGACACTTTTTAGATGTCCGTTTATTATTCAGTGTTAGGAAGTGTTACCTTAGATATTGGGTAGGTTAGAGGCTCTAGAAGGAGTACTATCGATCTTAAATTTCGAGGACGAAATTTTTCTAAGGTGGGTAGAGTTGTAGCACCCAGTTTCCCAAATGAGGGTAATTTTGAAATTTCATGTTTATAATTATTTTAATAATGATATTTAATTCATGATATAATTTTTGGTGATTTTAAATCATTTTAAAATTATTAAATCAATGACTTGTGGTTTTGACGTTTTGCTAGTGAAACCCTAGAGACTGTTTGACCTAGAGCCTAACCATGTGATTACGATATTTTAATATCATTTTTGGTCTAAGGATATTTTTGTATTTGACCTCTCTGAATTATTTTGATATTATTTTATTATTTATGATTTTGTTTTGGGGTTATTTGAGTCGGGTTCGAATTTCAACTCAATCCGACTTGAAACGGGGACCCGGGGGTAGTTTGACTCTAGTGGGACCCACACACTAGTTAGGCATGGCCCACATGATATTAATTTTAGTCCACATGATAGAAATTTTTAGTTAGAGGTTAGACTAATTATTATGGATAAGGTTAGTATGATTAGAGACTTTAGAATGACTAATTTAGTCCCCAACCAATTAGCCCTTTCCTAATACTCATAGAATAGGTTAGTGGGGGCATTTTGGACCTTAACATAATAGGACAAATAGCCCCATATGGCCAGCCACTTTGGGAGAGGATAGGCTCAAGTTCATTTCATTATTCTCATCCACACTCTCTCTCTGGTTCTTCCCCAAATTCCTAGAGAGCAATCCCTAGCAATTTATCCACCAAATCCTTCCATTTCACCACCAAATCTTCTTTTTTTTCTCATTCTAGCCAAGGAGGAAGCTACCTAAGTTTGGGAGGATTCGGAGCTCGTTCGTGTCCTTTTGGAATCTCTACGTGTCGGTGTCGCTCCGGGAAGGCTTTTTCTTCGATTCGATCTATCGGGAGGTATAAATCCCTTCTCCTTTTTATTTCCTCATGCATATAGGTCTATTTTGAATCCATAGGAATGACCTCCATGGTTGTATCTCCATTTTTGTCCATTTCGTGTCTATTTGGAGGTCATAGGAGTGTCCTTTGTGTTGTGGTTGTGTCCATGTGGGAAAATCCTAAATTTGGACACACTATGTGTTGTTGTTATGTATGAATGAATTATTACATGTTTAATCTCATATTTTTGTATTGGAGATGTGTTCTATAGTGTCTCATATATATATTAGTGTAGAGAGTGAGTTCTTGATATATTATGTTTATACTTGTGTTCTTTTGTCTCAAACTACCTAAATCCGTCATGATTTTTATCCACGTTTTTAATTTCAGCCCTAACTTAGAAATGTCATAACTTCTAGCTCAAAGCTCGATTTAATCTCTCTTTTTTTAAAAGAAGCATATTGAAGTTAGATTTCCAAAAACATATACTAATAGGCCTAATTCTTTCTGTAACTTTCTGGAGAATTATTTGAGTGTCAGCTGTATGAAGACAAACGCGTTCTCGGTGTTTTTGCGATTCCGGGAGTTTCCGGAAACGAAAACGCGATCCGTTTGAAGTTTCGGAAAGCTAACACATAGATCTATAACATACTTTAATCCTAAATTTTAATTCATGCTGAGATGGTACAGTATTAATTATTAGTAGGAGTTACTATTCGGCATATGCATTTTGTGCACCCTTGTGTGTAATAATGTTCTATTTGATTTTAACCCATGTTAATGTATATACATTATGTAATTAAATAGAGAATACAAGCATGAGTAAATGGTTAAATAAATGATTATGATGTAAGTATCCTATCTAATGTAAGCATGTATAAGTATGGCTTGTAATGAATATGTAGGTTCCATAGTATGTAATGTATGTGCATATAGTGGTGCAAGAGAATAAATGAATGATGATGAATGCAAGCATGAATGTAATGTAATAATAGATGTAATGTATGCAATATACAAGTTAATGAGATGTAAGTTCTATGTTAACACAAATCCTATATTACCTCATGTACCCCTTACACTATGTTGACACTATCACACTTGACGCTTTGTTCACTTACACTTTAACACTCTTTGATATGTATACACAATGTATGCCCATTTAACCCTCACTTGCCCCTTTGCCATGTTCACATACACACCATAGCCTCTTAAATAAGTATTAATACAGTTAACTTAGCTATGTATGTATTATAATATGTTAGCATATTGTTTGTAATATAGTTTATATAACATTTGAAATGCCATGATTATAGACCTAATGTTGAATACCAATATATGCATGTATATATATGTGTAGACATATATAGCTTAAAGTAATAGATTACCTAGTGTATATCCAATGTGAATTCTTGCCTATTTGAGTATTGAATAATTGCATGCTATATAGAGTTGGGTGTATGTTGGCTTGTATAGCCTTGTATTGATGTGTGCTTGCTAGGATAGTCTTGGTTAGGCCTAGTAAGACTTGCTGGATTAGGACATGACCTAGTTTGACCTAGATTCATGTATAATGCATTGTAGTACTTTATATTACCCTTCTGGACATATTGTGACTTGTGCTGTTCTAATTAGGAGCCAGACACCTCTCCTCGGACAGTATCTTTACCTTGGACATTCAGATATCAGGCGAGTACATTCTCTGATCATTTCATATCCTGTTTAGAATTATTTTTCTGCTTTAAATTACTTTACTTGATACTGTCACGTTGGTCACACGGATTGGTACTATATGGATCTTTTCATGAGATGTTATCCCCCTCGGGAGCATCGGATACTGTATGTTTTGTGCGTTTCACGAATCATCACGTATCTCTATGCTTCCCTGATTCACGAATCGCTTGTGACACATGTACTCTCATGTTCACAGAGCCATCATGAATCACCTTCACGTATCACTCATTTTATGAGCCATGTAAAGTTTCACGAATCTTAACATAACTTGAACAGATCCTTGTGTATTGATTGGGGATAGAGGAGTAGAAATAGACATGTGAATATTATCCAAGTAGCTGTAGTCATGAATCACTCTCTTAGCTGTAGTCATGAATCTCCTATGCCATTCACATGTTTATATTTTACTCTGACTCACTAGTCACTGTTAGTTCTCTATGTATAGTAGATATTTCTATTACAGTTCTCTTTCTCTGTTTACATACTGTATTTTCTTCAGATCCTGTATCTTACTTTACTGCATGATTATATTTTCTAACCTGCTATGATCTGTTGAGATGTACTGTGCTCGCTCCAGTCCTGACTGACCCGTTGATAAATTTTACAGATAGCCTGGAGGTTGCCTGCTAGCCTAGAGAAGACAGTAGAGGTTGCATAGATAGCTAGGTTTTTGCTTATAGTTTATTTTTAGTCATCTTGAGTTGTATTATGGATTACTGTATTTGAGTTTTGAGATGTATTCTGAGTTTGTATCTTAGACACTTAGACTTCTATCTGTTGTATCTCTTTCCATTTCATGTTTTATCTATCTTCCTTTATGCTCTACCTTAGATGTGATTGAGTTTACATTCTGCTATGTCACCCCCATTCGGGGAGTATAAACTATTTAGTCTTATACTGTTAGATGTATTGAGACCTAGGACAGCGTTCTACCGCCGACACTGCGGCATAGGTGGACGTTGTTACGTTCTCGTGCCCTAACTCTAGGGTGCGGGTCGTGACAGTCTTGAATTTCTAGGACGAGCACGTACGGGCGCACAAAACTTATTTTTGAAACTAACGAGAGTCGTACCATCGGGGAAATCGAAATCAGTGATGTCATCGGTGGGGCACCTTCGTTTGGAATACCAAAGATTTCCGCTAACGTTTCATCAGTAAACTCGATATTTATCCCTCCGATACGTGTTCTCGCGGTAAAAGTGTCTAACACGAAATTACAGTAAAATAATCTAATGGCATTAGTAGCTATAGAGAATTGTAAGAAATAAAGTGTTGTAACCCTAATGCCTCAAAGTAAGGACGGTGGTCGGAAAGACAGTCCACTTTATCGGAGATCCGGTACAAATAGTACGCATAATGAAATCGGCATACCACAATAGGGCTTGGTCGGGAGTTTTGAAGTAAAACTCGTCCGATGCACCGTCATCCGATTGGACCGAAGAAAAGGGAATCCGTATGTGGATCCGAAGACGATGCCTCTTCACTGGCATTGGTCTTCTTCATCTTGAAAGGATTGAATCCCTTAGGCATTCTATCCTAAAATCTAGAAACCCTGATAATTGGAAAGTGGAGGAGGAAGGAATTATACCTTCTGAGAATTGGATATGTTGCACGAAATTCTTCGCACGAATCCAAAGTTTGGACGAAGATCTCCACGCAGATTGGAAGAACAAAGGTGGAGAAGAGCTAGGGTTTTGGGGTGCTGCTGCTGTTTGATGTAGTTTGGAAGAATGAAGAAGATGGGAGCCTCGGGTTCTGGCTGGTACATATATATACCCAGCCGAACTCGGGCCGAATTTGGACCAACTCGGGCCGAATTCGCTAAGGGTTGCCTGGCTATATATGTATAGAAAAATAACAATGAGGCCACATCTTTTTCATTAATTCGTTTTAAATATTTAATTCGAGTTTAGTAATTTTAAATCTCAAAATAATATAATTAATTTATTTTATAAATTAATATTCTTTACTCAGCATCTGTATCAGATTAGCTGTAGGAGTACTGTCCCAGCTAACGGAGGTTCATCGGAAAACTCTTAAGTACCACTTCGCTTCGACCGTAGCCGTGGTGACAGACAGACTCTTTTTAGGCTTGTCTCAAAAACAGTTTTTGAGTATCGAATAAATTAATTAATAAAAAATTAATTAATATTATTGAAATCTAAAATTCCTAATTCTCGACGTAAATAATTGAAACGATCTTCCGCTAGAGATTTTGTGAGTATGTCAGCTAATTAATTCTGTGTGTCTATGTATACAAGGTCTATATCTTTGTTTTGTTAATGATCTCTAATAAAGTGATATCGAATCTTGATATGTTTAGTACGAGAGTGACATACTGGATTCTTAGTCAAATTAATAGAACTAGTGTTGTCACAGAAAATGGGTATGTGTGTAAATGCAATCCATAGTCTTCTAAAGTTTATTTCATCCATAAAATTTGTGCACAACAACGTCCTGTGGCGATATACTCAGCCTCGGTTGTTGATAATGCAACAAATTTGCTTCTTACTAAACCAAGAGACTAGAGCTTTTCCTAGGAAATGACATGTGCCGCTAGTGCTTTTTCTATCTACTTTGCATCCGGCAAAATCAGCATCAGAATAACGGGTCAGGTCAAACGACGTGGTTTTGGGATACCAGAAGCCGATAGAAGAAGTGCCTTTAAGGTATCGAAAGATATACTTAACTGCGTACAAATGTGATTCCTTAGGATTAGCTTGAAAGCGTGCACATAAGCAAACACTAAACATAATGTCTGGTCGACTAGCAGTTAAATATAGCAAGCTACCGATCATACCTCGATACTTACGTATGTCGACGGGTTTTGTAACACCCAGTTTTCCAAATGAGGGTAATTTTGAACTTTTGTAAAGTTTATTATTTAATAATAGGATTTATGATTTATGGGAATTTTTAATTAATTTAATACTGATTAAAATTGGTGAATTATAATTTTGATGTATTAGCTAGCTAGTGAACTCAAAACTGTTGAGCCTAGAGACTAACCATGACCATGGGGACCTAACCATGTGATTAGAATGACTATTTACAACTTTTTAGGCTAAGGGTATTTTGGTCATTTTATGACTTTTGAATTATTTAGGATTTTAATTAATTGGTAAATTTTGATTATTTTAATAATATTTAAATAGATGTATTATATTTTGGTCATTTTTTATTTTAATATTTTGGAAATTTTTATATTTTATATTGTTTTTATTGGATTTGTTTAGTCAGGTTGAGTTTCGTCTCGTTCCGACTTGTATTGTGACCCGGGTAGCTTGAACTATAGATGGGACCCAATATTAAGTTAAGTACGGCTCACAAGACCCAACATTAAGTTAGTTAATTAAACTAATTTTTATCAAGTTAGAATGGTTAAGTTAGAGACTCAAAACTAGATTATTTTGACCCAAAC